>JAGPOW010001438.1:23981-40598 GCA_030014935.1 Caiman crocodilus | reverse complement strand
GGCTGGGGTCCTGTGACCCTGGCACTCGTTTCCCGCCAATTGGCGGGGGGTCAGACTAGATGGCCTGCTCTAGGCCCCTTCTGACCCTAGGTACTATGAAACTATGATACTATGATACTTAGCTCTAATCAAGATGAACCTTTTAGGCACCTGAGCAGAAAAGAAGATCAGAGTTCATGCAACTGATCAGCTATTCCCCTGTATCTTTTGCAGTCATCTGTATCTTCTCAAAAAAAGTTCAGATTAAAATTCTTGGAGGAAAGTTGCATCAGTAGCTACTGATCATGGGAGGTAGGGTTGCATCTTCTGAATTGCAACTTCTTAGTCCTTAAATGCTAGAATCTGCAAGTGAGAGAGGAACAGTGGAAAAAAACCCTGGTCATATCCTTTTCACTCTGTTTCAGCATCCACTCTCTGCCACTGTGTGCCATAAGACCCTGGGCAAGAAGAACATACGATATGACTCAGTAAATGACTTTTCTTATGTTTTTATATTTAAATAAGCCAACTTCCTGTCAAGAATGGAGGAGCTAGGCTGCTGTGGCAGGTGGGGCAAACAGTGGACCCAAGCCTACCTAGTGGTAGAGGATGGATGGGAGAAGCGGGCTCGGGGCTGGCATGGGCTCAAGCTCCACGTGCAGACAGAGCAAGTGACAACCCCCTCATTCTATTCACACCTATTTTCTTTTTTTTTCTTTTTTTTTTTTTTTTTTTTTTTAAACCATTTAATGCCCCACTCTCAGAACTGGAGGCAGCACTGACTGCATCACCAGCCAGCAGGGGAAGAACATGTTCCTGCTGAGCTCCCATGCCAGGACTAACATGGAGGTATGGGCTGGGACTATGGGGAAGAAGGATGCCCCAGGTTCTGGACATGACCTAAAACTGTACCCTGCCAGAGTGGGGAGGCCTGGTGGGACTGACAGAGGTGTAACAGCCCTAGGAAATACCAGGACCAAGGATCTCCGTGGTGAAAAGCAGGTAGGAGGTACCCTATAACCTCCAGCCACCACGTGCACACACAGTCCTGGCTGGGGAAAGCCCAGACCTGTAGGATCTTTGAGGAGCCTGAGGCTTACCGGTTGCACTCAAGTTGTGAGGCTCCAGGTGAGCTTAGATACCTGGGATGCCACCTGCCAGGCATGGGTTTTCAGGTTTAAAACTCTTTGTCAGACTGAGGAAGCATCTAGTTGATGTGTGTGCACTGTGCTCTTCCTGGGTAGAAGGAATAGTAATGAAGTCAGAGGCTGGTATGCAATGCAAGCAAGAAAGCCAGTCATTGAAAATATAAATGGAGACATCAGGGGGTGAGAGACAGGCTAGGGCAAGGGGGGGTGGAAAGGGGATATAGCAGGTAAAATGGAGAGGTACCTGGGGAGTCGGATGTCAGGCAGATTGTAGTGTGTCATTAATCCAATGTCAATTTTGAGTCCATGAGTTTCTGAATCTAGGAGGTTGATGAAGTGAAGTTCATAGCCCTATCTGTGAAAAGTGGTTTATAAATTCCCTTTGAGAATCAGGAATGAGGGACTGGAGACAGGGTGGTTTTCTTGTGAGAAATGTTCCCCCACAGGTAGCTGGGTATTCTTGTCTGTAATAGATTCTGGAGCAAAGTTTGTGGTGTACTGGGGATATGATGGCAGGTTTTTTATTTCTTGTCATGGCATGGTCTGGATCCGTTTGCTGTGTTTTGGGCTGTAGGAAGTTGGCTTTTCATGGTGATGAGGTTAGCAAGGTTGGGTGCTTGCTTGAATTTAGCAATTTGAGGGCCAGTTTCACAGAAACCCCTGCACCACTTTGTCTGAAACCTGGCAGTCTCCCCTCATGCCCACACAAGGAGTCATGTATGTGGCAGGACAGGTGCTAATGAGGGTGGCCATTTAATGGCCCACTTTCAGAGCTGGAGGCAGCAGTTTAGTTACACCCTCCCCCCACCTCACCAGCAGGGGAAGAACTCCTGTGCCAGGAAGAACTTGCAGGTATAGGGGATGGGGCTATATGGGGAGGAGGAGGCCCCACATCATCCTTGGCATGACCTAAAACTGCACCCTACCAGGGTAGGGAGGGACTGCCAGTGGTGCGGCAGCCCCAGGAAATGCCAAGATCACGAACCTCTCTCGTGAAAGGTGGGTAGGAGGCACCCTACCAGCCACCACACAGTCCTGGCTGGGGAAAGCCCAGACCAGTAAGATCTTTGAGAGGTCTGAGGCTTAGTGGTTGCAGTGGAGTTGTGAGGGTGAAAACTGGGGCTACCACCCCTGCAGTTTTCATCCCACTGCACCTTAACACAGACAAAATCACACATCACTAGTTTTACTTTCAGCAGTTTCAGGTGCAGTTTCCCAAAAACCTCTGCATCTATCACTTTGAAACTTGGCAGGCTTCATGGCCTCAGAAGAGGCTACCATCCCTGCTATTTTCATCCTTCTGTGCCTTAACACACTCAAGTTGTATGAGTTTTGCTTTCAGAAGTTTGAGGTCTACTTTCCCAGAAACCCCTCCAGCTATGTCCTTGAAATTTGGCAGGCAGTGTAGCCTTGGAAGGGGCTGGTAGTCCTGAAAGTTTCATCTGAATCAGGCAAGAAATTGCAAAGTTATAGGCAGTTTTGTTATTCCCATTTTTGTTATTCTCTATAGCCTATGGCTGAAACACCAAAACAGCGTCGAAATTCTGAAACAGTTTTGAAACAGTTTCAACCAAAATGAAATGGGACAGTGATCCAAAACACTGAAATGGTTCGCTGTCCCTCTGAAATGCTGAATCCAAACTGAAACAAAACACAGCCATTTCACACAGCCCTACAAAACACTGGAATGAAACGCTGTCCCTCTGAGATGCCAGATCTGAAACTGAAATGAAACAGCTGTTTTGCATGGCCCATACTGGGCAAACATACTGCAGGGAACCTGTGTGTGCATGTCCCTTCAAAAACAGGCAGACGGTTTCTATAAAGGGAACTGGAACCAGACCTGTAGGTACTGCAATACCAGACCAGCACCCGGAGGGCCAGAGCTAACCGTGACACCCCCTCTTTGGTGCCAAAATTGCTACATTTAATATGCTGATAAGAACCTTTGTTTTTGCATGTGGCCCTTAGCCTTATGAGTCCTACAGCCTTTATAGATCCTTTATTGGTGGTGGCATATATGAAATACAAACACATACAGAGCAGTGCTGAGCTATGGGGTCACCATGGCTCAAAATGCTGTTGGCTCTGATGGAGCCCAGTCTAATTAACTAAATGGTAAATGGCCTTTTGCCTTTGGATTGATATCATGTAGTCTATCTAAAGGTAGGTGCCAAAGTCTATGAAAGTGTGTTTATAAAATACATGTGCTAAAACTTGCAGTAGTTACAAAAAAGGTCAAACATATCAATTCTGGGTGATCTAATTGTATTGGTACTATATGAGAGTTACCACAGCCATATTTATTGCAAGGTCAGTGTTATCAAATTTGCTCCTCACTTCTGTGTACTCAGGGAGAGCAGGACCTGACTGTAAGGAAGGGATATTGGGCTGCTTGGGAAAGAATTTGGGGGGAAGCAGCAAGCAAGTTACCTGACCCCCCCCCCAGATTTATTTTCCCTGTTATAGCAGTGGGAAGTGGACAAATTCAGGGACAACCTTTGATAATTAGATTCTATACCTGGAAAATTATAATAAATTTATCATTTTTCCATATATAAAATCTAATTATTGAAGGGGTCATCTTATAATCAGGGTCATTTTAGATTCAAATACATATGGCATTCATTGCTTTTTTGGCAGATAAAAATATTGGGATTGGAGAAGGAGACTGGAGCAGAATTAAAGAATCCTTGGGATTTGCAGGAACAATACTTCTTTCCTAGTGAAGGAAGTAGCAGAATTAAATACATTGAGACAAGCAGTAAGGTGGATTCTGGTACATCAAGTCTTGACTATTGTGAAAAATACAAAAGCCAAAATATGTAAAAAGTTTTGAATTCTCAATGGAAGTTAGGAACATTCGAAAATATTACCTTGTGATTGCAGTAAGTGTTACAATATTGTTGATATTGCATGAGAGTATGTCTCAAAGGCAATCATTGATACAACTCCAGTGCTATGTTAGATGTACCCCATCTCAATTCAAACTAGCTATGTCTTGTACTGATAGCACTTGAACCAAGGCAGCATGGAACATAGTGGCTAAGTACAGACAGTCCAAAAGCCTGAGGCTGAATCTTTTGAATCTTCACAGGTTATGTTAGACCCCGACTCCATGAGGCACCCAATAACTATGGAGACAATGATCCAGTTGCTTAGAGAGCAAACATCAGCACACATTGCTAGCAACAGCTTTATTCAAAATGGAGACAGCCGTGAGCAAGCTCCCAAAAAACCAGGGAGTAGCCACAAACATTAGTTCTTTCCACATTTATACACCTTGGTCCATACTCATTAACATTTACTCCACCTTTGTCCTTCCTTCGTTTCATCCATATTCCCTCCTATCTCAAGCTCTACCTCTGTTTACTTATCATGGAATTACCTATGCATTTTACTCATTTACATGCCTTTTTTGCTATGAGCGCGTGAACAAGACACTGACCCTGGCTTCTTCCGGTCAATTGTGGTTTCTTGCTGATTTCTTCACCATCTCCAAGGTCTTGCTTCTGCTTATCTCCTAACAATAGCTGGTGGGCTCCACAATGAGCCACACTTTCTACACACTACCACATTATTAGGAAAATGCTTGCCTAAGCATCTTGCAATGTTACTTTTAATATAATATTCCACTTTGTGCTTAGCAGCTTTGCTGAGCCACAGGTTACAGCCTTTTATTCAGCTGCAGATCCAATGCTCCCCAACATCCAAATACTGTCACCCTAACAGGTTAGTCTAAGCTGCATAGATTGAAATGGTAAGCAAGTGAACACTTTTGATTCTGGAAATGCAACTACACGCCTGCAGTGGCCCAGACCAGAAGCCAGGGGCAGGGAATGCTAGAGCATGCCTCTCTGCTTGACTGGAACAGACAGCTTGGGCAAAGGCTAGCTTGCCCACCCTATGAGGTGGGGTTTGTTGGGGAAGTGCAAAGCATCCTGGGATGCTGGGGGACTGTGAATTAACTTGAAGCTGGAGGGGAACTGACCAGAAGTTCAATAAACTGATTTAACCTCAATTAGTTAAGTCTGATACTACATCCATCCAGGTTTATCTTAAACTGGTTTCAGCCATTTTGAAAGAAGATTGGGCTCATCTACATGTGATACTATGTCACCATAGCAACACACTATGGTGATATAGCATCCACAAGCAAAACTGTGATGCCACAGCTACATTGCCATACTGACTCACTCCCTTGTTATAGCATTTCACTATGGCAACGTAGTACCTAAAAGTAACTGCATGGGATGCACACAGCACAATATGGGCTGTTCCTGTGCCATTCTTTATTACTTCTAAAAGGAAGTACTAAATGACAGTGTAGTAATACCGGTGCTATAGCAGCACGTGTAGACATGCCCATTATGTGCACCGAACTTCTGTTGCATTGCAGATTTGAACTGGTTTCTGATTACTTATACCAGTTCTTGTGTAATTTCTGTCCCTAGCCAATGAGGGATAAACACTTTATCCAGTATCTTATGAGCATGTTCTACAGCACACAATATACTCTGAGCTGCCCTGGCTAGCCTGCTGTTAGTACCTGAGCCAGCTAGTTAAAAACTAATGCAGCTGTATCTATAGGTCATTGACTTAATTGTCAACATATGCTAATAGTTTTTAGCCAAATACATGATGTTGGATTTAAAGTACCACCAGTGATTGCATATTGTATGCTTCAAAGATGGTTTGCAATAGTTCACAGAGCTGGCTTCAGTTCTTATGGGCCCTAGAAATTTTGAGTGATACTGAAGGGCCACGTCAGGTAAGTAATTTGATTTACATGGAACCTTCCACTTCAGTATGCATCACTGATTTCAGTGTATATTCATGTATCTAGTTGCAGAAAGCAAGCCCCGAATTAAAGAAAAGGGATCGCCTGTTTTCACAGATCTGAAAAGTAATCTTATGGAGATAGAGAACATTCTCTATATTCTCTAGCTGCATTACAGAGGGAATTTGATCAGCAATTTGGTCCTTCAATCCTAGTGCTTTTCCAAAGCCTAAAATTTTCCTACTTGTTTCCTAATAAAAAATGAAAGTGCAATCACAGTGTGATAGATTGGCAAACATGACTTAACTGAGAATATGATCACTTTCATTCCACAACTCAGTTTGTTTTGAAAGATCTCTTGCGCTAATGGAGGTTACAGAAGCTGTGCAACGAACACCGGAAATGAGTTGGCATTAGAGGAAACTGGCCATTAAGGGCCTATTTTCAGGGCAGTGGTGTTTTGTTCAGGCAGTCCAGCCTTCCAACTCACTTCAATTAAAATTTAATTTCTTTAACAACGTTAAAAGCAGGCAATAATCCTATCCCCTTTGGAATTTGAGGTAAATCTGAACTGATAGTCTTGCTGCCTGTGTTCAGAGAAAGGTTGCAGGGACCATTACTGTGGCAGCCAACTTTACTAATCTTTTGGGCTTTGGTAGGCAGCCTGCAGCAAAAATTACACTGAAAAGCAAATAAGGTCCTGACACAATTACATCTTCTTGAATTCTGTTGCTTTCCTTTTTCCTCTTGGCTGAGACTTCTTTCTAAAATCTGTAAAGTCAGAATAGATACTTGGAGTAGCTGGAAATAATGGAGCAGCATCAGCTTGTAATTCTAGTGAGCCACTGAAAATACATTAATTAAACTCTTTTGTGTGTCTAAATTGAGAAGAACACATTTCCCCACTGGGTACAACGGCTAGAGCTCGGTACTTGAAAGAGTGGCTAGAGCATTTATGTGGCTTTTTCCAAGTGGAAATTAGCTCCTATACCACTTCAAAAAATTCTCCCCGATTGATTTTTAATAAGAGTTCAAAGTAACTTTCCCACCTACCTCTGAGCATCCATATTAATCTTTATCAATTCAAAATCATACATCTTTTTTAATAAGAATTTTTTTCTTTCCTCCATTTGTTGCGTGTGAAAGAGCCACGCAAACACCCAGGGAAACAGACTTACTTAAAACAGACTTAGAAAAAAAAGATTTTAAGTGCATAGAATAAACTGGAGATGACATGTTTTTGTCTGTTATCTAAGGTGTTCCTTGTGGTTTAAATTGGCCAGAAAAAAATAAGATTTCTCTTTTTTTCTCTCTTTTTATAAAGTAGGCAGTGTCTTGTTAATTGTATATCTAAGGATATGAATTCAAATGGCTCATTTCATGATTGACTTACTCTTCCTTTTAAGTAGAGTTATGCAAACAACTTAGTTCATTGCCAATTTAAAAAAAAAAAGTTTCAGGCCTGAGTAGTGGAGATTTATTTACTTTGTATTTTGAATTATCCTTCCAATTTATTTTAAACAATTTGAAATATCTAGCCATTTTGATTAAAACACATTGAAATGAAACTTTCAGCATGAGCCACTAAACAAAATTGATGAATTTGCAAAACAATTTGTTGGCACTCAAACTGCATTTTTTGTTAAAATGTAGCCTTTGGAAGCAGTTGGTTAAGAGTATGGGAGAACAGTGGATCTTTTTAGCAGTTCTCATGGATGTAACAACACCTAGGGCTTTATCACAGAAGTCCTCCTTGAGTAGCTGACTCAGGCCTCATTTGCTTAGCTTATGAATTTGAGACAATAGACTAATACTTTATGGCTATGCAAGTAAAAAGGCAAATGGGAACACCTATTTTTTGGCATTTGTATTAATTACTACTGCAAGAATATATGATGCTTATCTATGGGACTGTAATTAGGCGTTAGTTAAAAACATATTTTCATTACAAGAATGGAAAGTACATTCTCTGGGCCTTTCCACAGAATCTGACTCCATTGGTTCATCCCAGTGAGCATGCATGTGAGATGTGTGGTGCCTCAGAGCAGTTTGAGGCACTGCAAACTACATGTGGCTCATGTACAAGTGTTTACTGAACTGCTAATTTGCAGTACTGTGGGTTTTTTTGATACTGTTCGATCCCAGTGTCAAAAAAACCTGATGCTGAAAAAGTGGTATGGTGCATGCAGCAGAAGTGTGTGCTACCAGAAAGGGAGCCAAGCCAGCCAGAACCACGTTCTGGTTGTTGGTCAGTCTGTGAGCAGCTGACTTGGCATTGCTGCTGCCCTGGGAGGCCCCCATGACCCCAGATAAGGCTACTGGGGCCAGTACAGGCACTGGACCCAGCCTCCCATACCCCACCTGGGTCACTTTGCTGCACGTTGAAGCACACATGCAGAGGCATGTCTGGGGACAAATAGCAGTGACATGAATGGGAAATGCATGCCACTGCATAGGTATACTCGTTGAGACACACCCCATGTCTTCGAAAATTCAAGATAGCAAACACACATGCTCACACAAACACACTTCTCTCCGGATTGTTATATAGAGTGAAATAAAGTGGTATCTCTTGGAAGTTCAACCCTGTTCAACAATGTTTGACTCACTATCAGCCCAGGAAGGTGAACTTGCTCATATCTATCAAAGATAAGTTAATAAGCAACAAAATTCCATTTTTCCTGAGCTGCGTAAGTAGAGAGGATGCAAATATTGTCTGTAAAATGAAATTATATAACTACTTGCATATGACCTTCAGATCCAATTAACGTACAATATTCTGTTTCTGATTCATGTGTAGGAAGCAAGTGCTTGTCTCCTGCTCCTTCATCTTCAAAAGCAGATTCTCTCCCCTGAAAGAAAACAACTTTTAGCTCACTGCATTTAAAGATCCACTGTCTTCTCTCTGAGTCACACATAAGATTATATCCATTGCTTGTGGACATGCACGTGTGTCCATTACAGCACAGCTACTCACCTCCTGTCTTCTGGTGCTACAGCAAATAAATAAATGTTTGGACTGCATTTAATTCCACTGTATCTAGGCTGTGAAAACACTTTGAGATGCTGCAAAAGGCAGGTTCAGGAACAAACAAATGTTCCCTGCACTGCAAATGTACAGCTCAGGGGCAAAATTAGACCCCCGGATATCCAGGGGACAAAAAATACCCCAGGCACAAAAAGCGGGGCAGGCAGCTGGAGGCTTCAGTTCTCCACAGAGATGCTCTGCCAGTCAGCCAGAGCATCTCTATAGCTGGCCTTGGGCCCACTGCTGAAGCATACTTCCTGCCCATGTGGAGCAAGCAGCAATGCAGGCTGCAGGGAGCTGGACCCAGCTTTGTGCCAGGTAAGTAAGGGGTGGGTGGGGGCTGGAGGAGGGGTCCATGGGAGGGGAGTCTGCCCCTGCCCCAGTCCCTGCTTGTCCCGCCTGCCCAGCCTCCACTCCCTGATTGGCCCTCCATCCAGCCCCACCCCGATCATCCCCCTGCCTGGCCCCAGCAGTCCCAGACTTAAATTAAAAAAAGCCACACACTCACCAACAGTTGCAGCGGTCACTGGGGCCTTTGGGGCCTCCTGGCAGAGCACCCCCCCATGCCACAGGGGGCAGCAGGGACCAGCCACCTGGCACCCTTGCTGCCACTGCTCCATCACATGGGTGCAGCCCATGTCAGCAGGGCACAGCATGGCTCTGTGTGCTTTCAGGCAGCTGGGGACATTTCAGCTGTCACCCAGAACCTGGCATCGCTCAGCCTAAGTAGCTCCAGCTGCCTGACAGCATGTGGAACTGCACGGTGCCATTCCAACCTAGGCTGCGCCCACGTGATGGGGTAGAAGCAGCACGGGTGCCAGGTGGCTATGGATGGTGCCTGCTGCCCCCACTGCCTCATGCTATGTGGGAGGACTTTGACAGGAGTCCCCAGTGACTCCGACGGCCACTGCTACTGCCGGTGAGTGTTCAAATGTTGATGTATAAAGAGTGTGTGTGTGTGTGTGTGTGTGTGTGTACACTTTACACATCAACATTTGGAAACTAATTTTTAACACCAGTACATTGAACATGCTTTTGCAATACAAAAAAGACCACTTCGGTACTTCTTTTTACTTTGCTTACTATATTTTTGAGTTGGAGAGTACATTTTTCTAATCAGAAACACACTGCTATAACTTAAGTTCTAAGGTCTTGATATTTTTAAAGCCATCTTCTTTCTGACAAAGCAATCACCTCTCAGTTGCTTATCTGCCATGAAGCCAAATGGAGATCAGATGTGAAAATCATTCCATGTTCCAGACATTTATGTGCAGCAGGACCTGAAAAGGTCATATCTCTGGTAAGCAGAGTTCTCAGTGGATTAAGACCTTTTCTTTCTCTTGAAGGATGAATAGGTATGTAAATCCCAAGGATTAAATAAAACATTTATAGTTTTAATGCAGCAGAGTGGACTTGAGTCAGTTCTAGGTATTTTGGTTTGTGTCTTCCACAGAAACTTATATGAAATCTCAAATGTTTCTCTTTTACATGCACTTTTGTTATATGTGCATGTTTTTGTTAACTTATTGATGGTACTACCTGGAAAACATCTGTAATTGAAAGCTCTGCTTTTTGATGTATGAAAAAGGACAGCCCATTACCTATTGTTCCTAATTTGCATATCTGAGCAATGGGAGCTTCCACATTGGGCAAGAGTCAAAAATGGGAATGTGAGTGTGGTTTTGCACTCAACCTTTTTTGTCTTCCAAAAAAGAGTGAACTCATAAGACAGTTGAGCTGTTAATAAAAGCAGTATAATTTCTCCTATTTTGCATCATTTGTATTTTTCGACTATTTATGATTTTCTCCAGAGAACTTAAATGCAAACCCAGACAACCTTTCATCAGTGAAACTACAAGCTCCTACATCACGATTTGAAAGTGGGGTGCCACTGCATCCCCTCTGGATCCACCCTGCTCACATCCCAAAACAGACAGCAGTTAAGAGGTCTGTAGCTGAGGCCCAGACCTATAAATTCAGTTTCAATTCTCACCAGACCCACCTAGCTTGCAAGCAGAAGTTGGATCCAATTACAACAGGCTGGTTACTATGAACAGAGCAGGTGCATGTATCCAGGTCATAACAAAGTTGCTTTGACAGAAATAACAGAAAACTAAAGCCACACTTTTGTTGCCTTTTTCCTAGATTGCTGTAATTCCAGAAGTTGGAAACAAAACATGTGTCAGTTACAGAAATGAATGTGCTCTCTAAGCTGTAAGACACCCAACCACTAATATATCCTTCTTTGGAACCACTAATATATCCTCAGGCATCTTTTCCCTTCTTGCCAATTATTTTAATAACAAAAAAATCTGTCAACATACTAACTGTAAAAATATGTTTCCTTGGCAGTTACTTGGATTCAGAGTAATAGTACTGAGGCCAAAACACTTTTAGAGACAAGTTCAATTCTCAAAGTTACAGGTATGTTTCTTAAAACATGGCTGCTGTTAATAACATTATTACATCAGCTTTCACCCCAAAATACATACCATGGGATGGCTAACGAACCAGCAAGTGAACTGGGACCTTCAGAGAGTTAAAAAGTACAAGTCTTTACAGTTCAAGCTAGACACAGGCTTTCTAGTGGACACCTGTAACAGGTTCACATTTTCTTTGGACCAATGACTGAACAGGACACTGAACACACTTGAAGCAATATATCTTTGTAAGCTGTAAACATGACACACCTAATTTAGTCCTAACCCTGAGGAAAGAGTCTATTAAGCTCCAATAGCCTTTAAAGAGAAATACTTTTACTGAAACAAAATCCAAGTATATCCAATAGACTTCTGAAAAAAGGATTTTTAAAAAATATTTAAGGAGTTCATCACAGCCCTAGAGGTATGAAAAATAGTGTATATGGAGTGGGGTGGAGGGGAGGGGAGAGAATCATTCCAACAAATTTCTAGATAAGCTTGAGATAATTCTACAAAAAGTTACTGTATTTCTCAGTACAGATGACAAATGAAGCCAAGAATGTGTGGGCCACTAAAGGCTGAAGATTGTGATTGGAAAGTTGCACTGACTGAATCTTAAATCAACCCCTACAGATAGCCAATAAAATGATACAGACATGAATAGTTGTTAGTCATATAGAAGCAAAACAGAAGGAAAATAAAAAATATTTATGGCTGCCTTTGTTCATATAGTACTCAATCTGCATCCCAGAACCCTGCTGGATGGATTCAGCTGGCCAGCACTGGGCAAGTACTTTGGGCATACTCTGAAATTGAAAACATGTCTGTTTGTATGTGCCATCAGTGCGCATCCAAGTAACTGTCAAAAGCTTCCCACTATGGAGAGAGTCTTTAGAGTTTTTTCCTCTATACATAATAGACCATTCCTTTATGCTGGGTTTTGTCCCGCTTCCTTCCACTACAGCCTCATTATCCCTCCTTGTCATACATCCTCCCTCCAGAAAGGTGACTTGAAGTACTTAATGTGTCAGCAGATTTCTTTCATTGCAGCAGCAAGTAATTCCATGCTTTTTGACATCTTGCTTTTGTCGAACAGGGTGCTTCCTTGAGGTTACTTTCTTTCTACCAATTGGGATTAGTAGAGGATGTGAATTTAGCTTTTGTAGAGCTGAGTATCCCAAGGGAGTCTCTAGCAGGCCCCAGAAAAGGTTGGGCGTGGGAGGGGGCAAAAGGGCACCTCTGTTTCTCCCCCAAAACTCTGCTCTGAGACAATCTGATTAGGATGGGACCAGCAGATGATACACGTCTTACCCTGTCTCTTTAGGTAACCTGAGCTGTATACATTCCTGAGGGAAGTGGGGAAACCTGCTCCCTCTTCCTACGTGACTGGCATCACATACCTGGGTGAGGGACTTGCTCCCTGGGCAGCTAGGAACTGCCAGTCTGCCCAGCAACTAGTGATGCATTTCAAATTGTTTGGCTGACAGCCAAAGGTGCTGGCCTCCGTTGGACCAGGTAAATGAGGTCACAAGGGCTATATAAGTTAAGGACTGCCCAGGAAGAGGGGGCAGCAGCCATGAGGGAGACTCAGAAAGACAGAAGAGCTGAGCCATCGGAAACTTGCTCTCTCAAAACTCATGATCAAGGAACTGCCTGCCTCCAGAGGGAATCTCCACCTGCGTCTGGATGATACTTGTGAGTAAGTTACCCGAGATCTAACTAGATATATAGCTTGCAGTAATTCCAATGCATAATCAAAGGCCATGGGAGCTTGCTCTATGGGATTTCTGTGATATTGCTCTACCCTGTACCCTGTTCCAACCCTACCCTTTGTAACCAATAAAGTTCTCCTTTGTACTTAGTTTGGGAGACTTATTGGGAGTGGGTCTAGATTCTGCCTTGGGGTCCCTTTGGTTCCGCTAACTAAGGGAGACCACTACTTGTGCTTCTGAGTTCTTGAAGTGAATCAAGTACCCTCTAGAGCTACTAGGCCTGTGTTTCCCAGGGGGTGCAGAGCCAGAATCAAGCTCATCCCTGGGTGGTGGCAGTGGAACCCCCAGGCTAGTGGGTGTGCTCCAGGAAGGGGATTGGCCAGACATGAGGTACCTCTAGGGAGCCACTTGGAGCCTGGAAGGTGGTCGGGTGCAGTGAGGTGGGTGGCTCAAAGCAGGAGCACCCCCTACTGGCCCACCACAGGGGGTGTCAGAGGGCAAGAGAGCAAAACCACTAGGGAGTACCGAAAACAGACATAGCACAGGCAAAAAAAAGCCTGCCTATACATACTTATTTTTATTACCAATTATTTATATATATTAACCACCTTGTGATTGAGAGATTGATCTGGATTTGCCTGGCAAAGGAGAACTGGAGTTAGTGAAGCCTGGACCACAATAGAAATATCAGAATGAATATTAGCTTTAAAATATTTTTATGTATATTTTTCCCTGAGTAAAGAAGTAATGAAACAATCACTTGCTAATATGCAGCAGAAAGGTCTTTTTCTCCCAGTTTGAGAAAATTCAGCCCTCTCTTCCTCCTCCCTTTGTGAATTGTTGGAAAGAAACATCTGAGAAATGATGAAGTGAGGCAAATCAACACAATATAACTTCCTAGTGCAACAGATATTGGTAGTTTAAGACATCCATCATCGTCACTGCTTCCAGCTAGGAATGCCACAATGTCATGACCTGTAACATAGTTCGACAGAATCATCTTGATATGTGTGTTGCCTGGTTGTTATAAGCTGGAGAGAAAATTTTACTTCTTTAAGTTTCAGATAATACTTCCTTTTTCTAATTGCCATTCATGTACTGGCATCTTAACAAAGAATTCATATTATGGAAAATATGAGGCAATAGCCTGGTGCTCTGTGAACTCTGTTTATGTAGAAACAGGCCATGAATGATATGGGCACTGCATTTTTCTGTGAGTGCTCCTCAGCCCCTTTTTTTTATTTGAGAGAACACTTAGGTAGTTATTGAATTGGAAAACAGAAAAATGCCTCTTCCCATTTCTAGCTGCTAGGATTGACGTTGAATTTAAAAAAAATGATTCTACATTCTTTTTACTCTTTCCCCTCTGCTCAACCTGCCTTTCATTTTTTTTTAGACTTTAACTATTTCTCCCAACTAACCTCCCCCCACCCTCTTCCTCTTTTCTAGTAAACTTTTTCCTCCATGCCTTTCTGAATGCTTATCCATATACCATTTGGAGTATGTCTCCATTTATGTTCTGGGACAAACTGAAGGCTCCCTCTCCACTACTCAGAGTCACATGAGTTGCCCCTTCCTATCTACATGACCTGCCTGTGGGAAATGTAAAAGTAGAAACAAGCAGTTGGCAGCTGATTCCTATAAGAAGAGGAACAATGAAGTGACCTGTTATTCCTTTTGGGCTTTATTAATGTAGCCTGGGTACACCCAGGGGGTGTGCCCTGTCCTCCGATGATAATGGTGGTGGTCATGCAGGGTGCTGAGAAAGGGGTCACCTACTAGAGCGGCTTCCTCCCTTCTCCATAGAGCAGGGGTGAGCAATTGTTTTGGACACAGGGTCACTTACTGAGTTTTGGCAAGCCATTAAGAGCCAAATGATAGGCGGCCAGGGGCAGATAAATATTAATTTTCTACATTTTTTAGGGGCCCCACTGGCTGAATAGAATGGCCTGGTGGGCCGCATCCAGCCCCCAGACCACATTTTGCCCACCCCTGCTATAGATCTAGGCCAAAACCAAATACTTAACTATGTACAATTTATTACAAGAATAAATACAGGTGCTTAATATAAAACATAGACTATTTACAAGGCTTAACATATAATACTATATATAATATTCCACAGTTCACATATAATACCAAATATGAACCAAATAACTTACAACCTATGCAACACAACACATACATAGGGCTATTAACCTATATAAAACTTAACCATAATATTTCTTTAAACCTTCACAAATAACAATACCAATATACACATTGAAACATTAAAATACATAAACCATATAAACCCCTTTAAAGATTACCCCTAGCTATATAGCCCTTAACACAACAACCTCAAAATAGAGAGTGCACTCAGCACCTCCCCGAGGGGTTTTCCTGAAGTCCCTCATCTTTAGGACCCGAGGATGCGGACACGCCCCTTCCACAATACAGGGTGGAGGCAGCAGACTCTCCTCACCCATGTCAGACCCCAGCTGGGAATCCCACTTCCCCATTAACTCACTTAACTGGTTAAGTCAAGGCTTGTCCCCTGCAAGCCAATCCCGCAAAAGCCTCTCCCCAGCGGCGCCTTCTGCTGTCCTTGATGACCTGGTGCCCTGCACTGGGCACCCAGGGCTCTCTCCCTCTCACAGGAGCCATGCCCTTGCAGACTCCAACTCCCTGATCTCACACCAGAGAGTTCTTCCCATTCCCAGGCCCTGCCCTGGACACCAGGGGTCTTTTAATTAAAAGTGGAGCCATACTACAAGGCTCCGGTCACTCTGCTGAGGGCCAGGGCTAACATAAGCAGCCACGAGCTGCTTCCAAGACAGTTCTCTGTGCATTGACCTGTGCACTGGGTGAGGCCCAAACAGCCATGAGCTGCTCCCAGGGCCAGCTCTCTGTGTGCTGATCTGCACACCAACTGCCCAGCTGCTTGCTGGGTTCACAGGCTGAAGCTGCCTCAAGTAGCTCCTAGAGCCTGATCCCTGTGCACCAATTTGTGCACCACTGAATCTCAAGCAGGGTCCCAAGGATGGCCATCTCTGGAGCTCCTCTCTCCTCGCCATCCCTCATCATCTCTCCCCATACTGCTGAGCAATCTCCCCTTTTATACTCTTCAGGGGCTCCACCCATGAAGTTCTCCAGACCTGGCTGGTGCAGTTCTGATTCAAGTCCATCTGCTCCTTTCCCCCTCCCTTCAGAAAAGGGTGGGGCCTTGTTTCCCTTGTGCTGCCTTCAGATTGGTGAGTGGGCTCAACCAATCAAACAGCAGACCCTCTATCTTGGGATTCAACCCAAGCTCTGAAAAGGTAAGCCTGCTGTAATTATTCACAGTAGAGGCTAGAAGCAAGATACAGAAGTGACAGTGGCAGGTTTCATATGCTACCTCCTGCAGTGCTTGGGTAAATATACTGTGCAGACTACAAGGAAGCTTCATTCAAAACGCCGCGTTTGTATCGATGGTTAGGCGCAGCAGCGGCGAGCGGCGAGCGGAGCAGCTGAGGGGGCAGCAGCAGCTGATTCCCTGAAGGTAAGTGGGGCTGCGGGGCCGGTGCAGCTG
>JAGPOW010001437.1:1216-14742 GCA_030014935.1 Caiman crocodilus | reverse complement strand
CACTCTCACCCCCTTCTTTCTCTCGGGGACTGTCACACTCGGAGCCTGGAGGATCGTCCCCTTAAGGTACGGCCATCCCTCATGGACTCCCTTATCCTCTACCTTTTGGGCCCTCAGTGCCTCCCCCACTAATCTCCTAACTCCTACAAAGAGATTGGGAGGGGGATGAGTATGAGTGCAAGACAAATCTCCCCTTGCAGAGGGTTTTTTCAGTCCTTGGCACACGTAATCCATGTATGTGGCCACCAAGCAGTGGCCACCAAAGTGGGGAGGCTGCCTTTGAAAGGGCATTGCTCCCTGGCTGCTGGGAAGTGACAGGCTCCAAGCAGCCCAGGCAGCCCAAGGGCAAATATAAGGCCAGCAGCAACCCTGGGTGCAGACACAAGTGCAGCTCCCGGCTGTAACGTTTTCTGCAAAGTGCTCTGAGTTACAGCGTTACCCTGACCACACAGATGTTCGTTGCTGGCTCCAGGGTCAGGGGAATCTACCTGCGGGCTGGGAGCCTGTAGGTAGGTTCTCCTAGCAAGTCGTCTCTCTGCCAGTGCTCTCTGCTTTCAGAATAGGATATGGGAAAGGCAGTAAAGGGAGCTCATTTTTTAGGCTCCCTAGCTGGGAAAGGGTGTGGTGGTGAATTGGAGCTCCCTTACCTTTGGGGGTCTCCAATACACACCCCCACCCTCCAGACAGGCCTGGAAAACTCCCAGATTGAACTTCCCCCCTTCCTTTCCCCCCTCCCGTTCTGATAATAGGGACAGGCTGGGAGCTCCCCAGACACGAGTTACAGAAGATGCTATGTTTTGAAACATCTTCATCTCATACCTTGTGCAGTGAGGAGTCAGATTTTCAGTCAGTTGGCCAATTTTGCAGCTGTCTGCAGTAGTGCCCTTGCGTTTGGTCACAGCTATAAACTGCTTGTGGCTGGATCGGGCAAAAATGATCACTTTTGTCTGCAGTCCTTGAGGAGTGATGGAGCGGGACCTGCTGACGGCACCCGCTGCCCACTTTCCTCCTCAGGGCAGTGGAACAGCGTCCAGCAAGGAGGAAGTGCTTTCTGCACCATGTCATAACGGGGAAAACCCTGCGTGCAGATGGAGAGGAATGGGAGGGTCCCTGAGCTGCCCTTCAGGCAACAATGCAGCAGAACTGGGGCCAGAAAACTCCGGCCTCCCACGGGTGCAGTACAGGGACTGCAGTGAAATGGCAAGCCCAGGTCTAAGCCCAGCAGGCCACATTGCTTCACAATGCTTCACATTGCTCCTTGCTGGCCAGGAGGATATTTCCCACCCTATCCAATGATGAAGAAGGGAATCTGTGTCCCTCATTGTGATCATAGGGATGACCCCTGGCAGGACAACCCTGAGGAGGATGACAGCCAGCCGGCACTCTTGGCCCTCAGAAAAAACCCCAACCGTGGTGTCCTGCATGAGCTGGGGCTGGGAACAAGGAAATAGATGCACTTGCAGAGGCGGCCAGCACCAAAACCACTCGACCCCAGAATAAGCTCAGGCACTGGGTCCTCTGCACCCAGAAACCATTCAGAAGCTCCCACAGATGAGGTCTGACTAGGAGGTGAGCTTGGTGGTCACGACAGCTGAGCCCCTGATTTAAAATCAACCCTTCTTGCTGAAGTTTTAGGAAGTGAGAGGATAGCAAAGCACAGTCAAAGTAGCCTTTGCAGAACCCTTGCTGAGGAGGGGCTGGCTCTAGCTAGACATGACGAAAAGAAACAGGAAGAGAGTGCATCTGCCCACCTGCCAGCCCACGGTCTAAAACTGGAAAGAAATTGTAAGAAATAGCAAGTTTCCAGCCCTTATGCAAAGCCTCAGAGTCTGTTTTCCCCTGTGGTGATGCAGAAAACCTTGACACTCCTACCTTCTGGGGGTTAAATGGTGGAGGAGGAGTGCCCTCTCCTGTTTTATCCCATTAGCCTATTGCTAAGAGCAGGACATCTGTCTTTTAGATCCTCTCAGCCAGAGCGGGTTTCAACCTGCATCTGCTGTTTCCTAGCACAGGGCTCAAGCCACCAGGTCACAGGGTAGGTATTGTCCACGTGCAAACCTTGCCCCCAAGACAGTCTGTATCATGCTTGTTCCTTCTTGGGCCCATGCTTAGCTGCCTAGAGTTTCTGGGGTGGTTTCTGTACTTTTTTTGCAAAAGTTTAAAAAAAAAGGAGAAAAAGTTAGACTGGCTTCATGTGGGGTGTGTGTATCTGGATCTGGATCTGGATCTCGCTACATCAGCGTATAGTTTTTTCTTCGTTTGTGGTTTCTTTTAGCATCAAAGAATTAGGGGGCCTTCCAGAGGTCACCTCTAGTCCAACCCCCTGATGGAGGCAGGATTATCCCTGACCATGGGTGACTGATGCTGCCTTGGTCAGGGGGGCAACCACCAACCGGGGCGGTCCCCTGCGGGCTGTGACAGCAGATTGCTGCAGCAGCTGCAGCGATCGCAGCGATCGGCTGATGCTTGCAGGAAGGGCACTGGCAGTCCCACCTGCCCCCCCAGCTCTCAGCCCATCGCCTAAGTGGTGAGTGTGGCCAGGCAGGGGGTGCACCAGCACTTTCAGGAGGTGCATATGCACCCTTATGCACCCCCGACGCATTGCCACTGTCCCTGACTTAACCAAGTGCATGTCTAATCTGCTCTTACAAACTTCAAGGATGGAGATGCTCCAGTCACTGGGAGTCTGTCCCACTGCTGAACCACTGTCAGAGTGAGAAAGTTCTTCCTAATATCCAGTCTTTCCTAATATCCAGCCTAAATTTCCCAGGCTGCAATTTAAAACTG
Source organism: Caiman crocodilus (assembly GCA_030014935.1). Taxonomy (NCBI): domain Eukaryota; kingdom Metazoa; phylum Chordata; order Crocodylia; family Alligatoridae; genus Caiman; species Caiman crocodilus. The sequence continues at coordinate 11,955 of JAGPOW010001437.1, read as the reverse complement.
GTATTCCTTGTCCTGCCTTCATGGCCTCAAAGAGCAGGTGGATACATGTAGCAATGGTACTGTCCCAAATGGTGTTTATCCAAGTTACACCTCTCCTGTTACCACGTTACACTTTTCCTGTATCCACGTGACAAAAATTGCCATTATGCTAGCTAAATCGCATCTGTGTATCCAAGTTATCAGCTGATTTTATCGCTTTTGTGGTTTTTTTCTTCACAGTAATTTAAAACCCCTCGGACATGTTTTATTTTTAGCTCTTAAATTTCTTTCATGAGGGTTATTCTTAACATTTTACATTTGTAATGTGGATCCGACTTATGCCCGAAAAGGTGATTTTCCCTGCTCTGCAACTATTGCACCCCCAGGTACCACTTGTGTTCACTTGTAAATCCATGGCAATCCATGGAAGCTCACCTAATTTCTCTGGCACTGATTCAACCGGACGCCAGGTACTAGTCTTGCAATTTTTTACTGAGTATATTTTATTGCTTATATTAGATTAATGAAAAATGAGACTTCCAAAAAAACCCATGTTCCGCCTTTTTGTACACACCTCGCTTCTGGCTGTCCTTATCAGCCTCAGCCACAGTCCACCCGGACCCCAAACTTTTTTCCCCTGCTTGCTCTTGCCTGGAGGTGGGGGGACCCCCTCACCCCCATGTACCCCCCAACAGTACCGCTATCCCCCTCATCCCCACTGTGCTGCCTGCCACTTCTCACAGCAGGCCGGCTGGCAAAGCCAGCCTCAGCTTCTTCCCGCTGATTAAGAACTGGTTCATAAATGTTGTGGGTCACAGGTTTCCACACATACAGCGCTGTAATGTTCCAGGTAGAACGGGTACCTTTTAGGCACTGAAGTGCCCAGGGGGTATGAATAAGCACCCAACCCAGCGTGCCTTGCAGGGGGCAAAACTGAAGGGAGGCCTTGTAACACATTTTGGGGATCCTGAGGGTGGGTGATCTATGACTGGAGATATTTTGACTTTTCTGCTTTTCCTTCTTTCCTAAACATGAGCTCAGTACCATTCAGTAGCCTGCACTTGATTGAAATCTGCAGCATGTTTGGCTGACTTGGAGTGCCCAGGAGTGCTTGGACTCATTTTTAGGGAGGTCTCAAGGGCTGGAGCAGCATGAAGTGGGGCTACAGTCAAGTAGGGAGTGAGGACACAGCTGGCTGCTAGAAAGATGGGCTGTACTAAACAGGCAGGGCAAGGGAGCACTGGTACAAAGTGCCAGCACAAGGGGAAACAGGAGAGCAGAAGAATTGTGGCAGTGCTCTAGAGTGGCCCGTTTCTGCAGGAGTAAGGGGGAAAGGAATGATGTAGCATGGGATAGCTGGAGGACTGACCAGACCCATGTCATGAAACTCTTGATGTTCACATGTCACACTGAATGGGTTCACAATGACTTGGTTCACAGTACCGCTTGATTTTCCAGAAACACTTTTGAATTCTTTCAAGCAGCTTTAAACTGGTGTAACAGGCTTATCCGTCTGTCCACTTCATGTTTAACTGCATTTAAAGCATTAAGTGTTACACAAATAGTCTAACACCATACTCCTTATAATCACCCTTCAAGTATTTGAAGGCTGTTAGCAAATCCCTCACACGCTCTTCTCTTCTACAGACTAAATATTGCAGGTCTTTCAGCCTTTCATTGTCAGTCCAGCTTTCCAGACCTTTCAACATTTTTGTTCTTTTCTGTTGGATTATTTTTCTACATCTTTCTTAAAGTGCAGGGCCCAGACCCGGACAGAGTACTTTAAGTGACACCTCATCCATGTTGAATAAGGCAGAATATATGTTTTGGTGTTCGTATGCATAGTATTGTCCACCACGTATGCTACTTGTGTTTTGTATATTATATCATATGTTATGTTCAGCTGTGCGTATCCTGTAACCAACTAACGTAAAAAAAAAAGATGCAACAAACATAAATTTGCCATGAAAATCTATGGAAAAGTGTTTTTACAAATAATGATTCGTCTCAATAGCACATCATTGAAATAGTTCAGTTATAGTTAATTCTAATTCTTTCTTTTAGAAAAAAACCTTTGGGAACAGAGGATGCATATGATGGGCAGAGCCTGGCAGTTCCTGTGTCACTGGAGCAGGGCTTGTTGGGATACCAAGCAAGACATAAGGATCCTGACAGATAAAAACAACCTGCAACAAACCACAGTGCACTCATGTCTGTCATGCAGGGGCTGCCAGGATCTGAAACCCCCATTCAAACTGCACTTGATAAGAGTTTCCCCAAAAGCAAAACTTGGCAATTTTAGAGTGAAACCAGTGCTGCTCAAGACCACTGGTGTTCATTAAGCTCACGGGCTGCTCAGTGCTTTTGGAAAGCACCAGTTATAGCTGAAAGTAGCAGCTGCAGCTAAAGGCTTTGACTCTTATAGGAAAAAATTAACAAAGTGGAAATAGAAAATTAGTTTAAGTTCACCTACTGCTCTGAATATGCTCTATCCTGGATTTCCCGACAAGCAGGGGTTGCAGAAGGACTGTGATGGCACAAGAGTTTACCCCTTGCTTGGGATACAGACTCCAGATCATTTTAGCACCTTTGACTGAAACCACACTCAGGTCCCTCCGTCCTGGTGACCTCGCTCTGGTTTCCTCCCTTTACAGAGGTCCGTCCTCTCAGTGGAGAACAGATGTTTTGTCCTTCCCTTTAGTTTTAACCCAATCAGCTTGTGATCTCTCTCCAGAAAGTTATTTCCTATTAAGGACACTTCAATATGACCCCATCCATCACCAAGTCCAAGTCCAAACCAGCATCATCCCCTTGGTTCCATGATGGTTTGGTGATGAAATCTGTCAAGTCTCACCCTGAAGGATCCTTCAGGCTTACCAACATTGGCAGCATTTATTCCTCACCCTCTATCTGGGAGGTCAAAGTCCCCCATGAAAATAATGCCCAGCAGTTCTCTCTAACAACATTACAGTCTTTGTCGGATCCTACCTCAGGGTCTGCACCCGGCTGCAGCCCTGGCCCAGGGAGCCACATCTGTTGCCCTTCCCTAAGGTGACCTTGACCCAAGCAGATGCTGGGCTCTCACCTGTAGCAGAACTTGGACGGGGGTTGTGGGAGGCAAAATGCCACCTTCAGGGGTCTTTGCCATAGGATGGACAACTGGACGCTGCCCATAGGAGCCAGGCAGCACTGCCCTGTGCTCCGCAGTGTATGTGAGGGACCAGGGAGAGTGCAATGGTATTGCATTGCTTGGACCCTTTATCAGAGCAGGCAGGGGTGGCCCTGCTCCCAATAGCATATCTGGCATGGGGAAAAGGACAAACACATGGAGCACATGGGGCAGCTTCCAGGGAGCCTGCACCACAGGCTGCTGCCACTGGAGCCAATGTGCTACAGCTGCCTACAGTGTGCAGAGAGCCCAGGGAGGTAAGACTTCCCTTCCCCGCACCTTCCCCACCCTCCACCCCAGTGGCCAGCATACCTCTCTTTGCCCTCCTGCCTGTACCCCCAACTGCCCCAGGCACTCAGTGAGCTTGCTGCACCTCTGCTCTCCTTTCTCACTCCCTACAGTTTACCCCATCATTAATGTACAGGCTGCCCAGGCCCTGCTTTACCTCCCCCTTCGCTGAACAGCCCCTGCTCATCGACACTGTCCAAGCCAGGGTGGCTGTTTCACAGGTACTTACCCAGCATGAGCAGCACCTCACTCCCCAGCATCCTGGGGTAGTTGTCTGCCGACTGACTGCAGCACAGCTCAGTCCCCTTTGCATAGCTGCTGCCCTGGGGAAGAGGAAGGAAATGGGTTTTGCTTTTATCTTGGGGTTTTCTCCCACCCACCTACCCAATGTGGGATGAGCAGGGATGGTGCTGGCGACGGGCTCACAGCCAGCCTGGGGGGCAGCTGCATGCCCAGCAAGGTGTGCTGGTAAGGGCACAAGGGCATCCCCAACACCTCTGGCTAGGAGGGCTCCAGTCCCCACCCAGAGATGTCAGCCAGCTTGCAGGACAAAGGGCCAATCTTCACCACCTTCTCGAGACTGTGGTATCTCCTCTGCCAGGTGAGAGAGTCTAGAAATGCCTCCATATTCAAGTATCTCAGCTACACAGTTTATGGTGATAGGGGATTGTTCACAGGTTTTCCCTCTTGCTTGCTCCTTTTGTCCGATTGTATCTTTCCGAGTTCTCTGCAACAGAAGATTTGGCCTGCTATTCTTCCATAGTCAAGAACTAAGTAAGAGCTTCAAGCTGGCATTTTCGGAGGGGGGCCTTGAGTCTAGCAAGTGGTGCCTTGGATCTAAAAGTATGGAGGACCACTGGTCTACAGTGTGCTCCACTTGAATGCATGGCCTCAGGATGGAAGAAAGGACTTTGGAGTTACAGGGAGTATGAACTTATCCACACTTGCTGGAAATAGTGCTCATAGGTGCCTAGCACTTCCTGTGTGTTCAAGGCTGCTTCCCCAGTGACCACAGGGACTAGGACCAAAGGCCACATATGTCTGGCTCTGTAAGGTCAGCACTGGGAGCTGCTGGTGAATGAGAACTGCTGCTCTGCAAGCACTGGGATTCCCTCTGGGTGGAGGGCAGCTGCACAGTGCATTATCAAACTCAACAAACACATACCGAAACTCAGCATCTTCACTTCCCCTCCCCTTATACAGCTGGCGCGCGGGGGCTGTCACGGGACCTCTGAACCAGGAAAGGAGAACAAAATCCACCTCTGATCAACCGGGTCTCAGGCCCTGGCAGATGTTAATTGAAACGTGCAATGGGACTAGAGGAATTTTATCGCAGATCCCCAATACTGTGTCCCATCGTGCCAGACCTTCTAGATCAGCCCGGGCTTGTCAGCCATGGTCTCCTCTGCCTTTCCCCAGCTCTCCTACCTCTGAGCACCCATGGCTGTTACTGACGGCTGTCTGTACCTTGTGGATGCTGGGGACCCTCCATGTCCTGGCAGTCACCTGCAGCCACTTCTCTGCACACTTTTTGGTTGCTCCTGCACCAGCTTCTCATGACTCCTATCCAAGAAGTCTTCTTTCTTCCTGATACCACATAGCACGGATACTTGTGGTCCCAGCCCCATTTCCACCGAGGACACCACTCATCCCCAGCTGAACTCAAGCCAATGCCAAAGGGACAGAACAGAACTAAGTCAGCAGATCCTCCTACTTCCCAAAAGGCCAAATATAGTTTGGGCCCCTGAACACAGGCCAGAAGCCCCAGCTCAGACATTTGCCCATCTCAAGGAGTCACCATGGCCCTCCTGTCACGATGCCCCCAGGACAGTGCCAGCCCCTCTGAGCTGCAGTCTCTGCCTCTCCCCTGCCCAGGACAGCCTTTGTGGGGCACACGTGTCCGTGCTGCCACCCCGTGGCCATCCTATATGACTGCGCCACGTGCCCACATCACACCATGGGACCCCATACTGCATGTCCCACACCACTTTCACCTGCAAGTCATGGCCCCAGAAAGGGCCTCTAAGCAACAGAGCAGATCTAAACCTCTCATGAGGACAGCAGCCCTTGGGTAGAGACTCCTGCAGCCCCGGTCCAGGGCCCAGGCAGACACGGTCTGGAGCAAAGAGGAGCAAAAACATTCTGCAAATAACTGTTACCTGGGGAGCACCCGGCAGTTTCGAGGGGCTGAGCCTGGCCAACATGGCGATCTCCACATCTGAAATAGCATTGCTCAAGGGCTCAGGAAAGCAGAAGCATCTTGGCAAGGGCAGCTCAGATGAATAGCGGCCTCTGACAGTTCACCGGCTTCCCTTTCTGGGGAACTCCAAGTGACCAGGCCTGGAATCGTAGCCAAGCAGAAGTCACAGCTAGTCCAGTGTTTCTCAACCTGTGTGTCACAACCCAAAAGTGGGTGGCAAGAATATATGAAAAGTTCATGAACAAACTTCAAAGTGTTCCTTTACAGGACAAAAATGTGGGAAACAGTGGGTTTTCCCTGCAGACTGGCAGAGTCCCAGCCTGAGAGGGGCTGTTTGGGGGTCCCAGTGCCTCCTCACCCCCCACACCCACCCACTGTGGGGCTCTGGCCTGGGGTGGGGAGGTCTGTTTTCAAATTAAACTTTTCACTGGGTCGGGACTGGACACTGAAGTTTACAAATGGGTCCTGATACAAAAAGAAATGGTTGAGAACCACTGATCCAGCCCAGCCCCCTGCTCACAACTTGTAACTCCTGTCCAGATAATCAATCTTCCTTTTCCTTGATGCAATGCAGCGTGGATGCCTTTGAACCTTTTTTCTCCAGGGCAGACACCAGCTTATACTGGATGCCGATGAAGTGCTACAGCTTTCGGGTGAAACATGAACATGGCTTGTCCCGCATGGGTCACAGCTGCTGTCCCAGCCTCTGTTCCTGCCTCCTTTGCTCCCTGGAGGATAGCTAAGCTGTAAAGGGAAAAAGAAAACCACCCTACAAAAGCCCATGCAACAAACACCCACACCGGGGCCCCAGTGCATGGTCACACACACAGTCTTCTGCTCCTTGGCTCTCTTATCGGGCAAACTCCCTAGGCAACTCCCTCTTTGCTTCTTGGCAGCAGTGGTCTTGAGCCTCCCTTACTCTTCTGTGGTGAAGGGCTTGGCCTTCCCTGGCACTGGAGTGGGCTCCTCTTCCAGTGTGAGGGCTTCATACCTGTTCTCCAGCTGGATGGAAGGGGAGAGCTGTCTGTTGCCAAAGGGGACAAGCTGCCATCTTCCACCGCCCAGACCCGGTGTGCCTTACAGTGCCTTCTCTGGCTGTCCCTCTTCCCTGAGGCCGGAGGTCTCTGTGCATCCCGGTGATGAAGACCTCATGCTCACTGATGTTACGGAGCCCATTCACCTCCTCCTGAGGCTGGAGGTCTCTGTGCATCCCGGTGATGGAGGCCTCATGCTCGCTGATGTTTGTGAGCCTATCGGACTCCTCCTGCAGCTCCCTCACCCGATTGCTGAGAGAACCGGGCAGGAAGCACCTCTTACACCCCCGCACCGCCCCACCTGGCTGTCCCTGGCACGGATGTGCAGGCTGCGCTCACTGCAAAGCCGGGCCAGAGCCTGGGTGCAAGCCTCGGGGGGCTGTGCTGGAGAGGGCCAGTGCAGGAGCCGGCAGAGGAAGGGCTGGCAGGGGCAGTGGTTTGGTTCGATAATATTTTCCAGCCGCCCCGTTCATTTTCTGCAAGACCCTTCTTCCTTTTCCGCGGCTGTGTCCTAAGGAACATTCCCTCGTCCTCCTTCACCTGCGGGGTATGATGGGTCTCTTAGGTGGGCCTGTAAGACCACGGTGCAAGACCTTGTTGAGAAAAGCCAGGAGGTCTCTACTCCATGCTCGTGGTGCAGGAGCTGGAGGAGTCAGGGCACCTATGGAGTGGGGAGCACTCCTCAGAGGATTGTCAGATGCCCTCGAGCTGGCCCGGGAGAGGAGACTCCATGGCCACGCTGGAGCAAGGAGAGGCCACGGAGGCCCACGCCTTGGCGTGACCAAGCTGGTTCCTCCGTCAGGCCCTGCTCTAGTTGCTGCGGCTGGGACAAGACCACATTACGGCAGGGGTTGTGTTCAGGAACAGGAACAGGAAGGGAAGGAGGAGAGCTGGGGTGTCTGGATGACCGACTTATGCCACCAGGCTGATGCCTGGAGATAGTCTCACCCTCAGGCACAAAACCCATGCTTCTGCATCCCCCACACCCCCGCCTCCAGTTAGTGGGAGGGAAGAGGAAGCCGATGTGTTCATTTTTGTAAGTCCTCATCAGAGCTGGGCAGATGCTTGTAGAGTGGCTTGCCCTCTTCCCCTTCCCCCCATCTGTAGTTCCTCTCTGCACCCCAGGGCATCCCAAGGGCATCCCACTGTTTGCACAGCAGCAGCTCAGATTGCCCACCAGCTCCCAGTGCTGATCTCACGGGGCTGGATGCGTGCAACACTTAAGGCTGGACGCTGCAGGGCTTGGCGAAGAAGCCTTGAAAAAACAGGTTGCTACTCATTTTGGGTTGCTAATACCACAGCACGGGCAGTGCTGGGCACCAATGGGTGCAGTTTCCATTACATTCAAATAAGCGCAGACTCCGGTAGCTCCGGAGCCGTTGTCAGTGCTGAACCCAGGCCTCTGCATGAAGCACCCAAGAGAGCAGCTGAAAATCATGGTTACAGACCCACCAATCTGTGCAGCCATTGCTGGGGGCACTGAAATTAGAGACAAACTCTGACCGGTGTCATGGGACCAGATTTTTCCATTTGCATCATATCCTCAGTTGGGTAAAGAAATCCAGTGACATCAGTGGCGCTGAGACAATTCCCACCAGTGGGGCTCGGGCCCGCTCTGAGGTCTGGATATGAGTCAGAATAGGGCTATCTTGAGGTCCCCTTCCCTGGGCCTGGGGGCAGCTCTGAGGGGGGATGGGAGCTCCCCTGGTGCCCCTGTTAAAGCACCCAGCTGAGGATGCAGATGCCCTCCCCTGCCCTGGCTGTGATCCAGCATTGAGCAAGGCCCCTGCTCTCCCTGCCTGTTTCAACACCATGAGTCAAGACAAAGGTGCTGCCCTGTGCTGCGGTGGGTGGGTGCCTTGCGGTGGGTGGGTGGGAAGGAGCCATTTCCTTCTTGCTCAGGGCAGGGGGACTGAGCTCAGCTGCAGTCAGTCCGCAGGCGTCAGCTCAGTGCCCAGGACACCGGGGAGCGCGGTGCTGCTCGTGCTGGGTAAGTACCTGGTGAAACAGCCACCCTGCCTGGAGCACAGCGCTGATGGGCAAGGGCTGTTCAGGGATGGCTGAGTGGCCCTGCACGCTAATGCCATGATAGACATTAGAGAGTGAGAAGGGAGAGCGTGGGTGACACAGCATCTGCTTGCATCAGGGTCACTTTGGGGAAGGGCAGCTAATGCAGCTGCCTGGGGCAGGGCTGCAGCCAGGGGCAGACACTGAGGCTGGGTCTAGAAAGAGACTCTAGAAAGTTGCTAAAGACTCAGAGAGAGAACTGCTGGCAACTGCGTCATCAAGGGGGACTTTCCCAGATATCGAGTGCAGAGGAAAGGCTGCTAATGTTGGTAGGACTGAGGGATCCGCGGGTGTGAAAGATGACAGATTTATTGTCCAAACAGTCACTGAACCAGCAAGAGGTGATCCTGTTTGGGGCTTCGTCTTGGTGATGGGTTAAGTCATAAGGAAGTGGCAGTACTAGAAAATAGCTTTGGGCAGAGAGATCATGGTTTGATTTGGTTGAAACTAAAGGGTGCCTATACATGTGCAGTGAGGCTGCTCTGATGTGTTGCAATTACAGTGCGTTGGAGCAGACTTAGTTAATTGAATACGCTGGAGCGTAGTAATTACCTCACTCCAGCAGCCTCCAGTGTCTTGTGTATCAGCCCCCGCTTGCTTAAAATGGCGGTGGAGGCACTTTATCTAAAAGCTCTTTCAAGGGCATTTTTAAGCATGGGGACACTGATGCATGAGATGCTCTGGGCACTTTAATTGGAGTGGCTCCGGGAGCCTAGTGCTCAGCCTCAGCCTGGAGCATGTCTATAAAGGCCTAAGGATTTATACAGAAGCAGGTTTCCATTCCGGAAGGACAAACCTCTGGAGAGCGAGGTTGGCTGCACGGAGCCCCTCCAGGACTTGAGGGTGTGGACAGAAATGACAATTTGTGTCTGATCTGGCCACAGAAAGCAGCCTACATCTGTGACCAAACAGAGGGGCATGACTGCAGACTGCCTTAAAAGGGCCCTGGAGGGTACGGCAGGTGCATTGGAGCCCTTCCAAGATGGGAGAAGCTCCAATTCACCAACCTCACCATCCAGTGCCCATGGGTTTAACCCCCAATATGTGCTCCATATGCTTCCTTTCCCCACTGTAGAAAAGTCACGCCAGCTCCTAGTGCTGGAACAATTCTATTTATGGTGTCCAAGAGAGGTTAAGACCCTGGTCAGGGGCAGGGAAAGGGACCCCAAAAATGTTCACAAGGCCCCTGAGATTTCAGAACGACTGTTGCTAAACCGTGAGAAGCCTCCCTACTCTGGGAAGGACAAAAAGGGCTCCAAAGAGGGGGAAAGGAAGGTCCAGGTCAAAAAGGGAAAAGAGGGCCACCTCCAGCGGAGCGCAAGGCAGCCCCAGATTCGGACAGACCACCCAATTCGGAAAAGAGGGCATGCTATAACTGCGGGGAGCAGGGCCGCATCAAGCCCAGCTGCCCAAAGCTAAGCACTAGACCTAGGCCTGTCAGGCGTGCAACAGCCGTGAGCAGTGAGGGGGAGAGCCGGAGCCACTCTGAGGGGAGTGCCTGTTGCTACAGGATCACCAACTTGGAGGAGGTGATGGCCCCCCACCGGGCCATGATCACGGTAAAGGAGAGGACCCTTTTGGGGGAACTGGACACGAGGTCGAGTGTGACACTAATTAATTCCAACCTGGTCTCGCCTGCAGACATAATCCCAGGGAAGATCCTCACTATTCACAGGGTGGGGCCCCCACCTCTGATGGCACTGGTAGCCCGTGAACCTGTTGTGTGGAACGACTGTGCAATGTACCTGGAAATGGGGGTACTGGAAGGGGCTCCGGTCCCCATCCTGGTGGGACAGGACCTTATAAGGCAGGAATCCCAGCTCCGGAGGTGGGAACAGGCCCAAGAACCAAAGCCCTGCACTGTTCATGCGGTGACTCGCCAGCAGAGCAGGAAAGCTAAGGAGCGGGGGTTAGAAAATCCCCAGGAGACAGGCACACCACTGGCCACAGGGAAAGGGACCCCTGCAGACGGGGATTGCACACCGGTCCCGGAGGGAACCGA
>JAGPOW010001433.1:9914-24964 GCA_030014935.1 Caiman crocodilus | reverse complement strand
CCCCTAGGTGGAGAGAAAGTATGCTAATGAAACATACATGTATGTAAATGAGGTACGTGGCTTAAACACAGGTATAGAGACATGCTCAGTAGAGAACTTATTACATCATTCCCTTGTAACCAATTACTGAACAGTACGCTTGTGAAACCTTATAAACTTCTGCATAAAAATACCCCAGAAAGGATGTTCGGTGTGCTTGTTACCTTGCACCGTTTGTTGCTAGCAATAAACTTTTCTTTTTACTTCTACTGCCTGGTGTGTATATTGGCGTTTGCATTCTGCGCGCGAACCCAGATTTGGGCTGGGGCTCAACACCTACATGCTTTTGCTCCCCAATTTCCTCTCCTTGATATAGATTTATCATTTGCAGGGAGCTGCCCTTCAAGCAGCCTGGCTGTGTTCCATGCCACATGCATGTGTGCGAGCACCCTTGTGTCCTGCTTCCGGCAGCCCCAAGCAACCTGCAAAGAGAAACCCTTTACTTTCCTGCAGTCTTCTTGAACCCTAGATTCACATTGCTGTGCCCCTCAGAGGCAAGTCTCGTGACTGGGATAAGTTCTTCTCTGCCCCTGCTGTGCTGTCATCCCTCACCCGCCTCAAACCTCCCTCATCGATACAGTGTACACGCACCCTGACCTCTGCTCCCCGACTTTATAGTCCTTCAATGGGGCAAGTCCCCCTCAGCAGCCCCAGCAGCCTCATTTTGGTGTGGGAAAAAACCCAGAGACTCTGGAGCCAGGCTGGAAAAGAGCATGAAAAGAAGACAGAAAAGTTTGCAAAGTCTCTGAGTTTGTTTGCAAGGAAAGCAGGTCTTAGACGCCCACACCACCCTCCTCCCATGGACTTACTTTTGTGTTCCAAAACAAAGGAGACAGTGCCTGGCACCTGGCTGGAAAAGAGCATGAAAAGAATGCTGAAAAAATGCATTTTCAAAGTTTTCATCTAGAGGAAATGCAATGATTATGAAGGGTGAGCCAAAGAGCCGGGGAAGGCATGAGCCCCAGTGGGCGATTTTGCAAAGTGGCTGGCGGCTTCCCAAAAAGCAAGCCAGGCTGCTGAAGAGTGACACCCCACTTCCCTTCTCCCATCTAAAAGAGGTGAAATCAGAAGCAGTAGGCCTCAAAAGTGACTTTGCAGAGTGGGTGCTGCCTTTGCAAAATGCTGACGACTTGGAACAACCAGCAGCGGCTGGAGATGTTCCTAATCAAAAAGAAGGTGTTCTAACATATCGTCTCGATGCTGGGGCCCCACCTCACGAGGCATGACACCAGCATGCTTCGGGCCATCCCACCAGACAAGAGGGTTCCAATGACCATCATGAAACTGGCCAGCCCATCCAGCCTCCACTGCATCACAAATCAGTTTGGCATGGCTGCTTGCACGGTTGGGCTGGCAACTCATGAGGTATGCCAGCTGCTGAAGAAGATCGCATCAAACAAAATTATCTGCCTGGCAAATCAGCAGCAAGTCATAGATAGCTTAAATGACGAGTTGTTCCCAAACTGCATGAGGGTTTTAGACAGCACTCACATCCCAATGGTGTGGATGGGGAGGGCTTTCACAAACAGGAAAGGATATGCCTCCGTGATCCTGCAAACCATGGTGGACCACCAGGGCTGGTTCACTATCTTTTGTCCAAGGTGGGCCAGCAGCATGCATGATGTGCGCATGTTCAGAAACTCCCCTCTGCCTGCCCTCATGGAGAAAGACACTGTGCACTTGGTGTGGAGGAAACAGCGATCCACAGTGTTGCCATTCTCCTGGTTATATTAGCAGATGGTGCCTACTCCCTAAAGCCCTGGCTCATGAAGCCTTATGGAGGAAACATCACTGACTGACAGAAGCTGTTTTTAACTACCATCTGAGCAGTTGCAGGATGGCTGTGGAATGTGCATTTGGCCGACTGAAAGGACGATGGCACTTACATGCTGGCTTGAGATGGAGCTGGAAAATACCATGGCCTTTGTAGTGGCAGCTTGCATGCTGCACAATATCTGTGAGCGCCGTGGAGAGGTTTTCAAGGTGTCATGGGAAGAAAAAGGATGACAAGCAGCAGCCAGACAACAGAGATTTGTCCAGGCAGCAGAAGCAGCACAGGGATCAAGGAGATATCCTCAAGGAGAGGCTGGTTGGGTAGCTCTTGTGCATGATAGTCTGGCAGAATATATTGTTGACAACAACATGGGATCCAAGTGTGTTGGACTTGTTGGGAGAGGCATGCCTTTGTGCTCCCTTGGTCCGGCTGACTAAGGGAGGCTGCTTTTTGTGCTTCAGGCTAGAGGAAGCACCCAAAGCTTATGCAGTGGGTCAAGCACCCTACAGATCTATAATGCCTCAAGAGGCACAGAATCATTAACAGTCCAAGACTCTTGGGTGGTGGCCGCGTTACCCTCTGGCTTGCGGGTATGCTCCAGAAAGGGGGTTGGCCAGAAGTGAAGCATCCCAGGGAGGCACTCGGAGTCTGGAAGGTGGACAGACACAGTGAGGTGGGTGGCTCAGCGCAGAAGTGCCCTCTTCTGTCCCGCCACAAAGTTCATAAAAACTTGAGCCACATGTAAATCTCTAAGCAGTCAGAGCAGATTGAAGATTCCTGGTCAGAAAGAAGCTGGGTGCAGTGTTGAAGGACAAACAAAGCACAGTAAGGATACGTGGTGTCCAAGCAAGATCACAGCATCTTGAAGGGAGCCCTCTCTGAGTGCTTCATTAACACCTCCCCCTACAACCATGTGCTTCTGTTGAGTTTTGTAGCTGCCTATAATACTGCTATGTCACAGGTAGGCTTCTTTGGGTGTCTGTGCCAGGACAGGGGGAGTGTGGCCAGCAGGCATATGGCTGAGGAGGGCTGGGGGGACATGAAAGTTCAGGTGGGGATATCAGGGCATGGCAGGTGAGTAGGGGAACCCGTCAGTTGCAAACCCAAGGGGAAAAATTACAGCACATATTTTACTAACAGCAACACTTTTTAATTTTTTTTATTATGGTTGGTGTTTAATCCCTAAATTTGTGTATAGCCCTTCTAACTGGGGCCTGGCAGAAGAGTTACATTTTCATTATGTAAGACAAGTATCAGTAAAAACACATGTAAATAAAACAGTTGGGCTGTCAGTAACAAGTTTGCAGTGTCAGTAAAAACAGTATTTCCTTGGGTTGACACCCCTGCCCCCATGGTCTGTATCAGTCTAACCGCAGAGTAAAATTCCTTCCTGATCTCAAATGTGGTGATCAGTCTGACACTGAGGAGAAGGGCAAGACCCTCTAAGAAGAAACCTCCAGGTTTCAATCCTAGCAGGAGCACTGGCGCAACCCAGTCACAGACCCCAACAGTGGCTGGCTGGATCCAACACCCAGTGCTGCTAAGAAAGATGGAAAAAATAAGCCTGGCTGGGATTTTTTTGTTTTGTTTTTTTTTAGTGAAGCGGCCAGGCGCAAGGTTGTGCACGGCTCAGCTTCGTTACCCACATACCCAGTTGATGGTAAAATAAGAGTAATGGTTGCAGTTACTTACTCAGAGCTCTGCTGTGTAGTGAAGCAGGTTACATCTATTAAATTTACGATGGTTACAATGTGGGAGAGTTGTTAGGAAGATGTAATCGGAGGAGAGCGGCTGAGGAGATGGCGGGTCACAGAGGGTTGCAGAGTGCTATAAATCGTATGGGGGCCCTTGAGCAGCTGGGCTGAGATACAAGAATGGCTGGCTTGCCACTCAAAAACCTCTTCCCGTTTGTTTTGTGTTACTGCTGTTGCTGCTGCTGCTCCGGCGGAAGTTTGTTGTTCTTTTATGTCCTTGGTGGCACGTTTTATGACCAATTAAATTGTTTGTTTTCACTTCCATATAAGGAAAACTCTTTGTTTGGGCCATGAGCACTTGTGTGACATGGTCACTAGATGGTACTAAGTTTACACACCATGATACCTGCAGCAATAGGAGAAGGTAACGTTTCCTCCTCAGCCCCATGTGGCAATGAGCAAAGCCCAGGAGCAAGAATCACAGGCCCCATCCGTCCCTGCCCCTCTTAAAGGATCTGCTTGGCTTTGGTAAACAGCCCATCTGTCCCTGGTCACAGAGTTCCAGAAACAATGCTGAGCACCTCTCATTATCATCACCTCCAGTGAACCCCCAGCCTGGTGGCTGTGGGTCCCTGTATCCCCCTTAGTGGGTCCCTATGATGATACAGAAGAACTCTCTTTGACAACTCAAGGGAGACACCATCTCAAGCTACACCCCTTCCCTGGGGCCCACGGGGTCAGAAGTAGGGATGCAAAGTAGGGTTGTGTGAAACAGCTGTCTCAGATTCAACCATTTCGCAGGACAGTGATTTGTTTTGGTGTTTCAGATCATTGCTTTGTTTCAATTCAGTGACTGTGTTTTGGAGTTTCAACGCTGTTTCAGAGATTCAGATCAGCTGGGGAGAGGCAGGCACAGCCATGTGGCTGCAGGTTCTCCTGCGGCTCCTCCATCTGTGCCTGTCTCTTCCCAGGTGGAGGGAACTATGGGAGAAGGCACTTAAAAAAAAAAAAAAAAAGCCCTGCAGTCACCGGCTGCAGAAGTGATTGGGACCTCTGAGGGCTTGTGGCAGAGACCCTTCACACAGCACGGGGCAGTGCAGGGCAGTGGGGATTGCCCCCCCAGCACCCGTGCAGCAACTGCCCCATGATGCGGGTGCAGCATAGCTTAGCAGGATGCCACATGCTGCCTGGGAGCTGGAGCAGCTGCAGCAGTCACCCAGAGCCCAGCAGTGTTCATCCCTAGTGGTCCCAGCTCCCAGATAGTGCTCAGCGCCCTGCTGAGCCACAGTGCACCCATGCCATGGGACAGCTGCCGTGTGGGTGCTGGGGGGATGATCCTCACTGCCCCCTGCTGCCTTGCACTGCACTGGGGGGCTCTGCCAGAGCCAGTGAGTGCAGGGCTTTTTTTAATTGCCGGGATGCTGGGGCCAGGCAGGGGGCCATCGGGGTGGGGCTGGGCAGTGTGAGGAGATTGGGGAGTGAGGGCTGCTTGGCAAGACTCTGCCATGTGGTCCCAGAGCCCCCACAGCTGCTGCTGGGCAGGGCAGGGCAGCCATAGAGGTTTCTCCCCCAGCTGTGCTTGCTGCGGGCTGTGCTGAGCAGACTCCGGTGCTGGTGCTGGCCCTGGCCCCAGCCGGCAGCGGCAGTATGCTGTCATCCTGCATGCAGATCCAGGCCCCCGTGGCCCCCGGGAGAGATGCAGAGCTGTGCCAGACTCCTCCTAGGGGACACAGGCTCCCGGATCTGCGTGTGGGATGACAGTAGGCTGTGACCCTGAGGTGAGTCCCAGATGGTGATAATACACCCCTACCTCTAACAAGGAGCTCTGGGCCCCTCTGTCCATGGGCCTGGGGAGAAGCATTAAGACACTGCCCATGCACACACAACCCTCTCCCCATGGCAGTTCCAAGTTACTATGGGGAGCCTGCTCTCCCAGGTGGCCTTAAGAAGCTGTAAACACCCCTCCTCCCAGTCTTCCCAGGGACACCATGCTCGCTAGGTTGAAGCCATATCAGCTGTGCCCAGCACTGCCCCCAGCTTTGGTGCCTGTACATAGATAAAGTGGGTAATGTGCTGGATCTGCTTCTCACAGCCACCCACCCTGGGGAAGCAGGGAGCATCTGCTTTGTGAAACTCCAGGTGAGTGAGGGTGTCATGCTACTGTGTTGGGTGTTGTGGGGGGCACTAGAGTGATGGGTGCTCCCCAGATCCCCAAGACTGAGATCAGCAACCCCATTATGCTGGACACTGCCCAAATCATTTTCTATGACACAGTTTTTGCAACCCAAAGAGGCAAAAGTCAGAAAAGAAATGCACAGGGCAGGACAAACCTCTGCAGTCATACTCTAGCCCAAGCAGCAGGGCTGGGAAGAGAAGCCAGGCATCTGGCTCCTGTGAAAGTCAAAGGGGTTCCCTGAAGCTGGCTTAGATGGAGACATAATTGTCTGAATCACTGCAGATGAAGGATAATTCTAAGTGGATCAATCTTACAACACCAGGAATTCTTGCAAGGGATTATGTAGGGGTCTGTCTTGGAACTGATGCTATATAATATGTATATTAATGATAAAGAGCTTCCTGATGACATTTGCAGATAGGCCAGAATTCGGAAGGGTTGGAAACACAAGAGGTTGAGGAGGGGATATCAAAAAGATCTGGATAGTTTGGAAAGCTGGGCTAGAAGCAGGATGCAGTGCTATGCAGTCCAGTGTAAGGTGCTACGTTAAGGGTTGGCAACATACAGCCCATGGGGTGTATCAGCATCTGGAGCTCAAGAATTTTGTCTGCACCTGTGCCAAACTAGAGCAGGTAGTTTCCATCTTTCCAGCTCCAGTCCAACACAGGCTGGATGGTTTCAGCAGCACATCAGCATCAGGGGGCTTTGCCAGCACTCATGCCAGGACAAGGCAGCTGGGAGCTGTGCCTATCCTGCCACTGCTTCCCCCAACCCACTGCTTCCCAGCTGCAGGGCAAGTGCAGCTTCCAGCCTGTGGAGAGCTGTGCTGAGACTGGGCACCTGCAAATTGTATTCATACATCCATACCCTCCTCCTCCACAGCTGCAGCATGGGCACAGCTTCCAGCTAGCAGAGAGAAGCACTAATTCTGAGCAACTTCCAACTGTGCCCACACTGCAGCCAGTAGTGGGAAGAGATGTGGAGAAAGAAGCAGAAGTGCAGGTACAGTTTGCAAATACCTGGCCCTAGAACAGCTCCCCATTGACTGTGCCCATGCTGGAGCTAGGGAGTGAAGGGATGGGGGAGACCTCAGCAGTACAGGTGCTGCTCTCAGCTGCTTCAACCCAGTATGGACTTGGGGAAAGCCCCCTGCTACTGAAGTACCCCACACTTGGCCCACATTGGACCACAGCAGGTTTGCTCTGGCCTGTGGCTTGCAAAGGGTTGCCGGCTCCTGCATTACATCTAGGGAAAAATAAACATATGAACCAATATAAAGAGGGGGATAACTGCCTCGGTGGTAGCGCTGCTGAAGAAGACCTGGGGGTTTTGGTAAATCACAGCCACGTGGTACAGGTGCAAGAAAAGCAAATGGTAGTGCTGGAGTGATGTTGCAACTGTGATGGTGCAGGAGATATGCAGGAGGCAAGGACTTTTGTGGGCGACCTCATTTATTGGATCAACTGCATAACTGGGACAGACTTAGACAAGCTGTAGAAAGCAAGGCATTCTTTTTCGGGTCAGAGGAAGGAAGCAGGTTCAGTGAAAGAAAAACAAATGCAGTTTGGGCTGGCATCAACGTGAATATAGAGTGTCAGACACACTAAGATAGGCACAGTGGGCAGCAGGGTTCTCTTCTTTGCCCCCCTAGAGCATATATTTAACAAACTGCTTCTTAATGTTGAAGCAGCAGGATGCTTTCAGCAAACTCATCCCTCTGTTTGACCTGTGTCAAGTTACAGTGGCCGTGATGTTCAGGCATCATGACTGGTAGCTGCGTGGGGGTGATGCCCACAGAGTTTTGCTTGGCACAGGTCAGACAGACAGTTGGTTAGAGTGGTTTAGACCAGAGGGGGCCAACATTTTTTTTGGCAGGTGGGCCACAAGTTAAGCCTTGTGCTTTCCCTGAATGCCCCTCCAATCCTTTTTCCCATGCTCAATCTGTCACTCTGCTGAGACTCTCAGCCCCCTCCCTATCTGCCATGTGCTCATGTATCACAGGTTTGGCACCCCTGGTTTAGGCAGAACCGATTCTGCCTTGAAGAAGGGGCTGGACTAGATGATCTCTTGATATCTTTTCCCACCCTGCTTCATTATGATTCTATAGGAGTGGATGCACGATTTTGTAAAGGGGGATGCAGCACCAGCCCTCAGTGCTGCGGGGGGTAGGGGCCAAACCCCAGCTTCCCCCTCGTTTCCTTAGAGCGGGCAGATACTGCCACAAGTGCAGCAGCCAAGGGATTTTTTAAAGTCCCAAAATGGGGAAGATCTTGACCCACTCTCCTTTTCCCTCCATGCTCTGCAGTACCACCCCTCCCCTCCCATTCCTCTTCTTCCACCCAATAGTGTCCCTGGCTGCCCTCCTAGGGGCAGGGGGAGCTCCAGAGCCACTCTTGAAAAGCTGCAACTGGACTGTACAGGGGAGCCAGACTGGACAGCAGCAGCAGGTGGCAAATGGGTTCCTCCTCCATGACCCTTCTCCTGGGATGGTGGAGAACACCTGTGGGGACCGAGCTGAGCTTGACTCCCTGTGCAGCCTAGCTGGAGCTCCCCTACTCCAGTCAGCTGGGGACAGCAGCAGTGGCATTTGGAATAGGGATACAATGGGAGGGGACAGTACAGGATGCATCATTGAGCACAGAGGGGAAGGGAGGGGATTCTTACCTGCTTCAGGGACTCAGAGAAATTCCCTGGCTGCTGCTCTCATGGTGTGATCCAAAAAGGAGGTTTGAACACAGCATTGCACCCGCTCTGGTTCCACCCTTGTGATTCAGCCTTCTAAGGCTGAATTCAGTGTTTGTAAGGCTAGAGCTGGGGTCCTGCATGCAGTTTTTCACACTGCCATTTAATAAGGAGAAACTGGAGAGGGTTCAGATACAGGCAACAAAGATGATGAAGGGGCTGAAATGCAGCCATATGAGGAAAGGATGAGAGAGCTAGGAAGATCTAGTTTGGAGAGGAGGAGATGACATGGGGATGTGACAGCAGACATTGGAAAGACTACAGGAGAGAGGAGGGAAAGTAACCATTCTCCCTGCTGCGGGGGGCAGGACACAAAGCGAGTTATTTGCACTGCATCAAAGCAGGTTGAGATCCAGCCTTAAGGGAAACTTCTTCCTGGTCAGAGCAGGCAGACAATGGAACCAGCTGCCTGGAGATGTGGGGAAAAGATGCAGGGATTGGTGGGGGTCTCTATCCTTGGAGATTTCCAAGCAGGGGCATGGGTCAGGAAGGGCTTATCCTGTGTTTTGGTGACAGTTGGATGAGATGATACTTGAGGATGCTCCCAGCTCTGTCACTTCAGATTCAGAAAGGAGCATTTGATGTCCTCCTCCCCCTGCTCCAAATCAGAAATCACAGGCTGGGGCGTCTCCACTAGTCTCTCTCATCTGTAGCCAGGCAGGAAGAGGGCTCTGATCCTGGCTTGGGGAGGAGGATGAGCTCTGAGCAACTCCTGGCTTGATGGAGGCCCTGATCTCAGCTTGGGGGACCTGGGTGGTGCAGAGCAATGTCTGCCACCTTTGACTGCTGCCCTCCCCTAACCCTCTCCATGCTGTTCCTTCCCCAGCAGTCATGCCAGTGCCATGGGCAGTGCCAGGAACCAGACAGGCTTCGTGCTGCTAGGTCTGCCCGCACAGCCAGAGGAGCGGGCCCTGCTTTTCACCCTCTTCCTGGTCATGTACCTGCTGGCACTGCTCGGGAACAGCCTCATTGCTCTGCTGGCCCGCACTGACCCCAGCCTGCGCCGGGCACCCATGTACATCCTCTTGGGGCACCTGGCACTGGCCGATGCTGCCTTTGCCTGCACTACAGCCCCCACCATGCTGGGGACACTGCTGTATGGGGATCACACCATGCCCTGGGCTGGCTGCCTGGCCCAGATGTACTTCTTCATTGCCTTTGCCATCACTGACAGCTTCTTCCTGGCTGCCTTGGCCTATGATCGTTATGCTGCCATCTGTCACCCACTGCACTATCTTGTACTCATGAGCCCCAAGCACTGCTGTGAGTTGGCAGCTGGGGCCTGGACCCTGCCCCACCCCTATGCCCTGGCCCACACCCTCCTCATGGCCCAACTCGACTTCTGCGGGCAGCCCCGAGTGCCTCACTTCTCCTGTGACACCACCCCGCTTCTGGAGCTGGCTTGCTCTGACCCCCGCGCCCCACAGGCTGTCATGTTTTCCCTAGGAGTCTTGGTAGTGCTGATCCCCTTCACCTGTGTTGTCCTGTCCTATGCCCACATCCTTTCCTCAGAACTGCGAGTCCCCTCTGCTGCTGGTAAATGCAAGGCCTTTTCCACCTGTGGGTCACACCTGGCTGTGGTCACCCTTTTCTATGGGGCCGTCCTTGGGTTGTATTTCCGGCCAGCCACCAGCTATGTAGCTCAGCAGGATATGGCAGCCAATGTCATGTATGCTGTGGTTACCCCCATGGTGAACCCCTTCCTCTACAGCCTGAGGAGCACTGACATGAGGAAAGCTGTGCAGAGGGTATTCAAGAGGTCTGTCACCCACAGGGGCCAGGCACTACCCTGAGACTGAAGTAGCTCAGGATCTGCATTCCTGGTTCCATTCTTCTTCATTATCGGCAAAAGATCCCGGTGAGAATCCTGCAGGTCTTTCTCTACCCTTTTGGTCACACATGGAAAACATTTTTGCAACCCTTCTCTCCACACTTCCCTGAAAATGTTTCTCTCAGATTTCCCAAGTGTTTTCCTCTAACTTCTTCAGCAAACATTTCTCCATATTTCCCTATAAATCTCCCAAAACTCCCCATCCATTTCTCTCTGAACCTGTCTGAAAACATTGATCTAAACGTCCATGCATATATCCCAAAATTCCCTAGTTTCCCTTGACCTCTCCTGGAAATTTGTCTTGCATTTTTTGCTTTTTCTCCAAACCCTTTAGCAAATGTCTCCAAAGCTCCCAGCAAACTCCTTTGTAAGCTTTTCTGCAAACTTTCCTCTAAAACTTTTTCCAAGCTCACAAATGTACAATGCATTTTCCTCTACACCCTTCTTCAGTCCTTCCTCCAAATCCTCCTGCAAAACTTCCCCCAAATCATTGAAAAATAGTTCCCTAAACATCTCAGAAAACCCTTATCAACTCTTGTCCAGTCTTGTCTTAGAGCCCGTTTCCAGATCTTTCTCCAAACATTTCTTCAAGCCTCGTTCCAAATCTTCCTGTAGGCCCTTTTCAAATTGTCAGGCAAATTGTTTGTCAGCAGTGGTGATGCATAGGGGGTGCGTGTGCACCCCATGAGAGCACCAGTGCACCCCTGACAGCTGCGCTTGCCACTTAGGCAATGGGCCTGGGGACAGGTGAGAACACCAGTCCCCACCCTGCAAACACTGGCCAATTGCTATGATTGCTGCAGCTGCTTTTGGGAGTGGCTGCAGTGATCGGATGGCGCTTGCTCACAGAAGCGGCCACAGCCACTCCCAGAAGCGGCTGCAGTGAGCGCAGTGATTGGCCATCGTGGGACACCCCCATCCTACCTCCCTCCCGAGACCGCAGGATTGCCCACGGAGGATACCCCCCCTCCAGGCAGCGGGACTGGTCGCAGGGGGGACACGTGCCCCCCCTGACTAAGGCAGCACCAGTCACCCTTGTTTGTCAGGCTTTCTTTTTCTCCCATTTATTTTCCTTTAACCCAGGGGCTGGCAATATACAGCCTGGAGCGGAAGGCCACCTCTGTGGGAAGTGTGGCAGAAGGCCACCTCTGTTTCTCCTCAAAAACTCTGCTCTGTGACAATTTGGTTAGAATAGGCCCAGCAGAGGATACACACCTTACCCTATCTCTTTAGGTAACCTGAGCTGGATACATTCCTGAGGGAAGGGGAAACCTGCTCTCTCTGCCTACTGACTGGCATCACATACCTGGGTGAGGGGCTTGGGCTCTCTGGGGAGGTAGAGACTGCCCGTCTACCCAGCAACCAGTGATACATTTCTAATTGGTTGGCTGGCAGCCAACAGGTGCTGGCCTCCATTGGACCAGGTAAATGAAGACACAAGGGCAATGTAAGTTAAGGACTGCCCAGGAGGAGGGGGCAGCAGCCATGAGGAAGACTCAGAGAGAGAGAAAAGCTGGACCATCTGAAACTTGCTGTCTCTCTCAAAACTCATGATCAAGGAACTGCCTGCCTCCAGAGGGAATCTCCACCTGCCTCTAGATGATACTTGTGAGTAAGCTACCTGAGATCTAACTAGATATATAGCTTGCAGTAACTTAAATGGGTGATCAAAGGCTACCCAGCCATGTCAGTTTGCTCTATGGGATTTTTCTGATATTGATCTACCCTGTACCCTATTCCAACCCTACTCCTTGTAACCAATAAAGTTCTCCTTTGTACCTACCATGGGATACATATTGGGTGTGGGTCTAGATTATGCCTTGGGATCCCCTTGGTTTGGCTGACTAAGGGAGACCACTACTTGTGCTTCCGACTGAGGGAAGCACCCCCAAGTGCTTGAAGTGAGTCAAGTACCCTCAAGGGCTACTAGGCCTGTGTTACCCAGGGGACACAGAGCCAGGATCAAGCTCAGTCCTTGGTGGTGGCAGTGTTACCCCCAGGCTAGCAGGTGTGCTCCAGGAAGGGGGTCGGCCAGACATGAGGTGCCCCTAGGGAGACACTCAGAGCCTGGAAGGTGGTCGGGCACAGTGAGGTGGGTGGCTCAATGCAGGAGTGCCTGCTGCTGGCCCGCCACACAGCGCATGGCACTTTCATTCAGCTTGCAGTGCCTACCAACTAATTGTACTCTAACCAGCCCTTGTGCCCATGAGGGTGGAAGCAAGGTACCCACTAACCCTGCCCCCCTCCACCCACCAACATTTCCTACTGTGCCTCACTTCCACCCTTGTGAGCAGAAGTGCCTGGCCAAGCCAGCACACAGCTTCTGGGCAGGGCTGATGCTGTCACTGCTGCAGCTGCTAGATGACCTGCTCGGCTTCCTGGGCATCCTGCTTGCTCTGGGAAGCAGTTAGGGAAGCGGTGGGGGCAGAGGCAGAGGCGGGAGCAGTGAGGAAGCTGCAGCTGGATGGGACCATACAGTGTGGGGCTGGGGCTGGTGACAGCATGGAGCTCAGGTGGTAGGGGGTGTGAGGGAGGGCGGGATGGTGTGAGAGGGGTGGAGGCATCCCCTCCCCCACACTCCCCCTCCATGGTGTGCAGCCCTAGCAGTTAGCAGCAGCAGCAGCAGGTAAGGGTGCTTGGGATGTTCGTGCCTGGTGCAGGCATTGGAGAGGTGAGGAGCACAGCGCAATCAGGCGGCCTCTATCACCAAGGCTCCTTGCCACGCACATGCAATACCAACACTATCACACCACTGGAGGGAAGCTTCACGTGCTGGAGCTGGCTGCCTTCCCAGCTCCCTGCCATGCAGGTCCCGGAACTCTATCGCAAGTGCTGATGAGGCCATGTCTAGAGTTCAGTTTTGGGGCCTCCACTATTGAAAATATGTGGACAAATTGGAGGGAGTTCTGCAGAAAGCAACAAAAATAATGAGGGGATTGGGGGACATGACTTATGAGGCAGGAAAGACTGGGGAAACTAAGCTTATTTAGTCTAGAGAAGAGGAGATGGAGAGGGGACTTAATAGCAGTCTTCAACTACCTGAAGTGGGGTTTGAAAGAGGATGGAGCTAGACTGTTTTCAGTGGTGACAAATGACAGAACAAGGAGCAATGGTCTCAAGTTGCAGCAAGGGAAGTTGAGGTTAGATATTAGGAAGAATTTTCTCATGAGGATGGTAGTGAAGCACTGGAACAGATTACCCAGAGAGGTGGCGGAAGCTCCATCCTTGGGGTTTTAAAGACTCAGCTAGACAAAACTTTGGCTGAGATGATATAGTTGGGAAAGGTTCTGCTTTGAGCAGGGGCTTGGACTAGATGACCCTGAGGTTTCTTCCAACCCTCATTTTCTATGATTCTAAGTGGAGGGGAGTCTTAGCCCCTGTTTCCCCACAGAGTCCTGGAACCTGCATGGCTGGGGGCAGCAAAGGCAGCTGGCTCTAGCCCATGGGCTTGCCTCCAGGGGTGCGCAAGTGCACAAGTTGCACAAGCGCAGCAGGGAGCCCTGGCAATAGAGGCACCCTGGCCAGGCTCCACTCCTCACCCCCATGTGTTGCTCTGGCCATAGCTGCATGCCACCGGGCATGAACACCATGAGCACCTGCACCTGCTATTGCTGCTGCTGCTGCCACCACCTGTAGGGGCACACCATAGAGGAAGCGGGGGGTTCCCACACCCCCCACCCTCCCTCACACCCTGCAAACACCACACGCCCTTACCCTCCTCCCACAACTTCCCCACATGTGCATCCTCCAACATACCCTATTGCCCCACCACACATAGCTACACCACTCACAATTCCCCCCACACCCTACCATACATACACACACACACCACCATACACACACGCACCCAACCCCCATACAATATATCCCCACACAATATACAAGACTAAAGTTTAGTTTTGAATTATTATGCAACCACCTCTATATATGCTGTGCAAATGCAAATCAATATTTTTTGGTAATAAAATTAAAATATGTTATAGTAGGTGTTTGACTTTCGGTATAGGATTTGTTTTTTTTCTGGTTCTAAGATGGCAACCCTTCCTCCCAAAAGGAACATTTCTGGGGGCCAATGGGAGGTACTTCTGGTGGCAAAATGGTGATCAGGGGGTGGGGCAACTGTCGAGGGGTGGGGCTACCAATGCAGCCCTCCAAAGCTCACCAAACCTTATTAAGTGTCCCTCCAGTGGAAATAACTGCTCTCCTGTGATCTAAGACCTGCCAACTTTTCACTCACCTAGCAACCCAAACCCAGATGTTTCATTTAAGAAAAGCAGAATTTTGATACTTCTAATTTTCCCTGGCTAAAGTCCCTCATGAAGTTGGGTTACATCATTCAACCCCAGCATCCTGTCTCCAAGCCTTACCCGCACTGGAACCCACTAGCCCCTACAACCCTGCTGTAACTGGGATAGAACACAGGGGCGCATCCAGGCAAGCATGCATTTGCAGTCTGTTGTGCTTGTAGCCTCATCACAGTGCTGCAAGCTGCACATACTGCACATATAGGCATTTATCACACTGCTAATTAGCAGTATAGCTTATTTTTTGATACCAGAAGATCCTGGTGTCAAAAAACCTGTGCCAAAAAAAACCAAAACAGTGGGGCAGCCCATCCTCATTAAAAAGATGGGTAGCTGTGGCATTGACCCCTACACGGTTGAGTGGGTCAGAAACTGGCTGACAGGGCACTCACAGAGAGTGGTGGTGGACGGGTCGTACTTGACCTGGAGAGATGTGAGCAGCGGGGTCCCCCAGGGCTCGGTCCTTGGGCCCGCGCTGTTCAACATCTTC
>JAGPOW010001432.1:14512-35254 GCA_030014935.1 Caiman crocodilus | reverse complement strand
GAGGACAAGGACTGAACCCCGACGCGCCGGGACGCCGTCCGCGGGTCGCGCGAAGCGTCCTGCGTGAAGCGTTCGCGTCGAGTGCATGCATCCATCTAGAATGCATGCACTGCGAGGAGCATGCATGGCGATCCTGACGGTGCGCAACCTTCCCGCCGAAGTCCACCGCGCGCTGCGCGCCCGGGAACGTCAACACAGCGGGGGGGTAAAGTCAGGTTACAGCCTTGAGCCTGGGTCTGGATTTGCCTCTGTATTACGGTGTCTTATGAGTGAACTGAAGTAGGATCACCAGGGGAGATAAACTCATGGCCTGAGGGTTACATAAACTCACGCTGTGGCACTGATGCACTTTCAAGACATAGAGGTGATGTAGAGTATGGCTTAAGGAATGACACAAACCAAATCCTTGTGCACGATGCACACAGAGACCTAGGAGTGACACGCAAGGAAAAAAGATGTAACACATGCTGTCCAGAGTAACTCTGGGAGGTGTTGCACAGGGTGGCCTAGGGGTGATACACAAATCACCTCTTGAGGTCCTGTTGGGATGTGCAGTGTGACTTCGGATGAATGCAAAGGAAATACTGGTGTCCTGGGTTTCTCAGGTCCTTCTTGATCCTCAAGTGACTTGTATCCCTGAAGGAGTTTATGAGCCCACAGCTCATATAGATGGCTCTTTCGGGCCCCAGGTTCCTCCACCTGGTCCCTGTCAAACGTTCATTCTAAGCCATTACTGCTTTCTGAAGTGTGAATAAGTGAGACCCCTCAAGTAAATCACCGTCTCACTAAAACAGCCTTGGCTATAATTTAAGGATATGTCAAAATGACATTTGTATTGATACCACAATGCATAGAAGCATAAAGACAATGACGTTACATACAGCTTGATGTTACTCTTACACTGAAACTACAGCGTCAAAATTAGTAAAATAAACTAAAGAAATAATTCAAGACTCCCCATGAACCCCCAGTTTATAACAAACAAAGTCCCCATTTTTCTTCTCCCAGGGAATACCACATGCTCACAAGGTAGGGTACACATTGATTGAATAAGAGTTGCATGGATGGCATGGGCAAACCTAGGATTTTGAAAAGAGGGGTACAGATGGTGGGTACATCCTTGCATATAAGACAATACACATTTTTCTTTAGTGAAAAAGAAACTGGAAGTTTTATTAGTATTCAGGGAGCCTTGGGCTATGTTGTTCAGTTGATGATCTAAGCAAAAACAAATACAACTTCACTGGACCGTGCATTAATTCCCTATAGCATACATTATACATAAAACAAAGTAAAATAGACAAAAAATACATTAAAGCATTTGCTTCTTTTCTCCTGTAGCAAGGGGCAGATCCAGAATTTCTCAGAGGAGGTGCAGCAGCAGCTACCCCACTGCAGGGGTGGTTGCATCCCCCGCTCCCAGGATTTTCTTCCCTACCAGTGTGAGGAGACCACACTGTGGAACACTATAGGGAGTTTTTAAAACCCTAAAACAGGGGAAAATACCCCCTCCCTTCTCCTTCCTGCTCAGAGATGGCCCCCTTCCCTCCTCTTCCCCTCCCTATCCCCACCTGTCCCTGTTGCACTCTGCCTACAAGTACATCAGGCCAAGCACCAAGATCTAGGTGAGCAACTCTTCACAAAGGCACCTCAGGGGAGGACAAGGACTAATGGGCACAGACTATTAGAGGGAAAATTTAGGCTGGACATAAGAAAAAACTTTTTTTCTGTAAGGGTTACCAGAATCTGGAACACACTCCCGGCAGAGGTGGTGCAGTCATCATCCTTGGTGGTGTTCAAGATGAGGCTGGACAGGCACCTTGGTGGACTTGTTTGAGCCAAATAAGTTCCTGCCCGTGGCAGGGGACCAGACTTGATGATCTTTCAGGTCCCTTCCAGTCCTTCAATTCTATGATTTTATGAAGTCCTAGATCTAGCCAGGCTGAGCAGAGGTTGAGCTAATCTGGGGACAGGCCAGTGGCAATGGAGCCACTGGAGAGACCCTAGATTGTTCCCTCCATTGTGCCCAGTCACAGTATAGGGAAGGGGAACCCTTGTCCATCCCTGCTGCCCTTGTCCCCATCCCACAACAGGCAAGCGCTGGTCCTTCTCTGTCCTCAGAACAACAGGGAAAAGTAAATGGCGGAGGAAAAGGATGGGCAGGGAAGGGGTGGAGAAGAGGCATTTCTTTGATCAGGAAGGGGCAGGGCGAGAGTATTTTCGCCTGCTTTACAACTTTAAAAAAAACCCCTGGAGGCTCCCACAGCGTGGTCCAGTCCAAAGATGATGCTCTTTTCATGCACAAGTCTCATGGAGCAGCCTGCCCATGAAGAATAACTTCAACCTTTATTAAAATATCTACAAGTCACGTTCACATTAAACTGAAATAAAGTCATGTAGAAAAATAATACCATGTTGCGTTGAGCAAAAGTTCTGTTCCTGTCGTTGGGAAAGTGCTACACATTCCTCAGAGGTGGCACATCACCCATGGGTGTGAAGGAACGCAAAAAAATGTATAATTAATTCTATGACTCTCCCTTCCTGCCAATCATTTTCCTCAGGGCCCCTATGACTTCCTGGTTTCTCAGTGTGTAGATCAGAGGATTTAACATTGGTGTCACTACTAAGTAGAAAATGGAAATAATTTTATCCTGCCTGTGGAATGACTTACCTTGGGGTTTGAGGTACTTGAATATTACTGTGCTATAGAAGACAGTTACCACAGTCAGGTGGGAGCCACAGGTGGAAAAGGCCTTGGACCGGCCAGCCACTGAGCGGATCTGCAAGATGGTTAGGATGATGCGCATGTAAGAGAAAAGGATGAAGGAGAAAGGGATAAGGAGAGAGAGGGATCCAGTGACAAACATGACAATTTGACTCTTGGAAGTGTCAGAGCAAACCAGCTTCATTAGAGCTGAGAGTTCACATGCAAAATGGTCAATCTCATTCTTCCCACAGACAGAAGAGGGCATGAGGATAACGGGGACTACCGTCAGCAGGAAGGCAACTGTCCATGAACCCAATGCCAGGTTGATGCGCTCTGTCTTGCTCATAATAAGTGTATAATGCAGTGGGTTGGCAATAGCAACATAGCGGTCGTATGCCATGACTGCTAGCAGGAGACACTCGGTGCACCCTAAGTAAAGCGAAGTCAACAACTGGCAGGAACAGCGTGCATAGGAAATGGTGGGTCTGTCCACTGAAAAATGTACTAATGCCTGTGGGATGGTAGTTGTAGAATAGCAGATATCCAGGAAGGACAAATTGCTGAGGAAGAAGTACATGGGGGTGTGAAGGTGTGTATCATACACAGTTAGGAGAATGATGAGTCCATTTCCAACTAGGGTTACCAGGTAGGCCACAAAGAAGAACCCAGTTAACATCATCCTTGTGGTCGGGTGTTTGGAGAAGCCAGTGAAGATGAATTCGGCCACCATAGTTTGATTCTCCTCCTCTTCCATGTCATGCTCCAAGCATTGCCTGTAGGAATCAAAACAATGTGAAACAGATTTTGCATGAAGTGCAAGAGAGGTGTTGAAACACTGTGCATCACGACTGGAAGCACTGCTCCATTCATAGAGGGACGGAGAGATAGAGGTGCACGTTTAGAGAGTTATAATTAGAGGATAGAATCAGATAAAAGTAGGGCTGGAAGGTTGGTATAGGATCCTTCCTACCCAATGGGTGTGTCTACACATGCAAATGGTGATGGGTTTACTCCAGTAATTTACTCCGGAGTAAACCCACCCTGGGCAGGCAGCTAAACATGCATGCGTTTGGGAGAAGATTTGGTCCCAATGGCTGCGTCCAGATGTGTGTAGAAGTTTGTTTCCCCAGGGACAATTAATGCAAATGCACCTTGTGCCACCGCTAGTTGTCCCCAGGGAACACCTGTGCTACACACACTCTGGTGCACGGCAAGTTACCCCAGGTGGGGTACGGGAGAACGGGGCCAGCACTGGGCTGGCTCCAGCAGCCTTAGCCGGCTCCTGGGGGATCCCAGCAGTGGTGATCCTGCAGTGAAGAGCCTGTCTGCAGTGGAGCACAGCTCTGGACAGCCAGGGTCTGGCTTTGGGCAACTCACATTGCTGCCAAATATGCCAATCTGCTTTTTTTTTACTGTGGGTTTTTTTGACCTCTGGATAGCTGAGGGTCAAAAAAACACCTCTGTGCTTCTCTCTCGCAGTGTGGAGAACAGCTGAACGTGCGGTATGTGACGTTGCAGACGTGTCTGCAGCACCGCATACTGCACGGCCACGCTCCACTGGGGCTTGCCTTGGCGGCAGGGAGCAGTAATCGCCCACCTCTGCTGCCCAGCTGACTGAGAGCAACTTTATTCCCAGTCATCCATCTACATGTGACTTACCATGCAGTAACTACTCATCAGCTAATTTTCTACTTGCATTTGCAGGTAGCAAATTAATTGCTGAGTAGAGCAAATTACTGCACGGTAGGGGTCTGCATGTGTAGACAGTGATGCTCACTGCACAGTAATTTGCTCCACTGTGCAGTAAAGCATCTTATGTAGATGCACCCAGTCTATATTGCATACAAAATCCTTGTCTAGCCTGTTCCTAAAACTACACAATTGAGATGACTATGACTTGTATAATAACTCAGTATTGTAGTATCTGTTGTTATTGTTATTCATCTTAAATCTTAATTAAAATAGCATATTGCTTTAGACAAAATATCTGTGGCATTTAAATTGCCTTCAGGTGACCTATAGATTGTAAGTGCAACAAATAATGGCAAGTTCCTACATTTCATTTTATTTAGCTTTCTTTCAACCTTTAGTATGGTATACTAGTTGCTAGTTAGCTATGCAGAAATTTAAGGATAAAAACTACTAAATCCATCCACAATACATGCCACCCAACACATTAGGACTTTGCTTATCCTGATGTCAATTGTGGGTTTTAATTCTGTGGAAGCAAGAAAAAGCAAGCATTGGAAAACCCTTGAGAGAAAGAAGTTTTCCTTTTAAGCAGTTCCCACTCACTAAACCCTTGTGTTTACCGACAAAAGCTGGATCTAGAGCATGCATCTTATAGACTAATTAAACCTACATACATTTTTGTGAGCCTGAGGTCAGATCTTTACGTGGTGCTAATCAGCCATAGAGGTCTGGTAAAAACTCAACCAGAACAGGAAAGGTGACCTTGGCTTTCCTGGATGCAATGGACTACAGTCCCCGAGAGCATCATTGGGATGCTTCATGATAAGCTGATGCTCCATGACAGATATGAAAATCACAGCATTTTTGGTCTCTCAGTGTATCCAGTTTTTAGCCAACCCAAGTCATTTTTCTACACTATATAGAATGAGCCATATGATATAGGATATTCCCGACTGCAGTCCCAAAACACCAGAACAGCAGCAGTGCTGCTTAAAGAACTGACTAGTAAGACATTTCTCCAACAATAATAGTTAGCTGTCTTGAACACAGGAAAGACAGATGATACAGAATCAGCAAGAGGACGGTTGTGGAAAAATTGTTTTTGTATAACTATGCTTCCTTGTGTTGTGCTAAATGGGCAAATACGGACGAAGCAGACCAGTCACAGATATCACGCAGAGATGTTTGATACTTTCCGTCACTGCCTTAAACAGCTCTTCCACGCCCTTTCCCACTTCCTTTCTCACTCTTGCGACCGAATTACAGATGAGCAACAGTATCTCCTAACAACAACGGTGATAGGACCTCATTCAGGTGTAAATGCTTAGAGGGTGAAACTTCAGCATTATTAAAGATGAATCAGTCAGTTAATTAATCACACATATAAATAAAAATACTCACTTCTTGATCATCCCCCAGAAGTACAGTGAGCGCCAAGATTACGCTCCTTCCAAGACACCGGCGTTCCAATTTCAATTAAAAACCAATCCTTGCCAACATATTTATGGGCTTTTGCTGAGAAAATTTGGAAGATGAGAAAAACCAAACAATCTGTATCAGTTCTACCTTCATTAACTAAGAGATTAATTAAAAGGCAGGAAAGACTAGGAGGAAAGGTAAGAGGGTACTTATTTTTTTCCCCCTGAAGATAATGAAACAATTTTAGATTACTAGTTTGTTTAACTTCTGTACCTTCACTGGAAGTGACTGCCTGTAGCTAAGATGCAAAACCATCTTATATATTCTGAAGACTTGTAATAGCACAGTGCTTTCTGGCTAAGGAAAGAGAGAGTCTGTTAAAAAAATAACCATGTATGTTCCTACAGGGAATTGCAAAATCACCTACTGCCTCAAAGTAGGGAGTGGGACTGATTCTCCTACTCATTCAAGTGTCAGCCAGGAGCAAGATCCCTGGGAGTCGAAGGAGCTGGCTCTTATCTTACTCAAATGGAAAGCAACAAGTCTGACGCTCTCTCCTCTTGCTGGCAATCAGGGTAAAACACGCTGGGGTTCTTGCAATGACCGTGATAGTTTCTACCGAGGGAGAGCAGAGCCCTTTTTCAAGAAAGGGTAAATGTTTTCCTTAGATCTAACCACAGACTGGGATTTTCATCTCCTGGGGAAATGGCAACGGTCTCAGACCTGGTTGCCTCGGCAATCTTTCTGAGAAAGACACGTTTTATTAGTTTGAATGTTGGGGGGGCTGCAAATTAGAGTGATTATTTTTTCTCATTTCCTAGGGGAAAAAAAAAGATGTAAAGCAAAGGAGTGTGTTCTTGTATTGTCAGATGTTTCATTCTCATTTTAGCTTGCTAGGAAGAATTTTTCCAACTATTTGAGTTGGTTTAATACAAGATATCGGATTTACCCAAAGAACCCTGTTCCCCGTTTGCTCACGTCCTTAGACCAACCTGGCTACAACCTATAGCCCTCATTCTCATTTTGACATTTGAATACATTTAAAAATGAAAAGGGTGACAATCCGCCAGGAGTCACTGGAAATGTTTCTACTGATTAATTGTGGTTTGGATAACATCCATACATTTTTTGACTCGCTAACTAACAAATTACTTTAATAGAATATTTCACATAAAGACATACACCTTGTCTTAGCAAACATACGCTGGCATGTATTCTTTGGTCCTTCCGATTTATATGGAAAATATTTCAAGGACATTACTATTTGTAATGTTCCAAAGCTTTCAGGTGTTTCTGATGTGATGTCCAAGTTTCGTACCTATACGACAGGGTGGGTATGACAAGAGCCTGGTAGATAAGGACCCAGAACAAACTTCCTGTGTCATGGTCATCAAATACATGGTTTCACAGGTGCCCAAAGGCAGTACAGGTCATTTTTTTATCTGGTGATCAAGGAGTCTATGCGTACATCGGGAAAGATGGTAGGGGACGTGCTCATCAATCTCTAAAGACTGCCCTCTAATTTTAATGTGTGGAGGAGAAGCTGGTTTAGGGTGGCTTGGTAAAGGAATTTGGATTTCACAAAGAGGACAGTGGATGTGTGTGGAAAAGCTAGTATTCGCTTCAAATTGGATTTGGCTGATTCGGGGGCCAGTGATTCAATTCGGTGATTCGAATCACTGTCCCAAATCGATTTGGCCGAATCT
The DNA here is from genome assembly GCA_030014935.1 of Caiman crocodilus. Classification (NCBI taxonomy): domain Eukaryota; kingdom Metazoa; phylum Chordata; order Crocodylia; family Alligatoridae; genus Caiman; species Caiman crocodilus. Next base: position 27,730 of record JAGPOW010001432.1, on the reverse strand, counting down.
CCGAATCAGCCAGGCCCGTCCCCTGCCTGCTCTCCCAGCCCAGCAATGGCTGCCCCACCTGGCCCAGCTCCTGGCACTTTGGAAAAAATGGCCCAGACTCATCAGGCATTGCTGGGTGAGGGGGCGATCTCTGCTGCCCTCCACTGCCCCGCTCTACACAAGCCCCCCAACTCCCCAGCCCAGCCCCCACCCTATGGCTGCTGTGCCCACCGTGACTCTAGCCATTTAAGAAAAAAAAAAAACCCCAAGAAAAACCCCAAACTCACTGTTCCTGCCAGGTGGGGGTGATCCCCACTGTCCCCTGCTGCCCCGTGCCACGTGGGGGGCTCTTCCACATGGGCAAACCCCCAAAGCCCTGTGGCTGCTGCGGGAGTGCTGAGACCCGGGGTTTTCTCAATGTTTTTTGTCTTAAAAGGCCGATCTGGAGTGGGTGGGGAAGCCATGCGGGGGCTGGGGGAGCAAGCTTGGCAGAGCGCCCCATGCAGCATGGGTCAGTGGGGGCAGCAGGGATCAACCCCCCACCCAGCAGCACCCAGTGCTGCAAAGCACTGGGAGCTGGGGTGGGGGTAGCCATGGGGGCAGAACTGGGGGAGCAGGCAGGGGATGGTCCCCTTCCCCTTCCCCCAGCCTCCCCCCACCTTCTGCCCCTACTTACCAGCTCCTAGTCCAGCTGCAGCTGCCTGCTGAAGCCACCAGGGACTGTCCGAACCATCAAAACTCCCCGAATCTTTTCCAAAGATTCGGAGAGCTTTGAATCGATTCAGACCTTTGATTTGGATAAAAAGGGAAACATTTTAATTAGAGAGGCTTTCAGACAACCACTCTAATTAAAACACCACAGTGCCATGTGTATTCAGTGTCCCACATTTCAAAAGGGCTGCAGGGGCACTTTAACTAAAGCTTGTTTGACAAGGTATTAGTTAAAGTATCCTCACTGCCACGCTGAGTGCACATGATGGTGAGGCACGCTACAGCCTCTTAATTAGAAGGTTCCAGGAGACTTAATTAATCAAGCCTGCTCTGACACGGTCTAATCTGAACCTGTTGGAGTACGTGTATAGGCCCGCAGTAAATCCAAACTTTTTTTGTGGTTCAGAGAAGCAATCAAGAGTGACCTAGAGATCTCCTATTGAGTGGGCACACATGACAATCCTCAGCATACAGAATATAAGTAATGGAAGAGTTGGTATCGTGGAGTTGGAACGTAACCAGTTAATGTTAAGGAGATTCCCTGTCAGCAACTGAGATGCAGAATAGTGATATAGATGGGGAAAAGTGCTGGTGCAATCAGGCATCCATGCTCGATGCCAGTTCTGATAATGAAGGTGTCTATTTCTGAGCCACCGCTTCGGATCATAGCCTCCTGGCCACTGAAAAAGCTGCTGTTTTTAAGTCATCAGCCACTCCCATGAAGTTAAGTGGGACCAAGGGGGGTAGTTAGACCATTGGCATCCAGGGCCACGTAGGTAACTAGGGGCATCTGAGGGCAATTGACCCTTCTTGCTGCTCTGATTGCTGACAATTCAGCTCAGAGCACACAAGTGGAAAATGTATACTCTAATTATTGGAGGGTTGTCTTTCATACATTCCCCACACTGCTATGGGGGGCAGCTTGCTTGCTGCTTGTACCTGCCCTCTTGACACCTCTGCCCCCTACCTACCCTCCTCTTGAGTCCCCCCTTGCCCTTTTGTTCCCCAACCTCTACTTCCTCCTTTCCGTCTCCCCCTCTAGTCTCTCCTCCCCTCTTCCTCATCAGTCTCTGCTCCCTGCTTCCTTCTTTTGCTTTTCCTTTCTCCTTGCCAGCAGGCTCCATTCTCATGCCAGCCTGGGACACGGAGAACAACTCCAACCTAGCCCCCACAGCACCTAGGAAGCAAGGGGAGGAAGCAGAAGCTGGTGAGGGAGAGGGGAGCAAAGACTAGATGGGGAGATGGAAAGAGGGAAGTAGAGGCTGCACACCAGTGCTATGGGAAATTATGGGGCAGACAAGGGGAAGAAGCTTCAGGGAGGAGATGGCAGGGTGCAAAAGTGTTGGGTGGGGAGAAGGGGGGCAGGTAGTAGCTGTGAATATGGCCTGGACCCTGGGCAGCATCTGGAGCCTTAGCTACAGCATCTGCCTGCCCCCTCACTACCCTCATACTCTATTCTAAAATAAGGGGCTCCCCCATGTTAGGGGGAATAAAACTGTGTCTTAGCGTCAAGTAAATACAGTATTCTTTGACAGAAGCTCATTGATGTCCCCAGGTGGTAGCTAGGAAAAATCCAGCACTGAGTATAATGTGTTAGAGGCCAAGAAGGATAGGGCCCTCCCATGACCCGTTCTATCCCTGCCAGATGGTTTGATAGTAATAATTTCCTCTGGATAGGCCTCAATTTTTGAAGTAAAACATGAATTACAATATTTGGATTTGAGGGGGAAAAGTATTTTACTCAGAAGTTCATTTACCTTTCTTATATGTTTTTGAAGCGGTGGTTTTATTACTTGAAATTTGATTTTTTCAGAAAGTCGAAGCTGGAAATGAGAAGCTCAGATTCGACTAAGCAACACTTAATCTAGATGAAGCACTTAAACAGTAGCATAGCATTCTTTATTTTTAGTTGTATTTTCTTTTCGTATTTTGAAAAAATTCAAAGTTGAAACGAAACCGTTTCTATATCTCAAAGCAAACACTTGGAATCGAACTAAAATGGTTGGGTTTTTGTTCATTGGCGTTAATGCTAAGTTTAACTTTTAATTCTCATTTCGATCTGACACTAGAAGAAATTGCATGGTGGGATTTCCCATACTGATTGTGGATGGAGTAAAATGTTGAATTCTGAAAATTTCCCTTTAGAAACCCTTCCATATTTATCCTCCTCCTCCTTCTAACCATTGGATCTACTGTTCAGATTTACTTTTTTTTGGAAAGAAGGATACTGGCATTGCAGGGTTAGACTTTGTCTGAATGAGTGAGGATATCATCATCCCACAGGTCCCGCTTCAGTTAATTCTGATTTAGTCAAAAGGTTTCCGGAGAAGAATATGGTACCTTGTCTGGAACGGTGTTATATCATATATATGCCAGGGCAAAGAAGAGAACACAGTCAGACCCTATAATCCCTATTTTATGCTAGTATAAGTGTGACAAGAGAATCCTCCATGATGATTACATGGAATAAAAAAAAATAGGTTAGAATTCCCAGTGGAGTTGCAGTCAGCAATTTAATGAACAAAGTTTTCTTGTCTTTTAGTTAAATGGAAGAGGTCTTTATTAGAAATCCTCAAACCACTAATCAAGTCGCTTTCACTTAAGGGAACAGGGCTCTCTGTGACAGTGCAGAAATTAGGCACGGCTAATTATTTCATCTCATCTCAAATGGTTTTGGAAAAAATAAAATTTAAAATTTTCTCTCTCTCTTCCTTTTGTTCATTCATTCACTCAGACTTTTTCACCACCATTTCATGTGGTGATATCTGCTTATATCCTAAGTATCTCCTAGTCAATGGATAAAAACAGTGAAAAAAAATTAAAATCACTTTATGACGTTCCCTTCCTGCTGATCACTCTTTGTAAAGCCCCTCTCACCTCCCGGTTTCACAGTGCGTAGATTAGAGGGTTTCACCTGGGTGTCACAACTATAAAGAACACAGAAATGATTTTGTCTTGCTCTTGGGATGACTTGGACTGGGGCTTGAGGTACACGATCATGGCCGTTCCATGCAATATGGCCACCACAGTCAGGTGGGAACCACAGGTGGAGAAAGCCTTAGATCTGCCAACCGAGTAGATCCTCAAGATGGCTTTGACGGTACGCATGTAAGAGAAAAGGATGAAGGAGAATGGGGCAAGGAGAGTGAGTGACCCACTGGCAAACATAACAATTTGACTCTTGGAGGTATCTGAGCAAACCAGCTTCAAAAGAGCTAGAAGATCACAAGCAAAATGAGGAATTTGATTCTTCCCACAGAGGCGAGAGGGCATGAGGATAATGGGGACTATGGACAACAGGAAGGCAAGTGTCCATGAACGCAGTGTCAGGTGGATGCATCATGTCTTGCTTATGATGAGTCTATACCACAGTGGGTTGGAGATGGCAATGTAGCGGTCATAAGCCATGACTGCCAACAGAAGGCATTCAGTGTAACCTAAGCAAAGTGAGATTAGTAACTGGGAGGAACGCTGTGCATAGGAAATTGTGGCTCTCTCAACTAAGAAGTTTACTAGTGCTTGTGGGACAGTGTTTGTTGAATAGCAGATATCCAGGAGGGACAAATTGCTAAGGAAAAAGCACATGGGGATTTGAAGGTGCGGATCACCAAAGGTTAGGTGGATGATGAGGCCATTTCCAATCAGTGTTACCAAATAGTTCACAAGGAAGAATCCTTAATATTAGCTTTGTTGTGGGGGGGTTGGAGAAGCCAGTGACGATGAATTCAACCATGCTAGTTTCATTCTCTTCTCCCATGCCTTACTCCAAGAATTGTCTGTAAGAAGCAAAATATTTGAGACTAGACTTCACATAGAGTGCAAAGGGAATATTAATACCCTGGACATCGGGATTGGAACTATGTAAAGATAGATCATTTTGGGGTACAAAGGTGGATAGGTGGATAAATAGATAGAAATTATTCTGATTGGGAAAAAAAAATCACTAAAATGGTATATTAACCAGTGATGGATTTAAGTTCCATATTCGCAACAGCATATTATTTCAGAAAAAAAAATCCCTAGAATTTGGCATTTGTATTTTCAAGTGAATAAATATCAGCGCAATATTTAATTTATCTTTACCCAGTTTTCCTTAAACTTTTAGTATGGCATATTAGTTGCTACTTATCTCTGCCAAAATTTAGGGAAAAAAATATCCACTAAATTAAAAATCATTCCTAGTGATCTATATTCATTGTGGATGGAAACCTGACAGGTAAATTCTGACTTATTTTTTACTACAATGGGAGATCAGAGGGATCAGTCCAAATGCAATGAAAGTCACCTTGAACAATCTCAGACCATACTCATCCAGATGTCAAAGAATCCCTTTAATGCCCATTCAGCCAAACCAAGTCACTGTTTTACAACATAAAGAATGAGCTTTGTGATATAGGATATTTCCAACTGTGTGCTGATAAATGAGCCCATATTGATAGACAAGACTGACCACCCCTCACATAAACATTTTCTATTTATCCTTCACTGAAGTAAACCTTTGATTATGAACCCCCCTCTCTAAATCACTATTCTCTTCTCTCTCTTGCTCTCTCTTTGAGTCAGCCCTGGGCCCCAGCACAGGCACAACATTGGAGATGAGCAAATAGATTGCTATAAACACAGAGATATAAAAGTTTAATGTTTGTGAAATCCCAAACTAAACCATCAGTGAGTCAAGCAAGTAATTAAGCAAATAAATAAATATGCACTTCTTGCTCTTCTCCAGGTACTAAAGTGAAGTTGCAAGGAAATTACACCTTGCTGAGGTTGTTTGATCCCAGTACTCTTTCCTGCCATGGAAGGTGGTCAGACTTGATGATCTGTTCAGGTCCCTTCCGACCCTACCAGCTATGAAACTATGAAATTAGGGAGACCTAATGGTGGGAGCCTACTACAGGTCTCCCTTCCAAGATGAAGTGAGTGATCAGGTATTCTCAGCAGAACTGACTAATGACATGATCATCATGGGTGACTTCAACTACCCAGACATCTGTTGGGAAGACCATTCAGCCGCCTCCAGCAGGTCAGCCAACTTCCTGGTGACAATAGATGATCTATTTCTGACATAGGTTGTGGAAGAGCCTACCAGGGGCAAGGCTGCTCTGGACTTAGTGCTGGCCAAAGGGGAGGACATCATAGGCGACCTGAAGATTGGTGGTAACCTCTGGGTGACAGTGACCATGACTTGATAAGATTTACCATCCACCATAAAACTGGGAAGTTAGTCACCAGAACAGAAGTCCTGAATTTCAAGAAGGCAAAGTTTAGCAAACTCAGGAGTGTCATTGGAGAGGCCCTCTTCAACTGGCATTTGGACTATCTGGGTGTGCAGGAACGATTTTGCTTCCTTAAGCAGACAAATCTCATGGCTCAAAAACAGGCCATCCCCCACATAGCCAAAAAACAGGAAGACAGCCAGGAGACCTGCTTGGTTCATCAGCAACATTAGGGAGCCATTGAAAAAGAAAAAAGAAGTGTACATGCAATAGAGGAACAGCTCAGCAGCCAGGAAGGAATACACTCATGTGGCCAGGGCCTGCAGTTATGAGACATGGAAAGCTAAGGCAAGTCAAACTAGGAACCGGTATAAAGGACAACAAAAAGTTCTTCAGCACTGGTGAGGCGTCAGCCCCGTTCTGGACACCACACTTCCAGAAGGATAGGGATAAGCTCAAGAGTGTACAAAGAAGGACCATCTGTTTGATTAAGGGCATGAAGGGTAGACCTTACGAGGAGAGACTCCAGGAACTGTGCCTGTTCAGCTTGAGGAAGAGGAGGCTGAGGTGACTTGATAGCTTCCTACAAATACCTTGGGGGGTGGAGGGGAGCATCAAGAACTAGAAGAGAATCTATATCAGGAGGTCACTTCAAGGGAAGACGAGGACCAATGGGCATAAACTAATAGAGGGTAAATTCAGGTTGGATATAAGGACAAAATTCTCTGTAAGGGTCACCAGAATCTGGAACACCCTTCCAGCAGTGCAGTCACCCTCTTCGGAGGTGTCCAAGACAAGGGTGGGGCACCTTGCCAAGCTCCTCTAAGCCCAATATTTCCTGCTCACGGCAGGGGACCAACCTCAATGATGGTACAGATCCATTCCGGTTCCATGATTCTGTAGTCCGTGCGTGGCTCCTGTCTCCGAGTGCAGCAAGTCTAGGGAGGATACCCTCACCCCTTATTAAAACACCTACTAATTAAAGTTCCACTTTCACATGAACAGATACAAAATGTTGAAATAGGTAAACCAGTACTTTTAATTTGTAAAAACAGTGTTTGTTCCTGTTACTGGGGATGTCATATGCCTCAGGGTCAACACACCATCCCTGGATATGAAGGAGCCTCAAAATATAAAATTCACTCTGAGTCTCCCTTCATGCCAGTCACTTTCCTCAGGGCTCCTTTCACCTCTTTGTTTCTCAGCGTGTAGATTAGAGGATTTAACATCGGAGTCACAACTGCATAGACCACAGAAATGATTTTGTCCTCCTGTTGGGATGACTTGGACTGAGGTTTAAGGTACATGAATATGGCTGTACCATAGAAGATGGTCACCACAGTGAGATGGGACCCACAGGTGGAGAAAGCTTTGGATTTGCCTTCCGTCGAGTGGATGCGCAAGATGGTCACGATGATGCGCATGTAAGAGAACAGGATGAAGGAGAACGGGGCAAGGAGGTTGAATGTTCCACTGGCAAACATAAAGATTTGATTCTTGGAGGTATCTGAACAAACTAGCTTCATTAGAGCAAGGATTTCACACATGAAATGGTCAATCTCATTCTTCCCACAGAGCCGTGGTGGCATGCAGAAAAACGGGACTATAGTTAGGAGGAAGGTGATGGACCAGGACCCCACTGCCAGGTAGATGCATCGTGTCTTGCTCATGATGAGTGTATAATGCAGTGGGTTGGTGATGGCAATGTAGCGGTCATAAGCCATGACTGCCAGCAAAAGGCACTCAGTAGATCCTAAGAAAAGCGTGCTTAGCATCTGGGAAAAACATCTAGTGTAGGAAATAGTGGGTCTGTCAACTGAAAAATTGATTAGTGCTTGTGGGACAGTGCTTGATGAATAGCAGATGTCCAGGAAGGACAAATTACTGAGGAAGAAGTACATGGGGGTGTGAAGATGCAGATCACACAGGGTTAAGAGGATGATGAGGCCATTTCCAATTAGGGTTACTAAATATACCATAAGGAAGAACGCAATTAGCAGCATCCGTGTCGTGGGGTGACTGGAGAAGCCAGTGAAAACAAATTCAGTCACCATGGTTTGATTGTCCTCTCCCATGTCCTCTCCCATGTCCTGTCAGCACTTCCTGAAAGAAGCAAAATATGGAAAAGAGTGTTGCATAATATGTATCCAGTGCATGGGCATATTAGATCTCATAACCAGAACCAGTGTTTCATAAACAAAGTCATGTGCGTGCAATGTAGGTAGAGAGATAAAATATCTGGAGACAGAAATATGTATGTAGGTAAGGAAATACAAATCACTAAGACTGGAAATATATTTATTTTGTGGGTTCTTTTTTTTACTGGCGTTTCAACTATTTATTTATAATTGCATATTATTTAGGAAATTCTCACAGGTATTTTATAATGAATTTTTATAATGCCACATTGTCAGTGGAATAAAATAGGCAATTCCTTTCATCAATGTATCCAGCATTCCCTAAACCTTGATCATAACATAGTGCTTAGCAAGAATTTAAGGAAGAAAAATCCTTCAAATTTAATATTTCTCTATAATCTATACTACATAGATTATATATAGACTATATACTCTATATTGTCAATGGAACAGTGCCTTCGACTTGTTATAGGACTATTTCTTGAGCTTTTGGTTATTTTTTGCTTCTGCAGGAGACCCGGAGTCTTAATTAAGATCACCTTCAGCTCTCCTGGATGATGCTCATCCTCATCTCAAAGGGAATTTTTAGCTCTGGAAAGTCAGAACTATTGCTATATGCCCCTTCATCAGAAAACTTGTAGAAAAACATTTTGATTTACAACAGTTGTGTTTACCGAGAACAGCTGGGTATAGACCATGAGGCCAAATCCTCAGACATTCATTATTAATCAACTACAGAGGCATAGTTAAAAGTAGAGGCAGGATAAAAATGATAAAAATGTACCAGACCATGGTACAAAGGGTGAAAATTGGCTATGCAGTGAATTGACCAGATCCCCACAGAGTGGCCATGTCTACCCAAGATGCTGACTGTGCAGCTGTTGCTGCGTAGTCATTTAGTATTTGCATAGCCAAGTGCTAAATGACTGTGCCATAATCAGTGTTACTAACGATGCTTATGGTGCAGTAGCTCATTACTGCTGCTCAGTAGCATCACGTCATGGTTTATGCCCAGCAGCTCCATACCTAGACTCCTGGCAGCCCTGGGTGAACTTTTAGTATTGGATCCCCGCTTCACCAGAGATAATGATAATAATTTTAAAAATTGCCATTTTCAGGCCCCCTTTTTATCCAGACCCAGGGCAGCTGCCTGGTTCACCCATGCCTGTGTCCAGCCCTGGTGCTCAGTAATGTTACTGCACAGTAGTAATGACCTACTGCACAGTAAGCATCTTCTGTAGATGCAGCTATGGAGTCAGCTCCATGGCACGCATGAAAATCTTGCACTCTTTGCCCCCCACTTCACGTAGTTTTCGTGCAGCCCGGGTCCCTGTCCTACAATGTAAATACGGACTCTTACGATACAGAATATCCCCAACTGCAGTACCAAAATGATCAAACAAAAGCAGTGATGCTTAAGGGAGAGACTAGTGAGAAAATCCCCAATAGTAATATTGATTGCAGTAGCTAGCTGTAGAAGGAACATTTCTGTACTGCAGTATTTTCCAGTGTGCTGATAAATGAATATATATGGCTATACTAGCTGGACCACAAATGCCAGGCAAAATTGTTGGAATATGTGCTCCACTGTTAAACTTATGCTTTTGTAAACGCAATTTGTATTCTCTTCTCTCTCTCTCTTTCCTCCCTTCCCTCTCAAGTGTAGGTAACAAAAGAAGCGATAATACTGCATTCAAATTAAAATGCTTAGGATGCAAAACTCTATTTGGGAAAGACAGCATTAAACAAAGAATCAGTTTAGCAAGCAAGCAAAGAAATAAATAGATACTTACTTCTTGCCCATCCTTTGGAAGTAAAATGATACTGCAAAAAGATTACAGCCTTCCTTTTATAATGGATCTCATCACTTCTTTATCATTTCTTGCAACAACCTAATACAATTCCTTTAGCATGAGTGCATTCGAGGGGAGGGGGGGGAATGTTGGGGAAGAAGGAAATTTCTCATGAAAATTGTCTTCTCTAAACAATATGAGAAATGTAATAATGGCACTGTTAAAAATAATGCTAAGTTAGTGATGCATTCAAAAATAGTTTTGTCTGTACATTTATGGGATGTTGTGTAATAAATTCTGTCAATTAAAAAAAAAAATCCAAACTGTATCTCAATCCTAGATTGATTAATGAACAAATTTAACTTAAAAGGGAGGGAAGAATAAGAGAAAAGCAGAAGACGACAGAAGGTACATTAAAATCTATTTTTCCCCAAGATCCTGTGAGAATGTCTTACATTATCCATCTCTATTTCTTGTACCTTCATAGGAAATGAGCTACCAGTAATTGAAATTAAGTCATCTTATCGGCTTGTGAACTCTTTTTTCTCCAAGTCCGTTCACAGCATCTGACAAAGTAGACCCTCACCTATGCTAGCTCATGCCTCTCTAAACCAGTTAGTCTCTAAGGTTCCAGCCTACACCACTTTCTTTCTTATATACTCTGAAAACTTGTAAGAGTGACCTGTTTCCCAGTTGCAAAGACACAAAGACACAATGTACATAAAACAACTGCCGGGGTTCCTACAGGGAATTATGACCTAATTTATGGACTCAAACCGAGCAGTGGGACTGATTCTCATTTCAGTATCAAACAGAATCAAAATTGCCTGGGTGGCCAAGGCCCCCTCTACCCGTGAAGCTAAAGGTGCGATGGGATCTAATGTATGATTTACACAATTGTGCCTCCCATCCTGCCACACACGCATGGCAGGAGGTCCGATTGTGGGGTCGAACATTAGATCCCATCATGCCTTATTGCCACTGCACTGGAAGCTTGGGATTGGACTGCCCAGCCGCAGGGGCAACCCATACATCCCTGGGGTCATAGGGCTGCTTCAGGGGTGATACCCTGACCCTGGTGGTCTGGGGAAACCCCTGGGGCAGAGGAGTATTGCAGGAGCTAGCCCTTCTCCCCATGGGTTTCCTGCACCCCAGAGCCTTAGCTAGGTATCCCCAGGGTCCAGAGTTTTCCACACTCCTGAGTCCTAGGGCTGGGGGGGTTATGCTGGGTATGGTGCATCCCTGCAGCTGGGAGCCCCATCAACTGATTGGGTGCTGGAAACCCCTGGGGTAGTAGGGATAGCTCCTGAAGTGGTCTTCTGTCCCTGGGGTTTCCCTATACTCCCAGAGTGGGGGGATAAAGTTAGCACGCATTTTTGAAGTCTAACTTTATGGCTGGTTGGAGCTTTTTACTGTATGACAGCTACTTTGCACATGTAGCTTGTCTCCAGGTAATTGCACAATTAACCAGTTAATTTTGCAATACCTGTAATGTGTAGTGGGGGCCAAGGAGCATGTTCTTCTCTTCTTTTTCTTAATGGAAGTCAGGAATAATTGTATTCAGGTAAGTCAGTCAAATTCTTTCACTACCCATGAAGAACAAAGTCATTTTTCAAGAAAGGGTACCATTATTTACTTCATTCCAAAATGAGGTCCCTACACATTGGCATGGGGGAAAACCCCCCTCATCTTATGATTGCATACAAGGAAAACTCACTAAATACACTGTCTAGTGTCTACCATTTAATTGCTGCCAAAAGCAGCATGTGCTCAGCAATGGAAACCAGCTCTGAAGCTGATTAAATATAGCCAACATTGAGTATAACAATAAAACGCATGGCCAACATTGGGCCAATATACCAATGGAACTTTTTTGAAATGCTGTGTCTTGGCCCAAATCAAACAAATTAGTTCTGAATCCTATGATCAATCATTCGAGTTTGCGTGACATTAACACCAGCAAGTATCCTACCTCCCACACTCTTCACCCCGGGGCTTCAGATACTCCCAAATCCATGGCAGGCATCCTACATGCAAGCCCGAAGCTTGGTACCCTTGGAGTTCAGATGCTTCCTAATCTCATTTCTCCCTAGCCAAAAGGCTGAAGAAGCAAACTAGATGGAGAGCCCACAAGAGATCCACCATCACCAGAAAGCGTGTAGCTCAGTTCGTCCCATTGGCATGGGCACCGCTCTCTAGCTAGTCAGTTCTCCATTCATTCAGAATACTTTCTATCTGTCTATCTCTGCTTATCTATCAATCCATCTATCTATCTGTCTCTCTCCTCCTCATTGCTCATCATTGCAGTATGAATTAATATGATCATGTGTCCACATTGGTGGTGGAACAGGGTGGGCGTTGTAGGGCTATATCAATTTATTCCCAAGCATGTGCTCACAGACAAGGAATGAGTGAATAAAGACTCAGATTCCAGGGCTTTTGTTAATTTTAAGGTGATGACCGCATTGCTGGTATTGTTATGGATTTCCATGATGAATCTTGTCTTTGTGCATGGTCAGTGATGGAAGGGAATGAGTAGACCATTTTGTTATAAGTTTCCGCAGGGAATCCTTGACCTCCTTGTTCCGCAGACTATATATAATTGGGTTTACCAGAGGGGTGGCCACGGTGTACAAGAGGGAAAACATTTTATTTAGGGTTGCTGTCTGACTGCCTGTGGGAGCTGCATAAACAAAGATTAGGGTCCCATAGAATAATGTCACCACAATGAGATGGGAGGAGCAGGTGGAGAAGGCCTTTTTCTTGCCCTGGGTGGAAGGGATTTTGAGAACGGTGGAGAGAATTTTCACATAGGATGCTATGGTCAGTAAAAATGGGACCATAGTCACAACAGAAGCCAGCATAAAAGTGATTTCCTTGACCACATGGGTGTTACCACAGGAGACTTTCATGACTGGGGCTAAGTCACAGAAGAAATGGTCTATTTCATTGGCAGTGCAAAATGGTAACCTGGAGGCAAGAACTGTAGTTGGTATTGGAACCAAGAAACCACTTATCCAACACCCTGCTGCCAACTGCATGCAAACTTTAAAGTTCATAATGGCCGTGTAGCAGAGCGGGTTGCTGATGGCTAAGAATCGATCATAAGACATCGCCGCCAGGAGGAAACATTCAGTGACAGCCATAGATGCAAAGAAATAGAACTGGGCAATGCAGCCCCAGAAAGGGATAGCTTTGTGTGCGGTGAGGAACGTTCTCAGCATCTCGGGGCTGGTGGATGTTGTATACCATATTTCCAGGAATGAGAAATTCCCTAAAAAGAAGTACATGGGGGTGTGCAGGTTCCGGTCACATGCGACAGTGACCAATATGAGCATGTTGCCACCCAGAGTCACTGTGTAAATAGCTAAAAAGATCACA
>JAGPOW010001430.1:27198-49398 GCA_030014935.1 Caiman crocodilus | reverse complement strand
CGAGCTGTTGGAGCAGCACAGGTACAGTCCCAGAGCCTTCATGCAGGCCTTTTCCAGTCCCAGTCAAGTGCTACCCAAATCCACTGGTCTGGGCCTGCTGGGCACAGAGAGGACACTTGGCTTTGAAAGGCCAAGTGCTGGTTTGCCAAGATGGGAAGGCTGCTCCTCTCCTCCCTAGGAGAGTTAGAAGCAAATTCCTGCCACAGCCTCACCCTGTAGCAAGAGCCAAACTTTGCACATAGCGCTGCAGCACGGCTCTGTTCCCATCCCACTTTGGTAACCAATGGCCCCACTGCTGGGAGGTGCCAGCCTTCACCCTCCCCACCCCAACACCTCCCTCCTCCTCCCCATTCATCAGGTGCTGGGCTTGCTTCCCACTGTGGTGCCCAGGCAGCTCTGTGCAGCTACAGAGACCAGCCAGGGGCACTCACAAGCTACAGATCCTCACTGTAGCAAGCCATGCAGTGCTAGTGTGGGAGCTGTCCAGAAAGGAGCCGAGTTTGCTCAAGACCCTGGAGCAGCCTTAAACTCTGGAAAGGCCCCAGAGGGCCTGGGTCCTGGTCCCAGCCTCAGCCCACAGAGTCAAGTGCCAACTCTTTGCTTAGCTAGAAAACTAACTCTTGCCCTGTAGCCCATGCTCTGCCCAGGGTTGTTCCGTCTGCTCCCATCACTGTCCCAAGAAACATGTGATACTAGCATCAGTGCTGCAGTTAACCTCATAGAAAAGGACTCATCCCCCCTCCCCTTTAACAGAGGCCCCAGTGAATCAGTCTGCTCCCCAGTCAGAGGGGAGGCATTGAGGCCCCGTGACCCACCACAGAAAAAGTAAGGCATGCCAGGTGTACTAGGCAACACTTAGTGGGAGGGAGACAAATCAGGTCTGGCTTCCACCAGGGACTAGAAGCTCTTCTTGAACCCCAGAGGCCAAACAGCCAATTTCTCCAGGGTTAACTTTGCAGTACTGATGCAGCATCAGAGAGATCAGCATAAGACAATGAGGGGATCAGACAAACCAGGCCTGGGCAGCACTTGAGCTGAAGCATCTTGTCCTCAAGATGCACCCATTGCAACAACCCAGTGGAGCAGCATTAGTGCACAGATGGGGCTACTCATCACCCAGCCCAGGAAGAAATAAGTGCTCCAGGACAGCAGTCTGGCAGGGGAAGAGCTGGACAATAAGCCAGCCTTTCCACAGTGGGTCTCAAGTGTGAATCTGAAGAGACTGTACAGCAGCATTCCTGTACCATCTCTGCCATTCACATCTCCCAACCAGGTGGTCAGGTCCCATTCACCCAGTGTAGCCCCAGGGCCACAGTTAAACCTTCACATTTGTGTCTCTCTCAGCCACAAGAACTGGAATCACACCAGGAAGCAGCAAAGGAGACTTCCAATAAGAACAGTCGAGCATCTAACAGAGACCTTCAGCTCCTCAGGCCCTCAGCTAAAATGCCTCCTGAGGAGGAGGAAGATTGTTACAAAGGAGCCACTACACCCAAGATCCCTCTGTCACGTCAACCTGGCTCCATGGATGTGCGACTCTTGGGAGCTACCTCTCCAGCAGTACTGGCCTCGCACCAGCCTGGCTTAAAAGACACAAAGCACAGAGGAGCCTTGCAACCCAAGGTCCCATTGTCACGCCAGCCTGGCTGCATGGATGTGCGACTCAAAGAGGCCATCACACCCAAAGTCCAGGCTTCAGGCCGAACCACATCCAGGGAAACAAATCCCCGGCGCACCATCTCAGCAGAGGTCTCAGCTTCAAGCCGACCTGGCTCAACGGAATCTAGACCCAAGAGAGTTAGCTCACCTAACCTCATGGCTTCACCTCGGCCGGGATCAATGGAGGCCAACTTCAGAGGAGCGACTTCACCCGATGCCTTGGCATTAGGCCGCCCAGGTTCAAAGACCAGCCACACCTCTGAGACATGGATGAGGATGTTGGAGGGAGGCAGAGAGGAACAGGAGCGCGTCACTCAAGAGGGAAGAGTCAGCAAGACCCAAATCTTGCTCTGAAGATTTGGGCAGGCAGTCATCTAAAGGCCAGAGTAAAAGCTATTGCCAACACATGAATGATAACTGAAAGAGGTCAAACCTCACCTCACTCTGCATCTCCAGCTGTTCCCACCCCTTTGCTTCCTGCAACTCTAATCACCTCCACCCCCAGCCTCCTTTCTCTTTCCTGTTTTCCAGGCAATCAGTTTAACCCCTCTAGCTTTTCCCCTTGCATGTGCTAGTTTCTTTGCATGTAAGAGCTGCCACCTGCATCAGAGTGAGCTGAACCAAACAGGCAGTGAAACAATCAATTTTCAAGCCACTGAACCAATGCTGCTGTCTGGGATGGTGGCAGGGGACATCCCCCATTCACCCGAGCTCATCAACACCACCAGTCAAAACAGAAACCCAGATGGCAAGAGAGGGCCACTGATTCTGAAAGAGCCCGAATAACCCTGATGATTGGATGGTACAATGTGGTTGAAACATGCGCTTTCCCAGTAAACAATATAAAAATAAAACTAAAAAACAAAAAACAAACTGTTTTTGTTTCACACAAGTAACATCCAGGGCAAGGTGAAGCCTGTGCTGACAGCTTCCACAAAGCCCTGGCAGTGCAATGGAAATGCAGCAAACACCGTCAGCCACTTGATGCAGTGGTGCCCACCTGCAATCACCTGTGACATGCAACCTCCTGCTCTCACACTACACCTTCCAGAGGGAGGCTGAAATCTTCTTTTCCAGCTGATAAAGTGCTGGGGCTGAGACTGATATTTTGGCTCTGGCTGACGCAAGAGGCCTGGCATCCCCCAGCAGAAAGTGCTTGAGATCACCTAGACCCATATGCACTGCTAAAGCTTCAAGTGCCCCGATTTGGCTCCAGCAGCGCAGAAGCAGGGCCCATTCCTGGGGAAGACTTGCCCTGGGCTCCAGGCTGGCTTGTTTATTAGCATCAGTTCACTTTGTAGGGAAATCTCTGGTTAAACAGGCAGTAGGGAATGCAACAGGGCCCAGCTGCAACCTGCACCCCTCAGCCAGTGGCCACAGTCTCCCTTGGGATGAAGTCTACCATTTGCCCCAACAATGTCCAGGGAAGCCTGCCCTGTGGCCCACCATTTGGCTCCCACATGTTCTGGCCTGCTGTGACCTACTTCCATTGCTAGTCCCAGTGTAGAACAGATGGGGAGAACAATGGGCAAGGTGAGACAGAACTGGCTTTTCCTGGGTGCACCTGACAGCCCTCATATCCAATAGACACCCCTTCCCCTGCAACTCAGACCCTATCAGCCACCCTGAAAAATCTAGGGAAAAAAAAAAAAAGTCAACCAGAGGCATCCACCTGCGGATTAGCCACTGTCCAACACTGGAACACAGGCCCCAGCCTGCCTGTTAGAAGGCAGGTTGCAAAAGGCATGTAAAGGCAAAGCACACAAGGGGTGCAGAGGGACTGCTGCTGTGGCACAGCACTTACAAGGCTGCTGGCTGCCCTCCCACTTCTACCCCCCATTCCCCATTTTAGTGGCTCTAAAAAGCTCTTTGTCTGAGGAGAGTGCTGAGAAGATGCTTTCCCACCTCCCCATCTTTGCTAGAGCCTGGACTGCCCAACCTGCAATCAATTGCAAACGGTAGATAGGCTGCTAAATGCAGATGGAATTTATTTCAAGAGCTGCCGTAAAGTCCAGTCTCACAAGGAGCTGGCACATTGCAAGGAATAACTAATTAGAAACCCAGAGGAGCCCAATTAAAAGTAATTCACTGACTGCATATAATTAGTGGAGTGGCTCAAGTACATCAGCCTCCACTCTGAGGGAAGTCTCTCCCTCTGCCGAACCCAGCAGAGGATAGCTATATTTAGAAGGAGGGATAAAGCCTGTGCCTCTTTCACAGGCTGGGTTTCTTCCCACGTGGTAGTTTTCTTTTTCACAATAAAGCTTTCAAGCCCTGTCTGAGCTGGACTCCTTTACGGGGCCTGAAGTAGCAATCACATTTATATTACTGTTAGAACAAGTGGAAAGTGGATACTTGGGATAGGCAAGGTTTTAACTGGCCTGTTCTGCACCACTGTTTGCTTCTGCAAACACCTCAATTCAGGGATACAGGAAAGCTTTGCCAAAAGCCTCCACTCCTCCTTGATGCAATTAGGGCTTTGAGCTTACCTAGCAGACATCTATAAGAGCTCCCCAGTGGGCTGGCAGATGTCTCCATCAAACGAGGGTAATCAGACATGACATTCCTAATACTTCTCCAGGCTATGCTCTGAACACCCCTCTCCTTCCCCTTTCCCCTCTAGACACTCAGTCAAGTACAGACAGATGAAGCACCCACACAAGCTTTCACAGCTCTTCTCAGGTGACCTTTAAGCTGGGGCTCTTCTTGAATCTGCATTCACTGCTGGTACAAGATCCCTCCCTCATGTCATGGCTTCACTCTGCATGGTCATGATGGGCAAAAGCAAGCTAGGAGCTAAAGGGTAAGGCTGGAAGCAAAGGCACTTCTGTCTTCAGAGGCCAGACTGGGCTGGGAAGATGGTAGCTGTTTCCCTGCCTGCTCAAGGGCAGACTTCTGTTCCCCACCACACCTACACTTCACTCCCCCTTTACTCTGTCACCCCTGCTACTAAGAGCCTGAGCTCTAGTACAGAACTGCCACAAGGGTCTTCCCACTGTGTCATCAGGATCTGCCCCTAGCACACCTGCAGCCAGTCCACATGGGGAGATTTCCATCAGACAGTCAGCAGAGTCAAAGCCCACCTAAAGCTGGACACTGAAGTACACATGATGAGGCACTGCCAAATGAGGGGAAGGGGAGGTGTTCCTGCTGCAGCCAGTCTCAAAACTGCTTGAGAGAGAAAAATTCCAATTCCAGTCCAGTTCAGCCAGTAGGCAGGAGAGTCACGAGAGCCACCCTGTATGATGCACAGAGAAGACACAGGGCCTTAAACAGATGGGCCTTTCTGCAGGGCAGAGCTGAACTTCCAGATGTAAAGACAAATAGAACTAAGCAGTGATACACAGCAGCCTGGGCAGCAAACTCAATCTCCTGGCACCCCATGCAGCCCCTGCACCACTTCTAGTGAGGTACAGAGCAGGTGTCACAAACCAACATGCTGAGTTGGGAGCATTTTGGTTCAGTGTGACTGAGGTGAAGGACAGGCCAGCCAAGTGTAGGGCACTACCCAGCTACAACTTGAAGGGAGATAGACCAAAAAATAGCATAGACAACCCCACTACCCACGTTACACTATACACCCCTGCTCTGCTTTTCTAAAGAGATTTTTTTGGGTCATGAGTTTCTCCAAACACACACCGGTTTTCACTCAGGATGCATTCCTCCCATGTCCGGCCAGTCAGAATGCTGCTGTCCTGAGAAACTGTTCATTTGAAAAGAAAACTCAGCTGCTGATATGTGGTGTGAAAGATCAAAGCTGCTTTACTGGAAAGGGTGAGTATGTTATACATGACATGCGTGTGCTAAGGAACAGCTGGTGACAGCACACAGCAGCATTGCAAGAGGATAGTGTATTGGCAGTCGCCACAAAGGAGTGAAAAGAAACAAAAGTTTTACCTAAAGAAGTCCCTGAAAAACACAAGATGCATTTTTCTTTGTTAGCTGAAGAGTGGGATCCACTGAACAGAGCTGAGAATTCACTGCTCCCAGCCCCCTTATGTAAAGCCCTGCTGCAAGTCTCCCACCACCCTGCAGAGGCTGCCCTTCCCCACTCCCCACAGCAAAGCCCACAGGATGCTGACTGCAGCAGAAAGCCCGGATCCCAACACTTGGCATTTTCTCCAGGACGGCAACAATTCCTTATTCCCCTCCCTAGCATCAGGGCACTGGCACTGGTAGCTCAGGCAACACTCACTCCCCCAGAACTAGTGCCAGGAGCCACGGGACAGTTGTCCTTTACATAAGCCTACACACATACACTAGGCTACAGGCACTCGCATCTCCTCCCCCAAGGCCTCCCAGGCCGGGCAGGGGACACAGTACCAGCATTGTCTCCAGATTCTTAACAGTGCAGGAAACAACTGAAGAGACAGTTAGAAAGCAAAGCCCCATCAAAGAAGGCAGCTCCCAAGAGTGTCTTCAAAGCAGCTAAGGATCAACTACTAATAGATACCAGGGGCCAGCCATTTGTGGCTATTCAAAACACGCAGTATTAGGACTGGACAGACATTCTGGGATTTCACTGAATTTGGCTGATTGGACACATTACATCCTTTTGGGCCAGCAATTAAGCAAACTGATCATCCACAAGATTTATGCTGAGGAGACAGCCCCACCCTGCCTAGCAATATACAACTGATGAGTCTCTTGCACCTTCTACCCACATGCACACCCTGAGCTGGACTTGGACTGGACTGTCCACATGGGCCATGATGAACCAAATCATTTCTGGAGTGGGGAGGGCTTCAGCCAGGAGACACCATCACATAGCTGCAAGTCCAGCAGAGGAAAGCAGGGTCAGGGCCAGCACCAGTACTCCAGACTTATAGACCTGCGACATCTTAAATCCTTTCCCCATGTCCCACACCTAGAGAAAAAGAAGAGAGAGACAGTCAGCACATCACCAAGGCTCTCCGCTAGAGTACATAAAAAAAAAAAAAAAATGGCAGTCCATCTCCAGGTAGACTAGGCCTCTAGAACAAGGGGGAAGCAGGGAGAGAGGAAGGAAGCACTAGAAAGGGGGCTAGGACAGGCCCAGACATGAGATCTCATAGATCAGGAAAGGACAGAACAGTTCTCGAACATGAAGCTGGAGACTGCTCTTGGATTTAGCACGATTACCAATTTGAGGGAGAGCAGACAGCTGCCCAAAAGGTAAGGAAGGGGCCGTGGAACTGTAACAAGGGCTGCACAACTCAGAGAGGGTGGTGCAGTCTGCTAACGGCTTTGAGAGTCCCGGCACACAGACAGGTTGAAGTGCGAGAGGGATTATGCTGCAGGGCAACAGCCAAGATGACCCAAAGGAAATTAGAGGTAGACAAGAACTTCAATAATGCTTCACAGATTAAGCTGGAAGGATTTGTTCATATCATCACACACATGGCAAGCCCTTCCCATGAGACTTCTGATGGATGTGTTACTGTACATAGCCACAGCAGCAGAGAGTGAAGCAGCATGGACTGGAGCTTCGGGCCTGGGGATGCTCCTGGCTCTGCCTCTGCCTCTTGAGTTTAACAAGGCCTCCTGAAGTCCTCACTGCCCCTATTTTTTATAATTCTGCATGCTTAAATTCAGGGCTTAAATTTTCACAAGGGGAACACAGGAGGTCACAGCAGAAAACACCATGCCAGAAAGAGGCAACGTGGCTGTACTGAGCTCACACTAAACAATGGAAGGCAACATTATTTTGGAAGCTCTCTGATCAGAACAGGATAACAATATTACAAGCTTGGGGTTTCAAGGAAGGGCTAATGCTTCCAGGAGTGTTTGAATGACTTAAATCAGGTTTGAATATGGAACATAGGCATCTGAATGACTTGGAACTCTAGTTTCCATTTTCAAATAAGACTTTGGTGACTTAAGTACATGTGATAGGTGTTACCCAGATGACCCAACCACAATTCCCCATGGCAACAGACAAATTCTCATGTGTGCATGCACACTCCCCCCCACCCAAGTGAAGGCTACTCACAAGATGTCGAATTCCATTCCAGGTGTGGTAGCTAATGGGGAAAACCAAAGCAAACTTAGCAAAGTAGATGAGAACAGGTCCCAGGCTGAGTGACTTCACCAGTTCCAAGTAATGAGGAAATTGCTCTGGAAGGACCAGGATAGTCAGGCTAAAACAAGAGATCCCTAAGAAAGAAAAAGCACATAGGTCAAGCTCAGCTGCTACCAGTAGCTTACTTCCCTAAAAGCAAGCCCATGCTGCAAGACAGCTCCTCAGCTGAAATCTTAGTCCCACAGACTGAGAAGTCAACATTAGCTCCCAGTAAAATGAAAAGTAGCTAGCCATGTTAATCTGAAGTCAGTCAGAAGGCAACGTATGCACCTTTGTAGAATCACCACCTCATCCTGCACCTCTTCCTGTATCCCCATACGAGCAAGGTCAGCACAACACTGCCACAACACAGCTTTTTATTTTTCCTGCAATTCTGGCAGGAAGGAAAACCTCGTGAAATGACCAACCTCTCCTGCACTAGCTGCTGGGTGCACAGGCTGCCCCGGGAGGGCAGGCTAATACATAGCATAAAGAACAGCTCTAGCCAAAATATCATTTTGCCTCGGAAAACCAATTGTGCAAGCAAAAAGGGTGCAAGATAGAGGGTCACATTCACACTAATTCAGTGAGGTCCCAGCTAAGTCACCGAGACTGCTCATGTGCTTAGGTGCACTCTCAAGTGCCTGGCTGTATGCCTGGACTATGCAAGCACATACTGAGTAATAATGTTCAGACAAGTTCTCATATAAACATTCATGCGAGTGAAGTGATATATACTGAAGCACTTGTACAAATCAGGGTTGAAAGGACACGAGCAGGCAAAAAAGTAAGACAGAAGCTCCTCAAAAGTCCTCTAGAGTCTAAAGTTTCACTACAAAAAGGCTGCTAGCTACTTGCTAACAAAATAGCCAATTTAGCAAGATCTGGGCCCTGTGGCTAAGTGCCACATGCAAAGCTGCACTGACATCAATGAAGAGGCCGATACACAAAGAGACAGGCTGACGCAAGTGGCTGTGCTAGCCGGAGAAGCTGCAAAGGCTCCTCTGTTATTTCTAGCCAAAAGGTTTTCTACAGATGGTGCTGTCAAAACAAATGGAACGATCAAACACAGCCAAGCCAATTAACCCTCTTTCCAACGGAGCCCAAATGCATTGCTCTCATACGCTGCCTTGAGGAGCTGAAGCCGGTTCCATCCAACTAGGTGCTGCTCAGCTCAGCCATTTGTGGCTTCAGTGGTCTTCAGCAGCATGTATGAAAGCACAGGGAGTCAAGGGGCTTGCTGGCCTAGCTCAAGGAGAGGGCAGTTTCCTCCTCAGTTCCATCCTGCTGACTGGAGATCTGTTAGGCGAGAGACTGCCAGGAAGAGGAGGAAGTCATTTGGAGTGCCTAGACATGTGTGGAACACCTGCTCCAATGCATTCCAATTCTAATTAATGGAGTCTGCTGGAGTGCTCCAGTTAGAACGCTCCACCAGCCTTGCTGTCACCCCTATTCAGAGACTGCAGGTTTTAAAATGGTGGTGGGGCATTTTAACTGAAGTTCGTTAAACGAGCTTTCGTTAAAGCGCCCTCATTGCAGTTTTGAAGTGCAGGGTGCTGAGTAGATGGAATCATAGAAAGTTAAGGTTGGAAGGGATGTCAGGAGGTCATCTAGTCCAACCTGCTGCTCAAAGCAGGACCAGCCTCCCTCCCCCGCTCAACCCCCTCCCAAAAAAACAAGCAAACCATGAGACGCTGAAGGCATTTTAATTACAGCGCTGCCGAGAGCTGCTCTAATTACAACACTCCCACCCTGGAGCACATGTATAGGTGCCCTTGGATTCTAAGGGCCTCAGGAGGAACCGTTTTTTGTTTCAACTGCAAAAATCAATACAGTTCATGTTTCCAAGGGACAATACATCTCCATTTATGGGCAATGGCAGCTCTGCAAGCCTGAACAACAGGTTACACAGCTTGATGGCTAAGGACACAGACCCCAACAAGGAAGGGCAGGCATTTCCTAACCCTGAAGGGGTACTGTGCTTTCACAGCTACAGCTCTAAGCTGGAGATGGCAAAGACAGGACTGCAAAGCCTAGACCACAGTAACATGCAGCCTGCTGCCTGGCACAGGGGCTTCTAGCAGATAGTTTATTTATGGTGCAATTAACGTGCAATAAAACAGCAAACCAGCCACAAAGATGTTCATCATATGGCAAGAGGTCCCAAACCAGCCCTGGGGCTCCTCCACATCCAGTCCAATGATCAGCTGATCACCAGAATGAAGCACAAACCAACCCTGGGGTTTGGGAGAGAGCCACTCCGTCTGAGCCCTGGAATCAGGGCACAGCTCTGGGTCCCATCGCATCACCAAGCTGAGTGTCGGGATAGGGTATGGGCAGCCCCAGGGGACATTACCTCTCCCTACCCTGGCAGTCACGCAGTTGGAAAATGTTATGCTCTGTCCATGGCAGGATGCACATCAGGCATAGCAAGACATGCACTTTGGGAATGAGGCGTAACATTTCTCAGATCCCAATCACAATGGTATTTTAATGTGTGCCAGGGGCCTAGGTTACCACCTGTTGGCCCTGAAACCATTTCACAGAGCAGAGCCCATGGATTATCATTAGGGACTGAACTGCAATCATTAGCAGATATTATTAAGAACTGAACTGCAGTCAGCCACAAGGAAACAACTGCATTGCTGTAACTAAAATCAGTTTAAGGCTAAGGACAGAAATTACACATAAACTGGTATAAGTGATTGGAAACCGGTTCAAATCTGTAACACAACAGAGTTCAGTGCGCATAAACCAATTCCAAAATGGCCGAAACCAGTTTAAGATAAACCTGGATGGATGTGGCATCAGACTTAACTGATTTAGGTTAAGCCTGTTTATTGAACTTCTGTCCCAGATCCCCTCCAAATTCAAGTTAACTCAGAATTCCCCAGCACTTCACCCACAAACCCCTCTCTCACAGGGCAGGCAGGCTAGCCTTGGTCCAAGCCATCTGCTCCAGCTGAGGAGGCAGGAGTGCTCTAGCACCTCCCCCTCTGCCCAGCTTTTGGCCTGGACCACTGCAAGCACGTGGCTTTATTTTTGGAATCAAAAGTGAATGTTTGTTCACTTGCTTATTGGTTCAATCTATGCAGCTTAGACTTAACCTACAACGATTGAATCGATTCAACCTTGGGCTTTTTGACTGTCTGTATTTAGCTACTATATCACTGATCTTGATGCAGATCCTCAGATGCCCAGATCAGCTAATTGGGGGAGAACTGCGTGAACCCAAAACTGCTGGGGGCACATAAGTACCACATAGCAAACAAACCTCAAGGTCGCACCTGCACTAAAGATGTCACTTTAGACAGGCAACTAACTCCCTGTTGTCTTGAGGGACCCCCTTAGGGGAGTAACAATGGTCTCAGTAAAACTTCTATCTAGCCTGTAGTCTAAATTTCTTCAGCAGAAACAGAGCATCACTAGTCTTTTAAGTTTTTTCTGCGGATTTAATTTGAGATTCCACCCACTTTGTAATGAGCAATTGTGTATTAAGGCAACATCATGTTCCCTCCCCAGGCTTCTAGTGTGCATACTCTTTAACCAAACAGCTCATATCTAGAGACAAGCCACTGAACAGTTTCAGTGTCATTCTTGCTGCCCTCTTCTCCCTACTGTACACACAGCAGTGCCTCAGGAAGGGGCCTATTTGCAAAAGCACAGCCCACCCCAGAGCAACAGGAGATTCCACTTGTGTTTAACAACAATATCCTGAACTATGTCCATCACAATGGCTTTCCTGCACACAGGCTCTTTGGGCACAGCTGGCCTCAGACCATAGAAATCGCCTTCATTTGAGAATGAAAAGGGTGAATCAGTGCCTATCAGGCAAGGTGAGGCTGTGGTAGTACAATGACTTGCTGTGAGCCCTTGGGTGACCGAGTGGCATATTTTTATAATACACAGGTTCCTGACTCCTAATAACCATGTTCTCTAGCTCCTTCTGTCTCCTTCACCCCCCCAAAAAGAGCAATGTAAATGTGTAAAGAGCACAGGGGTCCAATGGCCCAGATGCCAGACACTGGCGTGTATGGCAAGAATGAGTTTAAGAGCCTTGAAGCACTTCACTGTAAGTTACCACAGTGATTTGTGCGTGCAGCCAGGAAAGCCCATCACAGCCTTACACCTGCAGCAACTTGAGTTAAACCTCATTGCCTAAGGTCAGAAAGAGAGAAGGAAGCCAAAAGCAGGGTCTCGATATTAGTAAATGAAAGAAAAATTCTGCCTATCTATTACCAGGTACCCTGCCAGAGGATCACACACCTAAACTCACTGCGATGCCAGTGCCACGGTGCATGATGGACATCATCATGGGCAGAGACCACCTGCAAAACAACAGATTTTGTCAGCAAGACTAGGCACTCTCAGGAGAAACCCAGAGGAGCCCAATTAAAAGTCATTCACTTCAGGAGACATATAAATGTGTGCATGAGGTGTCTGAAGCATACTGGACTGTAGATACAGGTTCAGGAGCTGCCTGATGCAGCATGAAAATTGAGGTACAGGCTGGCAGCTCTGCACACAAAACAGGAACTCACACTTCCTGCTGAGAAGCAGCTTAGAGACAGAGGCACAACCAGTATATCTTTGGACAACTCTGTACTGCCATGTGTTTTTTTATTTGGTTTTAGATTCCTGGAGTAATTCCAAATGCAGAAATACAAACCTTTTGGAGAAGACAGGAGTTACTGCCATTCAGATAGGAGGGACATGACAGGACTCAGGCCCAAAGATATCAAAATATAGATATATGAAAGAAACTCAAAAGGACATCGGGAAATTAGTTGCAGCAGCATTAGACTGTAGGAACATCCTGAAAGAGATGCACTGGACACTGCATGAGATGTGCTCATGGCCACATGCTGATCCCAGGGTCCCAGGGTAGCACCACCACAGCTGCAGAAATTCCTTTTTGCAGGACATGTGCCTCCATGGTGCTCCCAGCCCTCCAGCTGCATTTGGAAATACTCTTTGGTCCTGATCTAACACCATCTCTCAGGAATTCTCACAGGGCTTCAAAAATATTAACTGAGCTCAGACCCCATAAGATGGGTCAGCAGTATCATCTCCGCTACACAGACAGAAAAAGCACCATCACCACCACCGCCACGAGCGCTTATAGCAACCCAACACATACGCCCCACTTCTATGCTTTAAATGCAAGTCCAACCTTCTTCCCAATAGCAAGGGCTTCTGTGAGTCATAAAGGGAACACAAAATTCTTTCTACCAAAAGGGAGACACCAGGACTTGGCTCCAAACTCCTTTGCTGGCCACTGTGGTATCATCCCATTGAGATGCAGATGCCCACAGAGTTCTTACTTGTAAACGCTGATATGAGGAGACATGGGACGTTTCAACTTGGTGTTTTTTTCCCAAAATTGAGACATCTCCTCCTTCGCTGTTGTTGTCATGGGGACCATGCTGAAACAGACACAGGGGCAGAATGTCAGAGGTGCATAGGAAAAAGCAACAGAAATAACCTATTAGCATTCAACCCATCGGCACCTGCAAAATATTCTGCTTGACCCATGGGACAATACTGAAGAGACATTTCATTACACAGCACCACCACAAACTACAGCAGGTGTCAACAGTGTTTTTGGTCATAAGCCAGAATAATCCATCTTGGGTCAAAGGCAGGCGCATGCTAGGACCTGGCAATCACTGCCACTGCTCCCTCTTTCATCTGGCTGTGACACGGGGTGGGACAGGTTAAATTCTCACTCAACTCTGAACACCAATCCACAGGCCAGATCCAATTGATCCACAGGCCAGATCCAACCCACAGGCTATAGGTTGCCAGCCCCTAAGCTAGAGGATTCTTTTCAGACAATGCCATGCCGGCACGTCTCTCATACTAATGGACTTTCAGCTCCTAGCTTGCTTTGAATGTAGGAACACAGCCCATATCAGGATGAACACACAGGAGATAACGTTACCACCATCTCTCAATGTTTAATAATAAAGCTCTAAAAAGGGAGATACTGTGTGCTAAGCTCCTTTCCATAGTGATTCCAAGGCACCTGCTCCCTATGAGGTACCATCCCAGCCAAGGCGGAGTATTAGATATCTGATAACACATTATGTAACACTGATAGCATGCAACCTACTCTTTACTGCCACAGTAATTGTACATTGTACCAAATAAAGACCTTGTAATTTCATGTTCCTGAGATAACAAGGCAATTACTTGTACAACCCGATTTAGCAAAGGGAAAACAATTTCTCCCTTCCCAAGCCTGGCAGTGCAGCTTGAGCACAGTACAGGAGCTGGGGTGTTTTCTGCTTACTTTAGCTCCTGTGAGGTACAAAGTTACTACAGAGCCTGCAAGCAATAATACTGAGAGGGGGCAGTCCAGAGAAAAGCCCATCAATACAAACACAGCCCAACACACTTCCAGGCTCCCTTAAAACAGCTTGGTTTATTCCCATTGTAACCCACTGGGGCTGTACATATGATTCAGCAGTAGCAAAGTTGAGCCCCAGGCACACACCAACCTCGGCCTCCAACTGGATGTGCAATCTATCCCAATGCACACCCATTATCTCAGACACAGCACTTGCCAGTTATGGCTTGATGTGATGCATACCCTGCCAAAATATGGCACGTGCTACACATTCTACACGTGGTCAGAATTATTAAACTACTAGAACGTGCCCATACATGGAAGGCTCAGTAGGGATCCCTTCACGACAAACAAATTAATCCCTGTCCTTGCAAAACCCTCTCAAACTTACTGTCGCACAGAAAGGCTGGGGCCAAGCCGGGCCCACAGGCACCGCTGACCAGCACATCTGCAAAAGAGAAAATGGAAAAAGCTTCATGAGTATCAGACAGATGCACTGCAGGGCAAAATCACCCATCATGGGGTACTTCCATGGCAAGGGAGGAACAGTGTAATCTGCATTTAAGTGACTGGTGTTTTGAAACAGAATCCTGGAGACTGAGTTTTATTTTATTTTATTTATTTATTTTTTACACACCAGCCGTAATAATATTGAGCCTGGCTCTTAAGTACAATCTCCAGATTCTGCCCCAGGGCGCTCTTTTTATGATGCCCTATAATTATTGCACTCAGCTGTTTATAAGACAGGCACAAACAGCACTCTGGGCTAACATCTAGACTGGGGCAGTCCATTCTTCACTCTCACTACAAGCAATTATCGAGGGTGGGTGGTAAACATCCCCAGAATGGCATGCCTGCCAAGCTATATGAAAAGAGCTGCTTCAGACTACAGTTCTCCAAGCATCTGGAAACAGAGAGATCACCCACCTCCCTTCTAAACACTCATTTTCATTATATTGTTTCACCAACGCCATTTGTTAAGCTTTAAGTTGTTACAGAGATGGCAGGTCACTGTCATGGCCCAATGCACACAGCTTTTCAGACACCAACACTCAGGGTGAAAAGTGAAGGAGGACTTTATGGCTCCTGAAGCAGTGGGAGCCATTCTCTATACATCAATTGCAGTAATTGTGACTTTGACATTCAAGGGCATTTCTCCAGTAAGAGGGGCAGAGCCGGGCCGCCAATCCAGCCACAGCTCAAAAGTCTGCAGAGGTGGGCTGGAATCTACAGCACTCGCTCTCGCCACAAGCTTCTGTCAAGGACAAGGCACAAAGGACAGCCCTACACTCCTGGAGACAGGAAGAGAATGAAACATCTGATAATGCGTGGCACTTTCATTTGCAGCACCCTGCAAACAGTAATTAATCCTCATGTACGTACAGGCTACATCTGCTCCACCATCTCCCAGGGCTTCATAACAAGGCACAGGCATTAGAACCATTCTGCTGCAGTGCTCAGTAGCAGTGAGAAAAACACCTGGGCCCAGATCCCCAACAGGTGCAGAGGCCCAGATCCCAAGAACAGAACGGACCTCAGTGACAGTCCAGTATGACTGCTTAGGTGGCACAAGCCATGGGACCTATCATAACAAATGACAGTTTCAAGCTCATCAGCAACCCTCAAATAGAGCAGATCTCTTGAAGAACATCCAATATTGATCTAAGAATTTCCTGTGAAGGAAAATCCACTACACCCCAGTCAGTTGTCCCTTATGGTTAATTGTTTCTATAGAAGACCAGAACCTAATTACTAGGGATCCAGGTTTTCCGTTTCCCCAAAAAATAATGCAGATTTTCTACTGTAAAGGAGAAAAATCCAGGAAACAACAGGTTTCCCCTTGGAGGCTGGCAGAATTCTAGCCTGCAAGGGGCTAAACGGGGTTGGGGTAGCAGGAAGAGGGCAATCAGAGGAAGGGGGTCATGTGCATGTGTGCACACACATGCATATGACTGGCAATGCAGCTCCCACAGCTCTCTGCAGGTATGTCTACAGGGAGGGGCATAGGCAACCTGTGGGGGCATGTGCCCCCCCCAGATTTCTGCACCCAGAGTGCAGACCACAGCGCTGCAGCCTGGCCATACCAGCACCAGGCAGGAGCCACCTCTGCAGCCCAGTGGGCGGGATCCAGTACAGAGAAGCTCAGTGCTGCCACCGCCAGGACCACCACACCAGCAAGGTTTGGTGCCCCCTGCCAGCCCAGCAGCAGCAGCACGGGGACACAACTCCACACCACCACTGAACCTTACCCTGGCAGCCATGGTAGTGCAAAGCTCCCGGTGGCAGCAGCATGGGGTTGTCTGTCCGTCCATCCATGTGTGTCGTCCGTCCCCGTCCGCCCCCCGCTGCTGCTGCCAGGTTGGCAGGGGGCACTTCACCTTGCTGGCCATAGTGCTCCCTCCTGCACTGTGTCTCACCCACTGACCATGACAGCAATTCCTGTCTGGTGCTGGTCTATCCAGGCTGCAGCCCCATGTTCTGCTCTGGATGCAGAAATCAGTGGGGCCACATGATCCCCAACACCTCCTGGCACATTGCTTATGCCCATATAACCCCTACCCCACACAGCAGGTTGAGAGTGAGGAGCACCAGCAGCACTAGGGGGATGGGGGACTGTGTGCTGGGAGTGAAGGACACCATCCAGGCCAAGGCGCAGTAGGTCA
This sequence comes from Caiman crocodilus, assembly GCA_030014935.1. Lineage (NCBI taxonomy): Eukaryota > Metazoa > Chordata > Crocodylia > Alligatoridae > Caiman > Caiman crocodilus. The sequence continues at coordinate 32,684 of JAGPOW010001430.1, read as the reverse complement.
AGACTGAGGAGCACCAGGAGGGGTGGGGAGGGTGGTGGGATGGTGGGTTGGGAGTGAAAGGCAATGGCATGGGCAGGGGTAGGGCACCAGCATATCAGGGTAGCTCAGTGCCACAAAGCAGCAGGGTGGGACAGCTGCAACTGGACCTGCATCCTGGTGAGCAAAAGGCGCGGGCAGAGCTCTGATACTCCATGATAAAATAAATCCTAAATACCTGTAAATTTGGTCATTTGATTTTGAATTTGTTATTATAATGACTGAGCCACTGGTAGGTTTCCAAATGACTTTAAATTTGTAAATATGAAAATTGTAAATATGTCAATAACATATTGTGTTCAACTGACACACACACAAAATAGGGCTTCATCATAATCAAAGAAAGATGCAGATTTGGGGTTTTTTGAGAGAATTTTGAATTTTTTTTAAACAGAGAAAATTAGAATCCCGCTCGTTACTAGTCTAAATTTGTCTATTTTCAGCTTCCAGTCACTAGACTGTCACACCTTCATTTGCTAGATCAAAAAACTCTTTATCAAACTTTTGGGTACCCATACACAAGCATGGAGGCTGCTCTGATGTGCTGTAATATCAGCGCATCAGAGCAGACTTGATTAATTGAGTCTGCTGGAGTGTGGTAATAACCACACTTCAGCAGCCTCCTGCATCTCATGTATTAGCATCCCTTGTGCTTAAAAAATGGCAGCAGGGGCACTTGAACTAAAGCTCATCGAAGGAACGGGGACACTAATACACAAGACACTGCAGCATTTTAATTAAAACTGGCTCTCAGAGCTGCTCTAATTAAACTATTCGTAAAAGTGCCCTATGTTCCTGGAGAGATGCTTGTAGAGCATAATACAGTTACCCCTTAAATTTCTCCCTGGTAGTCTAAGCAGATCAGACGCTACTTCCCTCTTTAAAAGGCAGGTTTTCCAAATAATTTACCATTCTTATGGGTCTTCAATGAAACCCTCCAATTTTTCCACATCCTACATGAAGTGTGGACACCAGAGCTGGGTGCAATATTCTAGGAGCTCTTGTTGTATCGCTGCTAAACAGAGGTAATAGACTCCCCCCCACACTTTCCCCACCCCATATTTCTACAGAGCTGTAAATGGATAACTGGCAGCCAGATGTGAACTGGCAGCCTCATCATTCCCTGGAATGCCATCAGAATGGAAGCTGGTGTGCCTTATCCACACTGGCCCAGTGCACCACTGGACTCAGGAATGGACCTGGGACCTTTGACTCCTACTCAGTACTTCCTTGAGTTAGTGTGAGAAGAACTAGCTACCAATTAGCATGGATTTAGAGGACCAATTATATTACGCTTTATTCTTGTAATTCTAAATTGCCACAGCTCCACTGACTTCAATGGAGTTATGACAATTTACATAAATTAAGGAGCTGTCTCCTGCTTACTTCAGTAGCAGTGTGACATGGGAGATTTTCCAAAATGCAAGGCTCTGTGCTCTCTGAGACTTGGAATCAATTTACAATTATTTTGGTCTTTGGTGCAAAGATTTTTGTTTTGTTCTTTCATTGTACAGCACTTGGATCCAAGACTGGGAGCCACATTCAACAGCGTAATACAAAATAAAATAGCAATAAAGAAAGATAATATTATGCCAAACTTCAATGACTTGCCCAAGATCACACAGGCTTTTGTGCAGAACTAGCATTAAAAATTCAAAGCCATCTGCCTTCCAAGATCAATTCTCTGCACCTGATTAATATAGCCGCTGTCTGAATCAATATAGTTTGTGGTTGTTCAGGGCTCAATTTCTGCAATGTCTTTCACTATAAAGCTATGGCAATGACAGCGAGAATGACCACAACTAAGACAATTAAGGTGCAAAGCCTCCCATTTTGGCCAATTCCTCTTTTCCTCCATGGTTAAACATTCTTCCGGAAGGCAGAGACAAATTAACCAAGCTGAGCTGCTTTTACCATGAGGGGAAGAAAGGCAGCCTGATGGAGAGGGAGTTGAGGTCGACAGGCTCCATCACAGGCGCATGGCATATCCTCAGACAAGTCATCCAGTCTGCCTCCCTTGAAGGATAAGAGCATTACCCAATGTGGGAGAAGAGCACTACCCTACCTGTGAGGCAGGACTGAGAAGATACAAGTTTGAGAGGCGCTTAGATACTATGATAGCTGAGGCTACAAGTCTCATACCTGGGACCACTTTCAACTGTTTTGGAGATGCAGAAAAAGAAACACTTCTATACTGAATTCAAAGTGGGGAAGGGTGGGGGATTGCTGCATCTCTTACCATGTGTAGAGGTGTTACTTCTGCACATTAAAAAGGTGCACACATGCATGCATGCATGCATGCACACACTCCACTGTGAGGATGATAATGCATTCACTGATCTCATATTTTAGCAGCTGGAGCCAATGTATGCCCAAAATGCAGCAATTCTTTCACTTTACATACTATTTTTAAAAGTTCAGATGCAGAGAAACAATGGATCTTCCAGCATCTGCTATCTGGACTGCTATCTGAACTGTTGGAAGCACCCCACCCATAGCAGCATGGGGCTCAGCACTGGCTAATTTACTCTGCTCAAACATGATTTGCAGCCCACACTAAGCTCGTGCTGCTGCAGCCAGCCTGCTTCTGGCATACAAGCCAGCTCATTTAAACTTATCTTGATGATGATCTGCATCACTCCGCTTACACATGCTAGAAAACTTCCCAAAACTTCCTAATAACCCAGGCCACATCCAACCAAAGGCATATTTACAACACATACAGAAATGTCAAAGCATGGAGGAAGGGGTGGGGGCAAAATCTTTTGTTAAACTTGATCCAGGTGAGAAAAATGAGTACCAGTAACCTTGTGGTCAAAACTCCAGGAGGCTGGGAACATTACAAATAAAAGTTACTAACCAAGTGTAATTCATCTCCTGTGTCTCTGTCCACATGGTATGCACAAGCCAGACAATAACCTTACAGCTGAACACCAAAGAATTTCAGCACTGACAACTGAAGCTACCAAACCTGCTGTAATGAGCCTATTATCACTGACATTCACAGGCTTCAACACTAGAAGAGACCATTTTCAACATCAAGCCCAAACTTCTGCATAGCCCAGACCCAAGTACATTGCCCAAATTCCTGCATCAAAACTAAAAAAGATGGAAAACTTCTCTAAGGAAAACACTTGGGTCTCAATTCTACATTCAGGAATCTTACAGAGCTCTACTCTACTATACCTTTGTTCTTATCCCACCCCATCCAGGAAATCAACATGGGAAACTAATTTATGCTATGATAATCCACACCCCCTTAGACAGCTGCTCAAGTGGCTAATCACTCTCCCTGTGAAAAAGAAAAACAAAAACCCCCACATCTTCCTTCCACTCTGAATATTTCTGGTTGCAACTTCTGAAATTCTTATCTGCTTACTGATCCTGCACGTGCATCAAAATCAATGGAGTTTCTAATAAGCACCTTCCCTGTATAGGTTCTTATAGAACAAGCTTAAGCCACACTTTATGATCAATGTCACTTGATGGTCAACTAATTTCACTTAAGTCCTTAACATCCCATTATATGGCAAGTTTTCCAGTGCTCAAATCATTCTTACAGCTCTTCTTTGAACTCTCTCCAACTTCTTCAAAATCTTTTCTAAAAGATGGACAGCAACACTAGACACATTAGTGACAAAACGAGACATGCTCTCAGACTATGCTAGACGGATCTATTTGTCTGCTAAAGGGGAAAAAAGAGCCATTCCACCCTACTAGAATCTGTTTGATCATCTAAGCCAGAACTGTCCAACTGGCAGCACCCTGTGAGGAGCTAACATGAGGCCTGCAGGCCCATGAAGCTGCCTCATTGACAGCTGCAGAAGGAGGGCCATGCATCACATGCACAGTAGATGCACATCAGCACCACTTGCAGCCCCAGCCACAAGAAAGTGGGACAACCCTGATCTAAACACTACACAAATCCCATTCTGTATGGAAACGGACAAAAGTTTTATTGTGCCACATATTAGCGTCAGCAGTAATAAATAACACACTGATACATGAACATGTAGCACCCTATCCTATGCTACTTTATATTAAATTGCATTTTAAGAAGATCCAAATATGGAGAGCATTTTTACTGATCCACAACAAATTTTTTTCTAGAAGTATTTGGTTAATTATAATCTAGAACAAGCAAGTCTTGCCCTATTTTGACAAAGAGATGGGGCCAACTGAAGAATGAGTTACTTTAACTTGAGAGTTATGTAAAGGGAAACCTGACTGAAAGAGGTCGCTTTTAAAGAAACTATTTGCAACTCAAACAGCTGAAAATAAAATTGTTCAAGTTTCAGCATTTTCATCTTTTTATCTTGCACAGGGGGTTTCAACCTTGTTAGACTTGTGCCTTGAGTCTGTTAAAGGATGCCTCATTCAGAAAATGCTAGCTTTCAGTTCTCACTTTTCTTGACCACAGAAAAACACTATAGCCACTTTTCTGTTGCAAAACCTTAGAAAGCTCACAACAGGGCAGAACGTTTTTAACACCATGTATTCTTGATCTAACAGTCTGAAATCATCCAACATCAACTTTAGAAAAACTAGGAAGATAAAGTTTTATCTTCCTTGTTCTTACCATTATAAATATCAGAACTATCTATCTGAACTTGAGGAGCTGTGGCATTGACCCCTACACGGTTGAGTGGGTCAAAAACTGGCTGACGGGGCGCTCCCAGAGAGTGGTGGTGGACGGGTCGTACTCGACCTGGAGAGATGTGAGCAGCGGGGTTCCCAGGGCTCGGTCCTCGGGCCTGCGCTGTTCAACATCTTCATCGTGGACTTGGACGAGGGGGTGGAAAACAAGCTATCCAAGTTTGCTGATGTCCCCACCTTAGCCCACAGTTTGGTGTCACCAGAGGAGAGGGAGAGGCTGCAGCAGGATCTGGGCCAACTGCACGAGTGGGCAGACAGGAACAGGATGGGATTCAATGTGGACAAGTGCAGGGTGATGCATTTGGGGAGAAGCAACCCCCAGCACACGTACTGGCTGGGAAGCTCCCCTCTTACTAGCATGGTGCAGGAACGGGATCTTGGCGTCATTAATGATGCCAAGATGAACATGAGCCACCAATGTCAGATGGTGGTTGGGAAGGCCAACCAAACCATAGCATGCATCCAACGATGCATTTCGAGCCGTCCAAGGCAGTGATTCTCCCCCTTTATGCGGCATTGGTCAGGCTGCAGATGGAGTACTGTGTCCAGTTCTGGGCACCGCACTTCAAGAGGGATGTGGACGGCCTCGAGAGAGTCCAGAGGAGGGCCACTAGATTGATATGTGGGCAGCAGGATAGGCCTTACGAGGAGAGTCTGAGGGACCTGAACCTGTTCAGCCTCAGTAAATGGAGGCGGAGGGGGGACCTGGTGGCTGCCTATAAACTGCTGAGGGGTGATCAGCAGGAAATGGGGCAGGCTCTTTTTTCCCAGGCGCCACCAGGGGTAACTAGGAC
>JAGPOW010001430.1:7686-21257 GCA_030014935.1 Caiman crocodilus | reverse complement strand
GATTTTGATCTGCCCACCTTACAAGCCTGTCCAGGTCAGCCTGTATCCTTAGCCTGTCCTCCAGCATGACCGCATTCCCTCGTAACGTGGTGTCATCTGCAAACTTTGCCAGTACAATATTCACACCCATATCCAAATCATTGATGAATAGGTTGAATGGCACTGGTCCGAGTACTAAACCCCAAAGGACTCCACTGGCAAACCTTTCTGACATGTCCACTCAGTTCCATCTATTAACACTCTCTGGGTTTAACCTCAGAGCCAGTTTCGTAGCCACTGGACCATTAAGTTTTTGAGGCCACTTCTTCCCCAATTTTACCATCAAGATATTGTGGAAAACTAAGTCAAAGACATTTTTAAAATCCAAATATATGATATCAACTGGTGAGAGTATAGAGACTGCAGAGACCAGGGCCCTCCCATCTACTGTTTCCCACATCCCTTGGGCATCTATGAGATCAGTTCAAAACCACACTTCTGGGGTGAGGTATTGGCCTCATTCATGGCAGTAGAAGCTTAGCCACTCACTGCTGTGGGGCCCGGATTTCACCCCTTGGACCACCTGCTTCATCTCCGGGACCTTTTTGGGATTTGGTACTGTCTTCTAGTAAACCTCAGCTCCTCTCCTACACTGGCTGTGCAGCTGTGAAAACCTCCTCTGCAGATCCAGCTGCCTGCACAGCCCCCCTGATGCCTCCCCATTCATTTTCACTTGAATTGTGTGTTTTCCCTCTTCTTTACTTTTCTGTAATGGTGTGCCAATAGGTTGCTAAAGCATCACAGAATGCAGTCACTTCAGGCTGTATCTTATCACGGTTCTTCACCTGCATGGGGTGCATGGGCTAGTCGTGGCAGGGGTCATGATCCCCAAGCTCTCGGGGCTGTGTGTTTTAGTTTCACGGGGAAAAGAGCACTGGCATATTTGTTTTGAAATGAAACAGTCCACAGGGTCCAGAGACAGATTACAAAACAAGCAGAGCAGGTCAAACAATGGTCTTGAAATAACTTCTCTCCTTTTCTGTGTGTTGAAAAGGATTTTCTCCTCCTGCCATCCCAATGGCTGAAACTAGCAGCTTCAAGGACTTGCTGACAAATGCAGTTTCTATTTAACCGCTAAACCCACAAAAACATGCCTTTAAATGGATTAAAATTCATCTCAAAATTCCTGTTCCAGTTTGGACCCTTATCATAATGTCACAAGCTCCATTGACTTCATCTGTCGTGCTGCTGTGCACTGCGAGATATCCGCTGCACTCCGCCCCGGAGGTGAGCGCCTTTCAGTGCTGAGCTGACATGATCCATGTAGATAAGGCAGGTTGCGTGCTGGAGTCCTTCAGGCAGAACTGCTAGGAATGCAGGAGGCGACAGTGTGGAGAGAGCAGGCTTTCAGGGTCCTGTTGTCTGCAGACCCATCATGGCAGCCATCTCATATGGATTCCTTTAGCTCCAGCTCAGTAACAAAGAAAACCAGCGGTTCTGCTCCATCGGGTAAAACACCCGAGCACTAGCTCAGGAGTAGATCTCAGGTCAAAGTCTGAGGGGTATAGGATCTGGCTGGACCAGGATGTGGGGGTCAGAGTAGGTCACTAGTGGTGCAAAGCACAAGCCAGGAGTAACAAACCAGCATCAAACCCCATCGTCAGGGTGAGGGGTCCAGGGGAGAGCAGAGGCACAGCAAGGTGATCCACTGCCCAGACAGCTTGCTACTGCCTGCTCTGAATTTATAAAGCTTGGTATGAGCAGGGCCTTCTTCCTGAGGGATGATGGGCCTGATTCCTTGCTTACTTCTACTTGGGGCCTGGTACTGGTTTTGTCCCAGTTGACCTCAGCTCATTAAGTCTTTGGGCTTCATTACACAACAGTCAAAGCAACCCTGAGACTGAATGACTGGATAATTTGCTATTGTGGTGGAAGCAGCTGCAGCTTTCATGATGATGGCCCCATTCTGAGGGTGCTGCCTGCTTGACTTACCTGCATATAAATCACTTGCATGTGTATCAAGGCCTTCAGAAAGCAGGGAAAGACTTACCACCTTCAGGGCACAGGCCTGCCTGGACAATAAAGAGATGCAGAACCTGCTCACCAGCCACTATTATTGGAGCAGAGCCATCCCCATTCACTGCTGGGCCTGCCTGTCCAGCCTTCTGTCCTTGCTCCCCGCTTTGCACTGCCCCATCCTGCTCCAGCCCCAGCTGTCCTGAAAGCCCTTGCACTGCAGCCCCAAAGCCACCCCCGCCTGGCCGCTTGGCTCAGCTGAGCACAGAGTTTTCTTTGTCAGTCAAAACTCAGGCTCCCGGCCCTGTGGAATGCCATGCCCACGTGCAAGGGGCTGGCCCTGGCAGGGGCAGGACAGGCTGCCGGACTGCCTGGAGGGGAGAGGGCCTTGACACTGTCTCTGAGGATGCTACAACGTGCCAGTGAGCCACTCCCTGCAGGTAGGCATTCCCAGATCCCTCCCCTCATGGGCATCACATCTTGGCACATCAAAGGCAGGCTGAGTATGGAGGGCAGCAAAACTCCTTATTTCCCAATGGAGCAGGTTTTCTGAGGAGCTCTTGTGCCAAACAGGCCCTGCCGTCCTGCACCCTCCGAGAGCTATGCCCTGCAGCTGCTGGGGAGCGCCTGAGCCTGAAGGCTAGGTGTGCACTACCTGGACTAGGAAGTGCTTGCAGCAGCAGCAGCAGCAGCGCAGCCGTGAGCCTGCATGCAAGAGCGCCCCACCCTGCCATACTGCCATCTCTGCACTCCTGGCATGGGAGAGGAAGAGCAGCACCCAAGGGTCTTCCTCACTGTCAGACAAATGGCAATTTGGACCCCAGTGCAGTCAGGCTGGCAGGGACCTCAGGCGTTGACATCTTGCCCCTTGCCTAAGGCAGGATGGTCCCTGTCTCAGCCATCCCAGACAAGTGTCTGTCCAATGTGGTGGATTCTCAAGGCATCCCTGCCTGGAAACAAGGTGCCCCTCACTGGATGTGAAGCAGCTCTCCATAAATTAAGAACTGAGTGTTGCCCAATTTCAAAACCTAATTTATAAATTACAGTGCCAACCTCTACAGGCAATAGGATGGGGGGAATCTTCCAGGCAGGGCTGAGTCTGAGCCTGGCTTATCTGCTTAGCCTATCTCCTTATTTCTTCAGACCACACTTACCTCATACCTCAGAGCACCCTTACAAGGATCTCTTGGCACCCCAGGGTGCCCTGGTTGAGAATCATTGGTCTAAAACCATCTTAAAACTGCAGGAACAGACCTGTCACGCAACTGCTGGGCACAACGCCCTACCTAATTGACCTCGGGCAAAGCCGTGGGATGGTAGCACTGCCAACGTCCTGCCACTGCGGGGACGGAAGGAGTTTGCGTGATTACATTAGGGACATAACAGTCAGGTCCCTGGCAGACAGGGTTCACCCTGCGGGACCCCAGAAACAGGCCATCACAACCAGTCGGAGCAGGGGCTGTGCCTCTACCCCTCCTCTCTTCTCTCAGTGCGTGGCTGGAAAGCCCCAGGACAGACGGAGGGGAATGCAAACATCTCCAGCCATCTCGAGGGCAGGGCAAGGGATTTCCTTCAATGGGTGTTTTTGATGGAACAATTGGTTTCCAGCAGAAGGCCCCACAGAAATACCTCCATCCCCTGGCAACTGTTGGTTTCTTCGTAGAATTGTCTGAATTTGTCTGGAAACTGGAGTTTGGCCAGATTGTAATTTTTCAATGAAAAATTGAAGCTTTTTTGGTCAAAAAATCAACATTTTTGTCCTGTGTCATCATCGTTCTCCACAGAAAAATGCTGCTTTATTCAGCTGGCTCTGGCTGCACAGGGCAGGCCCCGTGTCATGATGGGACAGGCAGGGGTAAGGGATTGTTGTGTCTAATGGTACAGAACAAGCATAAAGGCAGGGACGGCCAGGTGCTCTCCATACTGCACAAGGGGCCCATCTGGGTCCCCCACAACACTTAATAACAGTAACAGTTAAAAGGAAGTGGTTTTGCACACAAAGCAAATTGGCCTGTGGATCTGACTACCCCAAACTGAGACAACAGTCTTCATAAGAGTGTATTGGAGCCCCTGAAAGGTACAGTTCCCCACCATAAGGTTCCTGGTATAATTCTGCTGTTAGGATGACAGCATCCACAGCTCTGTGCTGCTGGGTTACGGCCCATGGTACCAGCACAGCACGTTACAGCTCAGCCAGGCAGGAGTAGAGCATCCAGGGTCAGTGGGGAGCCAACACCCTGCCGCCCAGGTGTCGCTGGGCACCTCGCTGCCCTGCTCCTAGAGGGTGGAAGCTGCTGGGGAGAAACCCTAGCAGTTGATAAGGAGCACAGCTGCGGGTTGCCAGGGTTGCTGCAGGCAACAAATGACTGCACCTGATGGCGGTAAGTGGCAGGGCCTGGCTCTTATAAAGCCCAGAACTAAGGCCAGGTGGGCAGTTCCCTGCCAGCAGTTGGAGAGGCAGGAGCTTCTGGAGCAAAGATGTGAGCACTGCAGACTGAAGGATGGTGGCTCTGGGTCATGGGAGCAATGTTGTTTTGTTATAGCCAGGTGGCCTTACATTAAGTTATAGCCAGGAGGTTTGTGGTTGTTTTGTTAGTGTTTGGACACCAGTGGTTTGGGTGAGGCTATTAAGGTTTGGAGGAGGCCTCATAGGGGTCCACAGAGGTGTGGGGCCCTAGTGCCAGGGAAGGCACAGTATCCTCAGGGGCAACCCCAGTGGCATAGGGACCCCAGTGCCAGAGAGGGTGCAGTAGCCTGGGGTGCATAGACCCTGGCCCCAGAGGGGGGGGGGCACATTGAGAAGCCCAAGGGTTGGCACGGAGAAGGAGGGCCCAGGGAGAACAGAAAGAGGCCAAATAGGGATAGAATAGAGATAACAGCGATTCCATCTGTGAGGCTTGGGCTGCAGTATTGGGGAGGAAAGGAGTTGCAGATAGCACCCCTAGTGGAGGGGACAGTACTAGGGCAGCCTCCTGCTAATTAATTAAGATCAAGACATGGCAGGAAGTTGCCCCAGAGACAGGTGCACAGGCCCCGAGGAGGGTGGCCCGAGCGAGGACCTGTTACACCAGGGCTTTGGAGCAAGCAGCTTTCTGTGGTCCAGGAGGGAGTTCCTTGCACCTTCCCCCAAAGCAGCCAGCCCTGTGGAGAAAAGAGACTGCCTGGAAGGGAGCTGGGATCTGGTCCAACCTGAAGGTTACAGCATCCTCCCCAGCCTGGTACCAGACCCCTCTTCTACAGAGACCTCCTCCGCACCGAGTCCCCTGCTTCCATGCCGGGACATGCCACTTGTCCCGCCAGCTTCCCCACACCCCGCTCAGCAGTAGATAAGGCCTGTGTTGGGAATATGTGGAAGGACTCGCCCATGCACTAGCCCAGCTGGGGACAGTGCTGTCTTTGTCAATGCAAACCCCTCGGCCCGTGGAATGCATCAGCCCGGGCCCACGTGTGGGAGCAGCCGCAGCTCGGTGCAGGGCCCCGGCCACCACAGACCCTCAGCTCTAGGGCTGCTCATGCTCCATGAGCCCCCCAAAGTCATGGGGTGTGTGCTGCTGATCAACCTCTTGCTCCTTCTCTCCTCTTGGCTCGTTCTCTCTCCCTCAATGCTGGTCCCGTTGCCTTCCTTAGCTCAGGAGCCCAGTGTGTGAGCAGCCTGCTGGGCTATCGAGTACCTCCCCAAATGCCAAGCAGCCAGGGGAATAGGGCAGAGCTAATTATCTCCATAATTAGACATGAAGGCCAAGCGGTGGGGAGGGTGTGGTTGGTAGTGGGGTTGGGGGTGGACTGCTGGGCTTGTTGCTCTGTGAATACTGCCTCCTGCCATCTGTTCAGGGTCAGGGATGAGAAGGGCAGGATTTGCAACTGTGGAGCAAGAAGCAGCTAGACTAGGGGAAGTGTTGGGCCCGGGCCTCAGTCAGGTCTGGGAAGAGCAGGCCATGGTGTACCAGAGAGCACAGACCGTAAGTGCTGTGGTACGTCTTGCTGCAAGGGCAGCCTGAGTGCCCAGGCTCTGCTGGCAGGGATCTTGGCACCTTCCCACAGACCAGGAGCCTGACCTCAGCATGAGCTCCCTTCCAGCCCACTCAGCATCAGCACCAAGCAGGCGGGCGTTTGACTTGGGGGAGCCAATGCTGAGCATTACCAGTGGCCTCCACAACCCTGGAGCAGGGCGGCACAGGCCCCCCTGCGGGGGCCACAGGCTCAAAGTCACTTAGAAAAGCAGGACCAGAAGGGACCTCTGGGAGTCGCATCCAGTTCACCCCACCCCTGCCTGACGGAGGATCAGCCCTGTCCAAACCATCCTGAACTAATCCTCTAAGCGACTAGCAAAACCACACCGTGAACCCTAAGCGGAGGGACGAGACCCTTTAACAGGGAGAAAAGTGTTTCACATCACCCTGTGAAGGGCTGGCAGGCAAGTGGGGCTGCAGCTGGTGCTGAGCGTGTGACAATTGCAGCCTTTGATTTGGGCTGGTTCTGGGCCAGGGAAAATGGGCAGCCAGTGCAAGTCCTGCTCTGCTGCAGGCGTGAGTTGGGTGCCCTGGGAGGAGGAGGAGGGAGGTCTTCTTGAGTCCAAGCCTGGACAGGGGGGGGCTCGCAGCCCAGTGGTGGCAGGGGAGCCAGGAGCCTGAGCCAGGTGTCATGGCAGGTGGCCCCAGGGGCCATCCCTGCTATCGCTGCCAGGCCTCCAGGATTGTCCTGGCACAGCTGCTGCCCAGACAGCCTGCAGGTCCAGCACCTGACCCAGGTGAGACAAGGACTCTTCTCCTTAGGCCTCAGCAGCTCAGAGAAAAGCAGTGAGCATGGGGGTGCTGTCCGGTGGGGTAGGGTGGGGTGAAAGTAAAGGTCCTGATCTGGCAGAGGGATCCTTGTGGGCAGACCCAGGCCCCTGTGCTGAGCGCATGGATCCAGCTGAGTGCTGCCCAGGCTGCTGCAGGGACTGGGGAACCCTTTCAGAGGAAGCTCTAGGATCGGGCTGGGACAGCCTCAGGCATGCGACCTAGTCCAGCACACCAGGCTCCTGAGCCCCTCAGCACCCTCCATTCCCACAACATCTGTGGGGTCTCTGAGTCCAACCACTGCCTGAACTGGCCTCACGTGGCCCCAAGACCCTGCAGGGTGAGTTGTATCCAGCTGTGAGCGCTGGGCAGCCCAGCAGCAGGGAACCAAGGTGGGATATCATGGACCATTCACAGCAGCCACAGCCACCAGCCTGGGTCCAATGTCCCCAGACTCCATCACTGGCGGCATTTAACTCTGGGCCAGATTGGGCCCATGGCGGGGGTAGAGGAAGCTGCACTGTGGACTTCCTCCCCCTCACTGGAAGCGGCAGGCTGCTCACACCCCAGCGGCAGCCTCCACTTGGCATTTGAGACCTCCAAGCAAGAAGCTTGAACTGGCTGCTTTGCACAGCCCAGTTCATGCCTGGCAGGTGTGGAGATCTTTGCTGGCTGCGTGGCCATGCTCAGAGCCATGGCAACAGCACTTCAAGGACGAAGCCACGCTACCCGCCAGCGAGCAGGGATAGTATCCGAGAAGCCGCACAGCCTGCTGCATCGGTACTGAACGTGCACAGCCCTGCAAATGCCAGCAGCATCGTCCTGCTTGTTTAAAGAGGGGAAAATTGAGGCTCTGAACAGGGAAAGCACGTCCCCAGGATGGTGCAGCAAGCCAATGTCAGAGCCTGACAGAGAAGCCAGGCTCAGCCCACACCCTTCAAACCTGGATACCTTGGTTCTCGCCTGTGCACCTCGCTCCATTGTCCCCTCCTGTCCTCAGAGCGGAGTGCTTCCTGGCCATGGCTCCCAGGCAGAGTGGAGCATCGCCCAGAACAGACTGCCCAGAGACCAAGGAAAAGTGAATGCTGGTCTGGAAACAGCTCCTCACGAGAGTCCAGCACCTGTATGCGTGCATGTGTGTGTTGATGTGTGTGTGCATTTCTTCTGTACTGTGCTGCCTCGGACCTGCGCAGCCAAGCCCTAGCAATGCCCAGGAGCAAAGCCCAGGATGCGAAAGTTACTCTGTGCCGTTTCTCTTCTCCTCCCCACCATGCTGCTGCCCATTCAGGCCCAGCCTGCTTCAGTTAGCCAAGTCATCCCTGCCAGCTCTGAGGATGGATGGTCTGCAACCGACCGCTGTCACCTGCTGCATCCCCACCTCTGCCCCACGGCTGTAATAAGAACCTCAGGTGCAGCAGGGCTCTGTCCTGCCTGGTGTCCCCAGCCCACACCCAGCCTACCCCCCGCTGCCCCCTGCCCGCCAGGGGCATCACTGTGGGGGGACCCTCACCAACCTACAGTGATGTAATAGCCTCCTGCGCACTGCTCCTGCTGTCCTGCACCCAGCTCCAGACCCCACAGACAGAGCAGTTGCCTTAATCCAGGTCCCCTACTCTAAAGTGCAGAGGGAAGCACCAAGGAGACACCTGCAGCACCCCAGGCTTTGTCAACCACCACGCTTGGGTCCACACCTCAGGCTCCAGAGAGGATGTGACCTGCTGTCTCACCCAAAGCCAGTTGAGCTCCTTTGGCCCTGGGGGTGGGGGGCTGTCTTGCCCCAGTTTTCGCACGTGCATAGCTTAGGAGGCTGGATCTACACTTGCATTGGGATAAGGTGTGCCATTATGCAACCTGCAGAGACTGGCATCAGGGTCCCAGGCTAGTTGTGGAGGGCAGGCCTGTGGGAGTCCATGAGAGGGGCCAGCCACCAGATGGGCCAGGATGTCCCACAGGCAGTACCATGCTCAGCACAGGGCGGCTGAGGGCAGCTTGCAGCTTGGCCAACACACCTCCCTGCTCCAAGCCACTCCCCATCAGGGCAGCCTGTTCCAGCAGCCAGTCGATGCCCTGGCCAGGGAGACAAGTGAGAACTAAGGGCATTGGGAGTCTCTCCAAAATGAGGGTTTACCCCCAGATGGAGTGAAGACCTTCATCCCATGGTGTGTCCTGGCTTCCAAAGGAGGCAGCATGAAGCCCCCGGATGCAGTGATGTGGTACAGGAAGCAGCTGACCATTGCAGGGGATGGAGGGAGCTGGGCCCATTCCCCAGTACCCTGCCCTGTGTCACAGCCACCGAGCACAGGGCAGGTGCAAAAGGCTGCTGCGTAAGAGGACATCGTGTTAGTCCACAACATGTGTGGGTGGCCTGGGGTGTAGGGCAGTGAGGCCTGGAGCATGGGTCTGAAGCAAGGCAGGTGCCAGGCCAGGGGTTGGCCCCAGGGCCCTGGGGTCAACAGGCTGCTTTGCGCCTGCGGCCGGGGGACGCAGCCCTTGGGGAGAGCCATCTCGCCTGTGCCCTCTGGCTCACTCCACATTCCAGCCGGGGGCTGCAGCATCGCCCACGCCGCAGCAGGGAATGCTGCCGGACAAAGCCGTCTGTGTGCCCAGATGAGTGCCCGCTGCCTGTTTACTGCTCCTTCCCAAATACAGCACAAAATGTCCCCTTTCAGTTTTGTGTGTGTGTGTCTCCCCCACGGACCCAGATGCCAGGCTCCCATTGGCCCGGGTGTTTTGCAGAGCCTGCATCATCTAAACACTGGCTGTTCTTAAACCAAGGGTCCCACCCTCCAGCCATCCTTCGGCAAGAAGCTCCCAGCCCCGCCACTGGCCACCAACCCTCCCATGTCTCGCGGGATTGTACCGTAACAGCCAGCCATGACGTCCCCGGGCGCTTCGTGGAGCGGGAGCTCCGTCCTCCTCGTGCTGCTCTTTTCCGTGCTGGGTGAGTGTCTGCTCGCGGAGTTGAGGGTACTGGAAGAGATCTGTGCTACAGGATCTACCCTCCCTAGGGAGGAGAGTGGGGAGGGATTGCGCCTTGCACAGACTGCCCCTACCAGGGAGCAGGGACCACCCAACCCTACCCCTGAGATGTGGGGAAGGAAAAAAGGCTGAAGGCAGGAGTGAGCGGCTGAGGAAACCCTGCCTCGTGCGTGGCTGGGGACCACAGGGGAGCTCCCAAGCCAGGACCTAGTGGCCAGGGGACAGCTCTCACTGCTCAGGTTGCCAGCGGCTGTCCTGGAAGCCCAGGGGCTGCACCTGGCTTGAGGCAGGTGCCTGCTGCTGTCATGCCAGCAGCTGAGGCATCCCGGACCACTTTCCAGGCCACAGACCTCAGCCCGAAAGTGAAGGCCCATCCAGGCAGCCAGGGCCCTCTTTGCCCTTCGCCACAGCCAGGAGCAACTTCTGGTGCTGCTGCGCTGCTGGGAGAGGGAGTGCAGGCAAGCTAGAGGTGACTGGGGGGCATTACGGGGAAGGTCTGGGTGGCAGCGGCAGGACGTACTGTCAGGGCTGGGGCTGTTGGAAACATGCTGGAGCGAGGTGTGGCTGCTCCGCCCGGTGCTGCCCCTAGCCTCAAGCCCCACTTGAACCCTTGTGTGGTTTCCTCTCAGGGCCCCCTCACGTCTGGAGCATGGGCACAGAGACTGACCTGGCATCAGCCTTGGGGGTACCCTCACCTCCCACATCCTCTGATGCCCCTGGTGGGGCAGGAGCCTGGCCTGGGCTAGCAGTGTTTTGGGTGCCCCCAATTCATCCCATGGTGTGTCCCCAGGCAGGGGCTGTTGGCACGTGCTCCCACCTGCTCTGTTGCAGAGTGGAGGCAGAGCCAGGCTGTGCAGTGCTGTAGTGTGGGGTGGGTGGCAGTAGCTGGGGGCTCTCTGGGGGAGAGCCTAAGGACTGCTCCTTTCCTTTGACATTCAGTAAATGGTCCCTTTTCCCTGGGCTGTAGCAGGCCTGTGCTGTAAGGTGGTATGTCCCTGAGTGGCACAGACACCAAGGGACAGGTGCCCAAGGTCCCTGGACTCTCAGAGTTGCAGAGAGGCATCTTACGGGATTCCCCATAGCATCCAAACATCTCTCTGCAGTTATGTCCTGGAGATCTGCCAGATTGGTCCCAACCTTTGCGATGGCATATCCTGAATGGGTACTTGCAGCTTCCTAGAGACCCCTGGGCACATGGCACAGGCTGTATGGAGAGGAGGACAGCTGAGCCATGTTGTTTTCTCTCCCACCTCTGGCCATGGGAAGTCAGGCATGGATTTGCGTGAGCCCTAAGCTACTTGTCCAGCTCCCTGCTGAACCACACTGGTTGGGTGTAATGTAACAGGCAGACTGGCTCAGGTCTAGGGCTACCTGGTCTTACACCCCCACAGCCAGATCTAACCAGGAGTGTGTGCAATCACCTGTGTGCTGCTGACAGGGCCAACCTGGCTGCTCAAAGGCAGCATGCCTCTCCACAGGCTCTGGTCTTCGGGCAGCACTGCCTATGGCCAGAGACACTAGTGCCACCTGCTCAGCCTGGAGATTTGGTGGTCTGGCTGCTCATCTATGGCTGCAGTCACATTTCCCAGCAGGGCTTGGGGAAGGGAGGGGGAGGCCTCCAAGCATCCAAGGGGAGAGGGGACAGGAGCCTACTCCACCTTGTGCCGCCAGGCCAGCAAATGCTTGATCTCCCAGGAGGGCTCCCACCCCATCCTCTCTCAGTTCCCTCTGCTGTGAGCTCTGCCTCTGCTACAAGAGCTGCCTCCACCCAGGTGCTGACCAGGGAAACCAGGGCCCATGCTGTCATCAAGCATTGCCCGTGCCCCTGAACAGCTGCCTGTTCCCAGGAGCTGCAGCCCTCGGTGGGGCATGGCAAGGACAGAGCTGAGTGCAGGGCTCACACCCTGGGCCCTAGTGGCCAGGCCTCCCCGTGTCTGCTGTGGGACAGGGCAGGTCCCAGGCGGGCATTGCCAGCAGGCGTCCATACAGCCCCATTCTCTGCGGGCCAGGGAAACTCCAGCCTGTGGCAGTGTGTGTATGACAGCCCAGCCCTGACGCCAACTGGGGACAGTGAGCCCTGTGGTGCCTCCAGGACCCCAGCCCTGAGCCCATGAGGCTCCTGCGCCAAGGGCACCAGGTGGGTACCACCCTTTGCTAGATTGCCTGAGGGGACAGGAGGCAGCAGGGCCCAAAGTACAGCCCCGCTGCATTAGCTGTGCCCAGTGCCAGGTGCTGTATGTGACAACCTGGTACGAGGGCTGCTCCAACCTCTGCTGGGTCCTGGCCTACCCAGAGAAAGGTTTGAGAGGGGAGGCCCTGGGTGGGGCATGGTGGGCATGAGCTCTGCCAGTGCAGAGGCAGCAGGTTATCTGATACCAGGGCAGAGGTGAACCAAGGGCCCGGCAGAAGCACAAAGCCCGCTTTGATGGGCCAGCAGCTCTGTGCCGCCCAACTGGTTCTGGTTCTGGCAGCAGTGTCTGCGGCCCTTGAGCTGCAGCCGTGGCTACAATTAGCCCGCGGGAGCCTCCTCCAGTGGAGCACCCCGGCGGGGGCAGGACAAAGCCGCAAAGAGCAAAGACAAAGGGCCAGTGTCTGGGCTGAGCTTTGTTCATTCTCTGGGCCAGGACAAAGGGCCTTTGCCGCCAGCCGTGGGATTGGCATGGGGCTCCGGCGCACTTTCCGCCAGGTGGGCGCATGGGTTGGAGGGAGCTGTGTTCCTGTCTGTCATGCTGGAGATGCCTGGTCCCCCACAGAGGGGCCAGGTCAGCTCTCCCAGCCTGGGGGCCTCACCTGCTACCTGCCACCTGGCATGGAGGACGGCTGCTCCTGGAACCCTCCATGCCCAGCTGGGCCCCAGTGCCAGGTGCCTCATGGGATATGGAGGGCACTGGTGCTGCAGTGGGGAAGTGTCCCACATTAGCTGCACCTATTGCTGTGGCCTCTGCTGGCACTGGCCTCCTGCCTACCCCGGCCTCCCCCCTGCCTGGAGCAGGGCTTGCCTCGCTGGAGCACTCTGTTTCTGTGTCAGGAAGGGCGGCATCAGGGTCATGGCCTGAACAAGAGGCTCAGGTCTCCATTCCTGGTGGTGTGCCTGGGAACAAGGCTGTTCCCTCCTGCACTGGCCATGCTGATCGGGGTGCTGGAGCCCACGGTCCCACCAGCAGGGGAGGGGAGGGATCCCCTTGATGATCCTCTGCTGCTCAGTTCTTTTCCTCCCCACCCCGGGGCCATGCACCAGGGTCAGGTTTTGGGGTCCGGCCTGCTGACAAGACCTGGTCCTCCTCTGCCCACAGTACTGTCTCCAACCTTGGCCATCCACGTGTACACACACCGCGAGATCCATGGCACTGTGGGCTCCCACATCACCCTCTCCTGCAGCTTCTGGTCCAGCGAGTGGATCTCTGAGGACATCTCCATCACTTGGCACTTCCAGCCTGAGAGCTCCAGGGACAGCATAACAGTAAGGCGCTGGCCACACAGGCAGGCCCCTCAGCCCATTTGTCCATCTATCTCAGCCCTTCTGTCTATCTGTCTGTCCATCCATCCCATCCCCTCTGGCTGTGCTCAGCCTCTCACCGGTTTCTCATGCCCCTTCCTAGATATTCCACTATGCCAAGGGACAGCCCTACATCGATGACGTAGGGACCTTCAAGGAGCGGATGGAGTGGGTGGGCAACCCATACAACAAAGACGGCTCCATTGTCATCCACAACCTGCAGTACACAGACAATGGCACGTTCACCTGCGATGTCAAGAACCCACCCGACATCGTGGGCAAGTCTTCTCAGGTCACCCTCTACGTCTTTGAAAAAGGTACGG
>JAGPOW010001427.1:178451-189544 GCA_030014935.1 Caiman crocodilus | reverse complement strand
TAACCATTTAAACTTTGAGAACAGGTTGAGATCGTTTCAGCCCCAAGACCTCTAATCATTTGCTTTACAAGATAAAACTTCAGAGATGGATGAGTGCCAGCTATCTTGAGGGAAACTTTGGAAGAAACCAGCTACAAGATGGTCTGTGTCCACCAGGAAGCCTGGAGCCTGTTGCTTCACCCTGGAGTCTGAGGTGGGTCTCCAGGAAGGGTCTGCCCGGCCCCAGGGGCCTGCCCAGGGTCCTTTCCTGCCCCCAATAAGCTGGGCTGAGGAGACTGGGGGGAAACTCAGGACATGAACAAGGGGCACGGACTTGCCAACCGGTCCATTGGGGCACATGGCCTGGAGGGAGGCTGGGCCATCACAGACATGAGTGAGGGCACCACCATCCAGTGGCATGGGCGGCCCGGTGATGGGCCAACAATCCCAAGAGAAAACCCCCAGCGCCAGGTGGGAGAGCCTCTGGGGACCCCACTCCTTGTCTCCCCTCAGGTCCTGAGGGGAAGGGAGCAGGGGTGGAAGGGCCACTCGGGGGAGCCACTCTGGCAGCCACTCAGCACCTGGGCCCCCTATGGCCAGGGAACCCATCCTGCATGCTGAGCAATGCAGCCCGGGAATGGTCTGCATGAGGGCCCAGAGGCCCAGACGCAGCTGGCACACATGCACTTGCAGCCACCAGAGGTATGAATGTGGAGGCATGACCCTCTGCCCCACGCCTGCTGAGCCGATACTATGCATGGTAAACCCCTTAATGATGCTTCCGCAGGTTCATCTACAGAAACCTTGTTATGATATTTACTTCCTCAAGATAGTCAAGTTCATCCATCTTCTCAGCACTCCACCAGGGCCATGATCAACCTCAGCATGGCTGATCTGGGGACTCACTAAACCATTCAATTGGTAGTAGCTACGGGCAGTGTGTACAAAGGGCAGGGACTTAATCAATGGGATCTTATGACCCACACTTACTGGTAATTCCTCGTCCATGGGGAATGATTGCAATCTCCAATCCCCATTACAAATGGGGTTCAGTGGGTTACCCGCACCTGTCAGCATAGGGTAGACACATGCTGAGCCAGTAACTGTAGTGCGTGTGCAGCCCTGGACATCTAATAGCATCACAGACCCATTATTGTTCAATCTTGGGTGGCTGAACGCCACTTGTCCCTCTAAGTAGTTGGACACTGATCGCTCGGGGGTTGCATAACTAGTTAGTATGCCAGAACCTCATTCATTATCAGAATTAACCAAACAAATCGCTCCACCAACTGAGAACAGCCATGCACCACCACCCACAGAATTGAGAAAGAGCTATCCATCTATCAATCCCTTCCATGTCCGGGCCAGGTGAGGTTTCCTGTGTTGACTCAAATTAAGCCGCAGGCTCTACTCCTGGCGGTGCCCTTCCATAATTCTTTTAAGTTTCAGCTTTGCAACCATATTTTCCCCAGAACCCAAAGTATTTGGTTTCTCAGAAGCTGCCTGGTGGGTCATGGGAATAACACCACTGGACCTCTAGTTGGCATTGTTTACAGTAAGAACTGTGGTGGTATCTGATTATATTTGAACCTCTGCCTTTCATTCTTGATTAATGAAAACATTCGTGGAAAATGCTTTCACTTTGGTTAGTCTTGCGCCAGTCCAAGAATTTAACCTTTAGTGGCACAATACAAATGCCCCTGGCCATCCCTCTTAACTATGGGCCCAGTTCCAAAAACCAACAAAATAGAACCGAGTCCTATTCATTATTCTTAGCTAGAGTATTCTGGTAACCAGGCTGCTTTGAACACTATTTTTTTTTCAAAGTAAATGCTTTGGACCCCCAGTGTGCTCAGTTAAGAGCATCAGGGGAATGCTAGGGCAGGGCCTGGGACAAGCAGTAGCTCACCTCACGGCACCCACTAGCTCAATCCCATGATCCAACTATGAGCTTTTTAAGTGCAGAAACTTTCATATGTGCTATTGGAGCTGGAATTACCATGGCTGCTGGCACCAGACTTGCCCTCCAGTAGATACTCCTTAAAGGATTTAAAGTGTACTCATTCCAATTTCAGGACCTTAAAAGAGTCCTGTATTGTTATTTTTCATCACTACCTCCCCATGTCAGGAGTGGGTAATTAGTATGCCTGCTTCCTCCCTTTGATGTGGTACCCATTTCTCAGACTCCCTCTCCAGAATCGGACCCTGATTCCCTGTTACCCATGGTCACCAAGGTAGGCACAGAAAGTACCAGCAAAAGTTGATAGGGCAGACATTTGAATGCATAGCCACTGCCACAGGGGCATGTGATTGGCCTGAGGTTATCTAGAGTCACCAAAATGTCAGGGGGACCCCACGTTGGTTTTGGTCTGATAAATGTATGCATCCTCAGAGGTGAGCACTCATCAGCATGTATTAACTCTAGAATTATCAAAGTTATCCAAGTAATGGCTGGAGAGACCAAAGGAACCATAACTGATTTAATGGTTATTACACCATTACAGTTTCACTGTACTGGCCATCTGTACTTAGACATGCATGGCTTAATCTTTGAGACAAGCATATGCTACTGGCAGGTTCAACCAGGTAGCCGTATTCCTTGTGTGAGGGAGAGTGGGGCAGGGGAACCTCACAGATGGGCACCCACTGACCCAGGAGGGCCAGTAAGTTTCCCACCTGCAGCCCCCTGCCCCTTGGTGACAATGCAGGGCCCCTTCCCTGGGGTGGGGAAGATGCGGGGACCGGAGTGCAGTGGCTTGGGGAAGGACAGCAAGGAGGGAAGGGCAGGAAATGGGCCAGAGCCCAAGTGCCCTCTTCCCACCTGTTTTCCCCAGGATTCCCCACCTCGGGGCACCACGGCAGATGCCTCAGCAGCACCTGCCTGCACAGTGAATGCTAGAGAATATGGAATCCATGAGACAGGAGGGGCAGAAGGGCAGGGCAGGGACCCAAGCAGGGCTCCCCCAGCAGGGCCTGCCAACTCTTACTGACATCTCTGAGTGTGGTTAGACTTCTGGGAGGGCTCCCAGGGAAGCTCAGTCTCACCCAGCATGGGTTTGGCCAAACCTCCTCCTCTGTGGGGGGGAAGAACCTCGTCTCCAACAATGGGGGGGTCACGCAGCAGAAGGGAGGGAGAGGTAACCGTCTTGCCTGAACACCGGTGGGGGGAACACCGGCCCACAAAGGGCCCTCCCCTAGAGATGGTTTCCCACATCAATCAGAGAAAGGAGCTGAGGGAGCCATCTTCAGGGAAGCATGTTCTTGAGCAAGGAGTCTTCAGGGCATAGTTTGGGGAGTCTGGGGCAGTGGTGTGGAGATGTGGAAGGGGCTGTCCATGTTCGGAGAGGGGAACCCAGATAGAGCAGAAATGTGTTCGCTTTGTTGGGCAGCAGAGTGCCAGAGGAGCCAGGAGGAGTTCTTGTCAGCTAGCTTCTTTGGCTGGGCTCAGGGACAGGTGGCAACCATGGTGAAAAGAGGAAAGCAGCTGTTTCATATGTGGCCTGGGAAGTTGAGCTGCTAGAGCTTCAGACTTTTAACTGGAGGGACTGGGGTTCAAGTCCCTCTTCAGGAAAGTGTGGGTTCTTTCCCTAGGCTTATCCCTTGGAAAGTATGAGTGAGTGTGCCTGCTGTTGGTTGTGACAGAGGTGTCTGCCTATGTCGGGCAGTCAGCTTCCTACTGGTTGGCCTACAGCCACTGATTGCACTGAGAGCAGCCCAGCCAAGGGGCTACCCATACCAGGAGCAGGAACCCAGCTGGAGGAGAAAAGTGTGTACTCTATCACGCAGCAGAACGCCAGTGGAGCCAGGAGTCCTCATCCACTACCTTATTTGGCTGGGCCTGGGGCCAGTCTGGAAACCATGACAAAGAATGGGATCATGGAGTCAGGCATTATTCGTTAGTCACCCCAGCTGCTGTATGCAGGTCAGTCTGGGGTTGGCAGGGTCTGAAGGGTCAGGATTTGGGGACCAACTGGAGGGCCTTGGGGTGGGCACTTGCATGATTGTGCACATATGTGTGTGTGGTGGGGGGGCAGGGATGTGTGCAGGAGATAGCTGTGTGAGTGGGAGCAGGTGTGTGCCAGCACTGGGGGAATCTGTCTGGGCTCCTGATCTGTTGGGAGCAGGGGAGGTTGGGAGGACATGCCTGACTCTGCAGTAGAGGGAGGGGAGTGGGAGGCCCTTCAAGGCAGCAGGGAGCTGCATGGCTGGGCTGGAGGCACTGGGCCTGGTGCCTTTATTTGGAAGGGCAGGGGAGTGTGGGGCAGCAGCACAGCTTGGGGATAGGTAGACTGTGTCTTGGGAGTGAGGGGCAACAAAGTGGGCAGGGGCAGGGCATGCACATATGACTGCCCCCTCCCTCCCTGTGTAACAGCTGTCCTCATTTTTGGAACTGGAAATATGGTTACCCTACCAGTGCCCCCAGTCCTTAGCGACTGTTGCAGCCATTCCAGGATGGGAGTGAGGGGCGTCCTTATTTACATCACAGCCCTGTGGAATCATGGGCTGGATATAATGGAGCTGAAACTAGATCTGGGATGGGTTCCATGGCCTGGCTATAATGGAGCTGTGGCTGGCTCCAGGATGGGTCATGGGAGACAGGTGTCACAAAGCTGTGTCCAGTGCTGGAGTTGGTGCCAGGGATTAGGTATTCTGGTCCCCTGCTGTGTGTTCCCATAGGCCAAGCCCTGGCCCCTCCCTAGGCCCTGGGGTTTAACTTTGAAATGGCCCCCCAGTTGTCCTGGTCCCTGGCATTGGACAAGTCCTAGACTTTTGAAATGACAGGTAGGGGCAGCCCCACAGTTGAGTATTGGGGCAGAGGATGGCTAAGAGCCTGGATTCCTGGGTTCCCTGGGAGAGGAGTGGGGTTGGGGGATAAGAACAGTGGGGCTGGAAGCCAAGATGCCTGGGTTCTTTACCAGGGCAGAGAGACTCCCTGGAGCCATGAGGAAACTCTGGGCCGCTACCTGTGCTAGGTGCATCTCCTCTTGTCCATATTCAGCCCAGACTGCAGCCTCCTGGTTCCCCTTTCACAACCCCAAAGGCCCCAGCTGTCACCAGGAAGCCAGGGGCTGAGACAGAACAGATATAATAGCCTGACCAAAACTGAGGCTGGGGAACCAGGGAACTTGGGCACTAGAAGCCTGGATGTCCAGGTTCTGCAGAAATTTCCCCTAACCTCTGCCTGCAGGGAGCACAGTACCCCAGGGTGCCTGTACCAATGCACTGTTCCCACCAACTCATGTGAGCCTGTCCTAGTGCCCGATGAGTTGGGGGAGAGGAGATCTGGGTGGAGGAAGGGTGGGATGGGGGTGAGCAGTGGGTCTGGGAGCAGGGATGCCTCAGTTTTCTGAGAGGGGAGGGGAGGGGGGCTGCAGGGTGAGAGCAGTGGGGGCTGGGAGCCTGGATGCCTGAGTTCTCAGCAGGGGGAAGGGGGCTGCAAGCTGTGAGCAGAGGGGGCTAGGGCAGGGATGCCTGTGTTGTCTGAGTTGAGAGTTAGTAACCCCTGCCCATCCCTTCTATGATTGCAGGTGGAAGTGAGACTCCCCTCCATGTGGGCATGTTCCTGGCCAGTGATGGCACACAGCTGATGGTGACTGTGTGGCTGGGAGGTGGGGCAGGGGACAGGATGGTGGGGTTGGGGCTGGTCTGACCCCTTGCTTCTTGCCCCCTTCTGTCCTCCCCATGTCTGTATGACCAGAACATGTACAGTCAAGCAGGTGAGGCACTGGGGAGACTCCAGCACAAATCTGATAAGGGTAACATCCCTCCCCACCTCATGAGGAAGCAGGCAGAACCCTGGAGCTTGGGGGTGTCAAGGCAGGTGCAGTGCCCAAAGGGTCTCTGGAGAGCTCAGGGCAAGGATGTGGATGCCAGAGGTTGGGATTGGTGGCCTAGGGGCTGTGGGTCCTGGGTCAGTGATGAGGGCAGACCAGGAGGGCCCAGGCTGCACCGCAGGGCTTCCCCACAGAGCAGGACCAAGGGAACCCAGCTGGGGGAGACTGCACACAACAACTGCTGTATGTGAGATGCATGCACGTGCACACACACCAAGCACCCAGGCCACACATACACAAAACTCAAGGCTGGGACACACAGCAAACACAACTCAGCATCCTCAACACATACACACATGCTATGTGGGTGTCCAGACCACATCCATGCTTGGACAGCTGGGATGCCAGGAACACACAAAATTCAGGTGTCCATGAACACATACACACACATCCCTTTGATACCCCCGCATCCCCCGATACACACATACACACAAAACCTAGGTGCCTGGGACACACCCAGAGACCTTAGACATCCACACACACAGATAATTTGTGTCTGGAATGAACACACACACACACCAGTCCAGGAATCCCAGATACACATACACAAACACACACACAACAGAACTCAGACATTTGGGTCACACACACAAAATGTCGGTGGCATGGTCACACACACAGAACTCAGACATCTGGGACACACATACACACATACAAAACCGAGGTACTCAGGACAAACAGAGAACTCAGGTGTGCCACACAAAACCCATGTGCTTGGGATACCTACTCAAGTGTCTGGGATACACACATACACACACACACC
This sequence comes from Caiman crocodilus, assembly GCA_030014935.1. Taxonomy (NCBI): domain Eukaryota; kingdom Metazoa; phylum Chordata; order Crocodylia; family Alligatoridae; genus Caiman; species Caiman crocodilus. The sequence goes on along the minus strand of JAGPOW010001427.1, from coordinate 182,968 downwards.
AGGTGTCTGGGATATACACACAGACACAGACACACAAATCAGAAGCTATGCTGGTACCTCAAGGTATGTAGAAATAAAACATTTAAAGCTGTATCTATGTTCGAATGGGTGATTCTCTGAATTAGCATCAAATCTTCAGATTTGGATTCAGTCAAAACAAATCAGGACAGTAATGAGAATCATTTAATCAAATCACAGTCCCTGATTCAGGCCGAATCCAAATCGAATAGGGCCTGTTTTGCACACCCCTTCTGATGCCCCAGACACCTTTGTGGTGTCCCAAAGCACACATGCCACACATGGAAGATGAGAGCAAGGGTAATTCCCAAGTGCATTCTGGCAGAGAGATGAAGAGAAAAAGAGAAATATGTAAAGCATGTGGTCCCATGGTGCAGCAGTAGCATGTCTGACTCCAGATCAGAAAGTTGTATGGTCAAATCACACTGGAGTCAAGTGTTCATCTTGAGTGGTTTCTGGGTTCCTGGAACAACCCTACTCCTGGTAGTGTTTTTCTTGCTGTGTTGATGGTGAGGTAGTGGACAGGAACCCAAGGTCTATAGCTAGGTGAAAGAGGGAAGAGGTGGAATAATTCCACTTGCACAGGTGAGACATATGAAAGAAGGTGCAGTGAGACAGAAACAAGGGGGAGTGGGTTTAAGCTGGAGAAACCTGTCCCAGCTGAGTTCACATCTCTGTGCCTAGAGCCCAAGTGGGACCATGAGAGCAATGGGCACATGGGCACTTGGCTCCCTGCTTCTTTCCATTTTGTGGTGTGGCCATACCCCAAGACCTCCTGTGGAGCCTGCCAGGCAGGAAGAAGCTGGTGGGCGCTGTGTGAAAACTGCACTGGGCTCAGATGTTTTGTCTTTGGGTAACTGAGAGAACCTGGTCCTATGGGGACACACTCACCCTCTGCTGGTGGGAGGGAGGGGTAGAGACCAAGGAGGGTTTTTTGCCAGAAATAATGGTGAGAGAATTGTCTCAAAAGCTGAAGTAGATAGGAAGTTGGGCTGATATACCGGAATAGAATCACAGAATCATGGAAAATTAGGGATGGAAAGGACCTCAGGAGGTCAGATCTAGTCCAACTCCCTGCTCAAACCAGGACCATCCCCAACAAGATGATCCAAGGAAAAGCAACATGTAGCCAGGTTTGGAAAATCACAATGGATGGAGCTTCCACCACCTCTTTGTGTAGCCTGCTCCAGGGTTTTACTACCCTCCTAATATGAAAATTCTTCCTAATATCTAACCTAAATTTCTCTTACTGCAATTTGAGAGCATTGATCCTTGTTCTGTCATCTGGCAGTACTGACAACAGTCCAGCGCCATCCTCTTTCAAACCCCCCTTCAGGTAGTTGAAGGCTGCTATTAAGTCCACTCTCCCCTTTTCTAAACTAAATAAGCCCTTTCTTCCTAGTTTTTCCTCATAAGTTTTGTCCCCCAACCCCCTCACTATTTTTGTCACCCTCCACTGGACTCTGTCCAATTTGTGCACATCCTTTCTGTAATGGGTGGCCCAAAACTGAACACAGCACTCCAGATGTGGCCTCACCAGTGCTGAATAATCACTTCCATTGACCTAAAGACAACACATCAGCATTATGCTGTTAGCCTTCTTTGCAACGAGGGTACTCCTGGCTCATATTCAGCTTAACATCCACTGTAACTACCAGGCCTGTTTTTTTCAGGCTGCCTTTCCAGCCAGTCAACCCCTGGCCTGAACTGGTGCATGTGGTTGTTCCATCCTAAGTGTAGGGCTTTGCACTTGTCCTTGTTGAACCTCATGAGATTCCTTTTGGCCTATTCCTCCAATTTATCTAGGTCACTCTGAATCTTAGCCCTACTCTCCAGCATATCTACTACTCCTCCCAGCTTGGTGTCATCTGCAAACTTGGTGAGAGTGCACTGTATGATATTTCGTACATTTCTGATGAAGGTATTGAACAAAACTAGTCCCAGGACCAACCCACTGGGGCATTGCACTTGATACCAGCTGCCAGCTAGACATCAAACTTTGATTACTACTGTCTGAACCTGATGCTGCAGCCAGTTTTCTATCCACCTTACAGTCCATTCATCCAGTCCATATGTCATTAGCTTACCTGGAAGAATGGTATGGGAGACCATATCAAAAGTCTTGCTAAAATCAAGGCACACCACATCCACTAGTCTCCCCACAGCCACAGAACCCATCACTTTATCATAGAAGGCAATCCGGTTGGTCAGGCATGACTTGCCCCTGGTAAATCCATGCTGATTGATCCTAACTACTGTTTTTCTCTTTCAGTGCTTAGAAATGGATTACTTGAGAATCTGCTCCATGATTTTTCCAGGGACTAATGTGAGACTGACTGGTCTGTAGTTCCCTGAATACCCCAAGGTGCTTGGGTTTTTTTTTCCTGCAAGGGTGGGGAGAAGAACTTCAAATTCCTGAATTCAAGGGATCCAGGCAGCAAAGTCACCACCACACTACCTTTTTTCCCCAGTGTATGCCTATGACAGGTAGGTGAATCTTTCCAGACAGGTTGTGTGCCCAAAGCACCCTGGGGTCACTGCCTTGTCCTTTTGTCATTGTGTCAAGGGGTTGCTTGGACCTTCCCCATGTCACAAAAGAGTTGCTTGACCCTTTTGTCACTGGAGCCACTGTTGGCTCTCAGGGATGAAAGGGTTGCTTGACCCTTTTGTCACTGGAGCCACTGTTGGCTCTCAGGGATGCCTATCTGGCTGGCCCAGTGGGGCCAGGGAGTCAAGGACTCTGATCAGACAGGTCAGCCTGAGCCATATACCTCAAAAGCCTCATCTGCACTAAGCCTCAGCTAATGAAAACTGCCCATCTGGGCAGCAGCAAGCATCCAATTGACTTCTGGGACCACCACCAATCCAGGTGTCACCATCTGAGGCTCTGGGTTTGCAGGCTAATCAACAATTCTTTTGTGGCAAGCCTCCCTGTCTGTATACTTTGATTTTTGGCTTCTTTATGGCCTTAGGTTTGGATTTCTCTGCTATTGTTTCCTGGCTCCTGAACGCAGTGTGGCTCCATTTTGGACTCCACCCTAAGAAATGTCTCTTGGATCAACACTTGGCTTCTGACACCCACATCCTGACCCTTTCTTCTGGTTTGGATATATGGTTCCTAGTCCAAGGCCCTGCTTTCCACTAGTGGCCTAACAATTAGGCACTTCAGGGTCCCTGCCAGCAAGGTGGCAAATGTCACCACTGCATGGTCTTAAGCTCAAAGTGTGCCCATCAGGTAGAGTATGCCTGCCCCCACCCCCAACCTCTACATGTAAACATGATCCCCCACTCTTTCCCTACTCCCTACTTCCACAGCAAGTACAACCCTTTCCTGGCTGTTGAAAAGTGAAATGATTTAAGTGAGGATGAACTCAGAGCCTTGGCATTGCTCCACTAGACCTACATTATAAATACCTTGTGGAACAAATTCTGGGCTGCTTTATTGCAATTATTTTCTCTCCTCCTTATCCTCCCAGACTTATTCTGGATGTTACATCAGGACATATTTCCTTTGCTCAAGGCCCATGAGAAGCCAAACACTCTTCTTGTCCCTACAGGAAACTTTCTCTTCTGTGACGGGCCCAAATGACCCACCAGTACTGACCTCTTCCTCCATGGCTGTCAAAACCACTATGGTTACCTGCCAGTCAACCAGACACATGAGCTGTAATTTCAGCGACAGAAGAAAACACAAATAACTCCTGACCACATCCCCCACCAGCACACCCTCACACCACACACACACGCGCACGTGCACACACACGTGCACGTGCGCACCCCCCCACACACACAATTATTCCTGCCACATACCCAGAAAGTAACCATCATACACACACAGGTAGGTCATTGCTGAAAATGTAATAATCAAGCTACCCCTGTAAGCACCTGCTGGCCTACACCCCGTGACAGTGCGCCTCGGGGCTGCCCTCAATATGGTCCCTGCACCTGTCTCTGGGCAACTGCCCGCCTTATCTCGCCTGCCACGCCTTTGATTTTAATTTGTTAATTGGCGGGAGGCTGCCTTTCTACTGCCTCTCCACTAGGGGGCGCGGTCTGCGGCTCCTTCCTCCCCAGTACCGCAGCCCAAGCCTCGCGGATGGAATCGCTGTTGTTTCTATGCTAGTGCACCCCTTTCTGGGGTTCTCCGTGTCCAACTTGGACTTCTAAATCAATGCGGCCCCCTATCAGGGGCCACCAGTGCCCGACCTTGGGCTTCCCAAAGCTCCAACATTGCCCTCTCAGGCCTCCCACCATGGCCCCTCCCAGGCTCCTTAACACTGCCCCCTCTCAGGCTTCTCCATGTTGCTCCTTTTTGGGGCTCTACAATGCAGCCCCTCCCCTTTGGGGTTTCCTGTACTCCACCTGGGTTTCCCAAAATACCCCTCTCTGAGCTGGGGTCTATGCATCCTGCAAGCTGCACCCTTGCTAGCGCTGAATCGCACCCTCCTGGGCGCCGGGATCCCCACACTGATGGGGTCCCTTTATGAGGATGTTGCGCC
>JAGPOW010001427.1:138993-153092 GCA_030014935.1 Caiman crocodilus | reverse complement strand
CACTTACCTTCAGGGAATCAGCTGCTGCTGCTGCTGCCTCCTCAGCTGCTCCGCTCGCCGCTCGCTGCTGCTGCTGCTCCTAACCGTCGATCCAAACGGTTAGAAAGTCCTGTCAATAATGCCTAGCCTATGGTTTGGAGATACAGATTGTAGCTTTCCTGGGGTGAAGGCTGCCTATAACCTAGGGAAATTGCCTTATTATTAGGGATCTCAATGAAAGGTAGAATATTCCTCTTGCTTTGTATGAGGTGTTCCTATTTTACTACAAGATAATACAAGATACTACAGGATAATCCTAAACTTTGTGGGATTCTACAAAAAAGTTACAGCTATATGGCCATGTACCTTCCACTTAAACATGTGAAGGAGAAATAGAATATGGCTGAAAAAATGTAGTTCTTGTCTTCTAACTGCACATTTCGATGGAGAAGGGACAGATTTTAAATATCTGCTTTCTCATTCTCATATGACCCAATAATTATATTTTATTTTTAGAAGATCTGTATAAGTAAGTTTTATAGCTTAGTATTTTACAGTTCATACTCCCCTGGATATAAGATGAAAGCATCTTCATTGTTCAAGCACATTCGACTTCAACTTCACCAAAATTGAACAGCACATAACCAATCCCATTGACCCCAGTAGGATTGTTCTGACAGAAGATGGTTGTTCTCAATGGAATTAGGATTTTTTAAAATATGATTCAGCTGTTGTGAGCTAGCATTAGTGAATTATGAGTTGCCTAGATGAAAGAAAAGAGATTTTCAAATATATTCTATCTAGCCCATGCCCCAGACTCTTCAAAGGACATCAGAAGTGTCTGTATTGCTAAGATTAAAAAAAAAAAAAGCCAACATAACTACAAAATCCTTGGGAGACAATGAGTTATATTAATTATGATATCATTTTATAATAATTAATTACATTATATTATCCTTTCAGAGGATTATCACCTTGTTGTGGCAGAGAGGCTTGCGCATTCCAATGACCCCCAAGAATGATGCTGTCTGGAGCTCATGCTCCTGGTAGGGCCATCCATGGTGTTGAGGTTGAGGGGGAGGTTCCAGACAAAGAACAATCTGAAGGTGGAAGAAGGCTGCAATGGAGAAGTGGCCCCAGTCATCATGGTTTACCATGCCACTGAACCCAGCCACCAACCATCAAGATTGTGTGGACCTGACTGTGCACTGGAGTTCCCATGCTAAATATGTCATGCAGAGACTTCTGTTGGGTCCAAAAGCCCTGTGATGATGGAGAATTGGTGATGTGGGCAGGGCTCTGATACCCTGGAAGCCCCCAGCCAAGAATCTGCACACAGGTGGCAGATGTGCAATGTCATCGGGCACCTGTGCTGGGACTCAAAGGGCAGACAAAGGAAATGATACAAAGACACGCTCAAGGTCACCCTCAGTCATGGAGGCATCAATACCAGTGGCTGGGATTAGCAAGCTGCTGACCATTTGGCATGGTGCCACCTGGTCCACTAAGGTGCATACCACTTCAAGGCCCAACGACTCAATACCAAGGTAGAATGGTATTGGAGGAAGGAGAAGGAGACCAACCCGAGGCTGTATATCCCACTCCCCAATGCAACAACATGCTCCCATTGCCAAACAATGTGTGCATCCAGAATCAGGCTCCTGTGTCATCTGAGTATCCATCAAGCCTGACAGATATCATTCTCAACCTTGAAGGACTTTTCAACTCGCTCATGGCCCAGTTTACTCCCTTTTACTTACAAAAGGAGGTGCTGACTCCTATGAATTAATCTAAGAGTCAGTCAAACTTAAAAATGAGCTGTAGCAAGGTCAATGGTATAGACAAAATGGAAAATGAGCAACAGTTAATCAAGAAATGTATGTCCATCTAATTTTGAACTAAAGCAAATGCTTCTGAAAATAGAATATTCCCTGTTCAGCAATGTTTTTGATATGTTTTCTTTATACAGAAAGAATATATATATATATATATATATACACACACACATATACATATATATATATATACACACACACACATATATATATATTATTTAAAAACATATAAAATAAATAAATAATAATATAATAATAATATAATAAATAAAATGAAATCTTTAAAAATATATATATTCTTTAAGGGCACTGTGAATATCTTATTTTAGAATATAAAAAGCTCCATGAACAAGGAAATGAAGATCAAATTCTCCTAAGGATGAAAACTGTCATTTTAATATTTTTCTATATGTGTTTCTCCTTTTTACTACACTTCACAGCTCAATATTGGCACAGACTATTTCTATTAATGAATCATTCTATCTTTCATCTATTTAAGGGAAAAACCCTGAAATTTTCTTCAATAAAAAGGTATCATGATGAAAACTGCTGTCTTAGGTATGGATTTACTTAGGTGCTCAATGCTCCAGAAATGGATGGTAGAAATGCAACATATTTGGTGAGTGTTTAGGCAAATTTATATTCACATTCATATTCACTCATGGCTTGACATGAAGATACAATAATCTTTCCCCCACTCTGCTTCTTGCAGTCTTGTCACTTCAGTTTGCAACAGTGAATTATCTCTTACGTAGAAAAATAACTGTAAAGGATTGTGGGAGTTTTGTTTCTTTTAAAATCAGGAATTCCCTAAACCATATGCCTTCCATTAACCTCAATTTTCATTTTTTAACTCGGGCTGTTTCATTGAGTTAAATGATAGAAAACTCCCAAGAGCTATAATAGTGAAAGTTTAGGACAATTGCTTTATTATGATAGAAAATCATCCATGCCTACAAATTAGAACAAGCACTGTATTACCACAGTGGCACAGCAAAGAAATAGCAGGGAATTTCCCCCATTATCATTCTGGTCCTGTTTCATCTAAAGTGGATTCTTATATGTTATCTAAATATAGAGTGCCTTAAGATATGTTAAATTATAAACTATTCCAATCACATCTCTTAGCTAAAAAAAAGTCTAAATCACTTTCTAATATACAACAAACAGAAAGGAAGTCTAAATATTAATTTCATTGTCATGTCATAAACTTGATATTGAATGCAGATTGATTGAAAGATATTAGAGCTATTCATGAAACATAGATAGCTTTCTCATTTGCCATTGATTTCCAAGGAGATTTTCACATTCGTTTTACTCTGAATTTCATTGCATTTTGCATATATTATAGTATGGTGGCAGCTACCTGTTTCTTAGAAAACAAAGTTTTATGAAAAAAGTTAAGCAATTTTTTTTGTATATGTTAACTAAACTCTATTTCCATTGGTACATTGGACTGACTGTTTTCCATCTTCTCAGCAGAGGAGTCAGCGAAAAAAAAAAGACACAGAGACAAATCTCTGTGCCAGACTGATCTTTAAAAGCAAACAGAGAAGTGCATGCAGAATGGTATTCACCATTTCCTTTATATCACATCGTATTCCTGCACTACCTCCTACCCAATTTTTAGGAGAAATTGGAGGGTTTTCACAAAGCTAGTACTTCTCAGGCTATAATCTGTAAGGTAAGGAGGTATATATCTTCTATATAAATTCAATCTCTTGTTTCAGAGGCCAGATCTGTCAGCCTCCACCATGGGTGAGCAATTATTTTGGGTGGAGGGCTGCTTAGTTTTGGTGTACTGTGCAGGGCCACATGGATAGTCACTCCCCTTGACTATTACCCCACACCATCTTGTCACTATGTTGGGATTGCAAGTCCTGCCACCTAACTCCTGACCTTTGCCACCAGAAGTCCTTCCCCTTGCACCCTAGCAGGACAGGCTAGGGAATACAGGATGACTTGGACATACTCTCAAGATGGGTCAATCAAAACCAGATGACCTTCAATACAGAGAAGTACAAGGTGCTGCACCTCAGTAAGAAGAACCCTCAGCATACTTAGAGGCTTGGCAGTATTACAATCACTAGCACCATGACTAAAAGGGACTTGGGGGTCTTGATTGACCACAAGATGAATATGAGCCATCAATGTGATGCAGTGGTGGGCAAAGCTAATCAAACTCTGGCATGCATCCACTGATGCATCTCAAGCAAAACCAGAGATGTCATCCTCCCACTTTACTCAGCCCTGGTAAGATGGCAGCTGGAGTACTGTGTCCAGTATTGGGTCCCCCACTTCGGAAAGGCTATGGAGAAGCTTGGGAGAGTCCAGAGGAAAGACATTCATATGATCCAAGGCCTGGAGGGAAGGCCGTACAAGGAGAGATTGAAGGATTTGGGACTTTTCAGTCTGAAGAAGACAAGGCTCAGGGGGGCTTGGTGGCAGCCTATAACTTCATAAAAGGGGTACATCAGGACCTGGGAAAATACCTGCTCACCAGAGCTCCCTAAGGTATAACAAGGTCTAATGGCCATAAACTCCAGGAAGGTTGATTTAGACTGGATATATATATATAAAAAAAGTTCTTTATGGTGCATGTGTCCAGAGTCTGGAACAAACTCCGCCTAGAGATGGTGTAAGCACCTACTCTGGACTCCTTCAAAAAAACTGCTGGATCTATTTCTTGCTGGGATCACTTGATCCCGGCTGACTTCCTGCCTATTGTGGGGGGTGGCTGGAACTGATGAGGTCCCTTCTGTGGCGGTCAAGAATAGCCAGATGGGGCCGCACCGATGGAGTGGAATTAAGCACAGAAGCTTATTGGTTGAATTCAAAAGAACTTTATTTACAAACTGAAGTACAGGGACTCGCATAGATGCACGCAGTGCAAGTACGCTTTGTACAAGTTGCAAAAAACCAGGTGGCACACCAATATTTCCAAGCATGCAGGGTACGGGGTACATTGGGATGAACAGCGATGGGGAGTCATTGGTGGTTGATCAGGACTCCAAGTTTGCTCTGAGATGCACGTGGAAGTCTCTTCCAACATATAATATGCAGAGTTCTTCAACTTGGGCGGAAACTTGCCCTAGCTTTTATACAGCTAATGAGCCAATTGCCAGCCTCCAGGTAGGAATAATTTACGATAAGCCAATCAATAGCATGCATTCAAACAGTGCAACTGCAAGCTTTGGCAGGGACTGATCATTGCACCAAGGTTTTTTCCCGCCACATTGAGGGACCTTTCCACTGAGTGTTTACATTGTGCTTAAGAATTCTGCTGTGCTGAGGCACTTTTAATCACTGAGCACAGACATGCCCCCTTGCCGATGGCACAGTTGAATCTGGAGCACATGCGAGTCGTTCAAATCGTCTCTGCCCAACGGGTTCATGAGGCAGATAGGTATAAACAAATGCAGACAATGAAACAAGCTCTCTCTCTAAAAACCGGATTAAACAATAACCTATAATGACACAAATGCACATGATCACATTTGTCACGAAAAGCTCAACTACGAGGATCTCAGTGGGTGTCATGATGCGAGTCCTAGCTTCTTGGAGTATTCTTTCTCTCTCTCTCTGGTCTGGCTCTGGCATGCACTCTGGATTCTGGACCTGTGGAGAAAGAAACTCTCTCAACAAATAATCAACTTATATTACAATGCCATCAATGCATTTTGGATTCTAATATGATGACCCATCGTCTGGCTTGGCTGAGTATCGGAAACCCAGCTCGTATGCCAGTTTCCATTGACCCTCATCTCCCAAAATTCATAACTGCCGCTTTGTGAGTCTAGAAAGATGCAGGAGGAATCTGAATATGGCCTGTTCCTCCAGTGTTCTCTGCATTGACACTTGTTGCCAAGAGCTAGATTCGTATGGGCATGTGGTGGATCGATGCCCCGAATCGCTGGACGTTCTTATGTCTGGCTTTATAATATCTTGCAGTCATGGGAGTTGACATAGGAGATCCCCTGCGAGTTGTCTGGCCAATGGATTAAGACGAATCTGAAGGATGATGGAAGTCCTTTCTCCACATACTTTGATGCAGGCTTCTACGCCATTGAGCGTGATTAGAACAGCTCCAGAATCTTGTAAGTAATGGTGAGGCCACGGTCCTCACTACTGGGCTGTTGTCAGTTCCAGTGAGTGTGCTCTAGGGTTCCACATGCAGTACGAGATCCCTATGATCGCTAGCAAAATCTGTTCCTTGTCAACTCTTGGGAGACAGCCTCCATGTCAAGCATATGACTTCTGGCTGGCCTGACCTGCAACAAGTGCTGGAAATGGGATGGGCCAGTGGGGGTTACACGTCACCATATCAACGTCAGTGGCGTACCCTCCACTCCACGAGGTTTGTCTGGTCAGAAAATTTGCCTCTTCTCAGTCCACCAGGTCGGATCCAAACTCCACAAGCAGGTGTCCCATACACATAGCCAAGGTCTCTTCTCGTTTCATTTTGAACTTCTTGCATAGTTCTTGCAATTCGGTCCAGGTTCCAGCGTGATAGGTGTTGGCAGTGGTGCAGGCTGCACTCTGCACACCAGCCACTTGACTTCTCGCTGCCACAGTGTGCGTGGCCATCTGAGATGTCGCTGTCTCCAAAGGGGAACTTGGGCACAGCTTGTTTCCCATTGCCTCTTTGATGTAGTCCGGAGGCAGGCCCGTTGGAAGCAATGTCATCTTGGGGGGTGGAGTCATTGACTAAACTTCCACCTGCCCGCCGGTAGCTCCGCCCTTCCCTTTCAGGTCCTCTGGGCAGCTCCCTTCTATTTCATCGCCATCTTGAAATGGCAGAGGACCAGGGTCTTTTTCTGTTGCCGTCTGCTTAGCCTCTTGAGCGGCAAGCAGTCAGGCTCCTAGATCTGCTTTTTCCCGCATTAAAGTTGTAACCATGCAAAACATTGTATGCAGCATCTTCCCCTTTCTGTGTTCCGAGCTGGCCCTCTTAATTGCAGAGTGACCTTCCACTTCTAAATTTCTGCGGAGCTTGGGAAGAAGCTCTGAATCTCTCAGCTTAGGAACCAGGGCTAAATTAATCAGTGCCAGCTCTTTGCCCTCCTGTGTGCATTACATGCAGCAGGCAAACTCCTGGCTGAGGGCAGTGCCTTCTTCGTCCGGCTTTAATCCGGCGAAGGGTTCACTGCCCCCTTCCTCTCAGAGTCTGAATAGAACCCGCTCGCTTCCCATCACACATCCAAACTCCCCAGGGTGGAGATGCACTTCCCACTCTTTTGCAGTTTCCCCTTCTCCTTCGAGTGAGAGGTAACCGCTCACGAGTCTTCCACCTGTTCCACCCACATGGTGGTAGGCAATGTGTGCACCTAACTCCATGATGTTCAGCTCACGACGTTTCCAGTTGCGCTAGGGGCAATTCTTAACTAATTCCAACTCCATTGCATCTTACCCAGATACTGATCCTGTTCGTGACTCCTTGTGGGGGCTGAGAATAGTCGGATGGGGCCACACTGATGGAGTGGAATTAAGCACAGAAGCTTATTGGTTGAATTCAAAAGAACTTTACTTACAAACTGAAGTACAGGGACTCGCATCAATGCACGCAGTGCAGGTACGCTCTGTACAAGTTGCAAAAAAACGGGTGGCACACTGATGTTTCCGAGCATGCAGGGTACATGGTATGTCAGGATGAACAGCGATGGGGAGTCATTGGTGGTTGATCAGGACTCCAAATTCGCTCCGAGGTGCACATGGAAGTCTTTTCCGACGTACACGCAGAGTTGTCCAACTTGGGCGGAAACTTGCCCAAGCTTTTTTATGGCTAATGAGCCAATTGCCAGCCGCCAGGTAGGAATAATTTACGATAAGCCAATCGGTAGCATGCATGCAAACAGTGCAACTGCAAGCTTTGGCGGGGACTGATCATTGCACCAAGGTTTTTTCCCTCCGTATCGAGGGACTTTTGCACTGAGTACTCGCATTGTGCTTAAGAATTCTGCTGTGCTGAGGCACTTTTAATCACTGAACACAGACACCTTCCAGCCCCTAATGTCTATGAAATCTATGAAATCTACTATAGCATATTTTAATTTTATTAGAAAAATACGTTTGTCCTGATGTGTGTTTGCATAGTGTATATAGAGGTAATTGCATAATACCTCAGAAATAAATTCTTTGTTTTGTATATTCTGGTGCATGCATGTTGTGTGTGTGTGGTGTGGGGGGGTCAGGGGAGTATGGTATATGTGTGTGGTATGTGTGGTGTCTGTGGTGTGTGTTTTTTGTGTATGGTGTCTGGTATGTGTGAGGTGTGTGTGATATGTGTGGTATGGGGGGTGTGCTTTGGGTGTGTGATTTATGTGGGGTATGCATAGTATGCGTGATGTGTGTGTGGTGCATGTATGGTGTGTGTTTGAGGGGTATGTGTGTGGTATATGTAATGTGCATGTGGTGCGTATGCGTGTATGGTGGATCTGTAGGATGGCGTGTGGGTGTGTAGGTATCTCCACACCCTCCAATCTCCTTCACACCCACACATTACCCACCCCAGTTCCATGCTGCCACCACCCTGTTTCCTCTTGGGCATGGGCTCCACGCTGCCACCAGCCCCACGCTCCCGGCTCCCTCACAGCTGCAGCCCCACCCCTGGTGTTTCCCTACTTGCTGCCTGGAGCCAGCAGTAGATCAGGGAAGCAAGCAGGTCCCAAGGGCTGTGGCTACAGCATGGAAACTGCATGCTGGCCAGCTGGGCCCTTCTACCCATCAGGGTAGGAGTCAGAGAATTGGGTATGTTTTGGGGGCTGTGTGTACATGGGCTGAGCGAGGCACAATTTATTGTGGGGGCCCCATGGGTTGGATGAAAGTAGGTGACTGGTGTGATTCAGCCCATGGATTGTATTTTGCCTGCCTCTGGCCTGCATTTCAAAGTGATATAATGATTTTATGATGGAATTGAAAGACCGTTCAGTAAATGCTTCATTCAAGATTCATCATTGCCTAGATACTAATTACAGTGCATCTTATAATGTTCACTATGTTATTAAAGTGCCATGAAAGTCTCCAGAGAACTGTGAAAATATTAGCTGAAGTGGCTCCGGTCTGGTCCTCCAGGCTGGGGTTGAGTGGGGGGCTGGTCGCTCCCCCATGTCAAAATTTTCAATTGTAGTCTACAAAAGGAGTAGAAACCACTTGGAAATGGTCTGAAAGCTTTTGAAAATGGAACAGGCAATGATGCATAAACCATAAAGTGAAGATGGTGATGATTATGACAAAGAGTTATAAAAAGATAAAAACATCAAATTAATTTTCCACAATGAAACACAGGTTTAGCTAGTATTTATCTATATCATAAACCCCGCTATAATAAAAAGGGTCATGCATGTTTCCTTGTGTTTATTTCACTCTTTGGCACGTGTAATTACTTAAAACTCTTTGTTATGCTATATTGATTTCTGTTGCTGTTGCAGTCTTCAAACTCATGGTCAGTTTTCCTTGTACAATTCTTATCTCCAACATTATCAATCCTTTCATTATTTTGTCTCCATACTAATTGCCTGTGGAAAAAGTGATCTCTGGTTGAGTGATATTCCAAGCTAGTCCATTCAATGGAAAGGAAAATCTAAAATTTCATTCACAACCCAAATGGAATCCACATAGAGGTGGCAGAGCTTCCCCATCTGCATCTGTGAAGTTTGGGATAAGGGCAATGGAGCTGAGGCTTGTGAGAGATAAGGAGATATCCCAGGGAAAATCTTGCTTTGTTCCTTGGGACAAGCAGTGGGGCAGGGTCTGGGGGAACCCAACAGAAGAGTTTGTGGCAATATCATAATGAGATTACTTGCAGGAAGGGTTTTACCTGGGCCACTACAGAGTAAAAACCCCACATTAAGTGTTTTATTTTGTAAACGTGGCAAAAATATCCATAGTAATGTAGCTGAAATGAAATTATGTTCTAGATCTTATTCTCCCTTTTTTTAGATACCCAAGTCTTTGCCATTTCTAGACCAAAAATATATACCATTCACTTAAGGATTATGACTCTGTTCTGCCTTATGAAGTGAATAGTTCTCTCATAGTTCTCCCCATTGCTGAGTGAACAATATTGTGGAGAGCATTGTGCACTCTTTTCATGTCAGGATCCAGTTCTATTCAGCTTAACCTGTTGGGATCAAGCTCATTTAGATGTAAAGCATGTAGGAGAAGCAGAGAGCCTATCTTACAGGAATAGCCTTGACTTCAGTGCACAGTAAAGTTAGTAGAAGGAAGTACCTCCCCACCACCTTTGAACATTAGTTTAATGATGAACTACCACAGGAAAGATGGAGGATGCTGACAATCTTGCTAAGCCAGTAGTCATTTTGCTGTGAGATAAGCACAGATCCTGGTTTTCTCTGACTTAAAAAAAAAAATCTCCAATTTTCAGATTAAAAAAGTAACCCCAAATCACCATGTTTCTGTGATTAAAATGAAACACCACTAGACATATATTCATATATTAGTGACATTTAATTTTATTCATGGAAATATGTGAATTTGGGGTTACATTTTTAAATGTGAAAATTAAGAACTTTTTTTTTTATTCAGGTAAAACCAGGATCCCTGTTTATAACACATTTATAAAGTCCCATGTATAGAATAGATGAGGGTGGGAAGATTATTAGATTCTTAAATTAAAGTTGTCTTGGATCAGGGTAAATATGGTATATAGATGGGAGGTGTGGATTCAAATCCCTCTAACTTGTGAGGGTTCTAAAACGCAAATCTCCTATTTAAAACTAAACTACTAGGAAATTTTCCCCTTCTCTTCCAAGCTGTATGTATGATTTCAGTTTCAAACACTCATCCATTGTATTCATTTATTTTGTTTTCTTTTCTCCCCCCCACCCCCTTTGTACGGAACTGGGAACCTATGATGAGTTTATGCTAAGAAATTGGATCACAACGGTGCCTAGATGGAAATAGGTGCTTTGATGGTTATGTTGGCTCTCTTCTTAGCATCCCACTAGCCCACATGTACACTCTAGGAAACCTTTCCAGACCAGACTGGAGCCATTTAAAGAATCTGGTTCCCTTAGAACTTTTCTGCCTGCTACGTATGACAGAATAGGATCCTATTTAGTGACGTAAGGTGCTTATGCATGTACTCCAAGAGCCTCCTAATTGAAGTGCTCAGAGCATCTCAGATATCAGAGTCCCTGTGCTTCAAAATGGCAGTGGGCCGCTTTATCTAAAGCTCATCAAACCAGCATTTTGAAGTGTGGGAACACTGATACATGAGATGCTAAAGGTTGCTGGAGTGTGATTATTACCATGCTCCAGCAGGCTTGATTGATTGAGTCTGCTCATGTATATGTGTCTTTAGATGCCTACAAGCCTTATAAATTTCACACAAATCTCTTAGAGGTGGAATAGAATCTGGGTCTGTACCAAGCAGGGAAAATGTAGGGGAAAGCATGACTCTATAGCCTCAGTACAAGCCTTCAGTATTTATGACTTTGGCCTCAACCATATCTTCCAAGATGTTTATAATCAAAGACCTTGAGTTGCTTTACCATGGAAGTCATAATACTCATAAGAAAGCACTGCAAGGTGTTAACTTTTTCCCTTGGGACTTTGAGTATCCTCAGTTCTCACTAAACAATAGGAACTGAACATTCACTATATTTTTTTTTAGAACTGAACCTTGAAGCACTGCTGAGACTAGAGCTGCATTAATGAGAAGCAGAATATTTCAAAACACGTTGGTATATTCTCAAGTCTTAACAACCTTATCCATATCCATATGTACATTTAAATTCACAGTTCCAAACTCCCTTTACCACAAGACACTAATGTCAATAAGCCATTTTACAAGTGCAAGTTTAATTTAAATAAATCAAAAACTGTTTTTATGATCCCATTTGTAATTAATGCAACCTGCCTCTGAAGTGCAGAGTCTAATATCTCTTGAGAAGGAAATCTTGACAAAACTGAAAATGATATGCAGTAGTTAAGTAGCTCTTATTTAATTAATTCCAAGTAACAAACATATAAATCAATTTTGGGGGGAAATGAGAAAATAAAACTAAAATCAAAGCTAAAGCCTTGGAAAATGTCTTGAACACGGACAAGTTCTTGCTGAGCAGACGTATTTCCAATTTCTTTTTGGATTAGACAACAGGAGTTTACAAGACTATAAAGCCATTGTTTCCTTTGGAATCTTGCTCTTATTTTTTGTCAAATTTCTCATACATATTTTTAGGCATTATTCAGAACATAACCTCCACACTCAGCCAACTGTTTTTTTCTTAGTGACTTCTTATGAGAAATTAGTATTGATACCCTGCAATCAACACCAAAGTTAGGGGAAGATTACATGTTATCATTAGATCCTGTTAAGAACACTTAAACTTAAATAACCATCAGGGATCCTAGTTTTCTGTTCACCATGGAAAACCATGGAAAAATACAGAATCTGCGTTTTTCTTACCAAAAGTGCAGCAGCATCCTGTGATGAGCAATGCCATTTCTGCGCTCTTTGATTTTTGCCATGATTTTTGCTTCCTGGCCAATCAGTTAATAATGGTTTAGTTACTCTATAAAGTACAAATCTATCCTGCCTTCTTCCCAGCTCTGAAAGGCCAGGGGTTCTGTGCTGCATCCCCCACCTCCTGCACTGAACTCCTTTCTTGTGCCACCATAGGTGTCCCTTCCTGCTATCCTACAGGCGTAAGGGAAAGAAGCAGAAACTGGAAGAAGGAGAGAGAACCTGGAGACCCCTGTAGTGACAGGAGGAGAGCAATTGTTAGAAGTAGAACCCAGACCAAAAGCCAATGGCTGCATTTTATCTCTGAATAAAAAATGTAACCATTGTCTACAGTTTTCTACTGTTGATTTCTTTTTCAAAAAGCCAAATTTTATATTTAGATTGCTTTTTTCTATTTTAATTAATAACATTTTTCTATTTAATTTTTAATAAATAGATGCCATGGTAGTTATTGAAATACTTCATCGGTTGAAAACAGTTATATACTTAATAAATATAGAAATTCATTACCACTGATGCACTGCTTCAGTGTAGCATGGTGATAGAAAATAAACAGGAATGTAATTTACCTGCTCTCAACGTTGTATTTGTTTTGTATATTATTTTCTCATTGTATGCACAGAAAAAAAGCATACAAATAATAAACACCAAAAGCAACTCTATTAAAGCACATGGAATTTAAATTACTTCAAGGAAATGTTTGTGGAATAATCTTCTAATGGAGATGATATCAGATAATACCAGAGTTCCCAA
Organism: Caiman crocodilus; assembly: GCA_030014935.1. NCBI lineage: Eukaryota > Metazoa > Chordata > Crocodylia > Alligatoridae > Caiman > Caiman crocodilus. The sequence goes on along the minus strand of JAGPOW010001427.1, from coordinate 140,039 downwards.
TTTTAGAGATCTTCAAAATTATCCTAAGAGATAAATTATTTTCCAACATAACTAGAACATTGACAGTGTTAGCAGTATCTTATTATCAGGGATCCTGGTTTTTTCTAATTTATATTTTTATATAGTAGTGATGTTTCATTTAAATCATGAAAAAACATGGATTTGGGATTACTTTTTTTTTAACCTGCCCCCCACCCATAGTGCCTGGGCCCTTTGCCTCCTGATCCTCTACCACTTTCTCCCACTTCACCCCTGCATTTTCCACTAGAACCCTTCCTGCTTGGCCACTCCCACCCCAGTGCCTTCCCCCGCCAGGCCCTGCCTCCTATGCTTGGTCTTACTGTCACTTGCTTCCCATCCTACTTGCCACGACCATACCTGTGCCCCCTGATGCCTGCCCCTTCCCTGTCATGCCTGCATCCTCTGGCACCAGTTGCCTAGTTCCACTTTTTGCCCCACTGCCTTCCCCCTTTGCTTGGTTCCCTCTGCTGTCTCCCCCTGTATTCCTTTCTTGCTACAACTTGACGACTTCTCTCAGCCCTGGTTCTGGCTGAAGTCCTTCCCCAGGGTATGGAATATGAAGCATATGCTGCCTCTGGCACCAACCAAGCCATGCAACATCTGCAGCAGCAGTGGCAGCTACAGTCCCAGCTTCAGAGTTTAGGACAGCTGCTGCCACCTCTATTTGACCAGGATGGGACTGGAGGCAGCACATACTCCATACTCTTTGCTCGGTACCCTGCTTCAGCCAGAGATGGAGCTGTGAGGGGAAGGTAAGCAGTGATAGGTTGGGTATTGGTGGCAGCACAAAGCAAAGATGGGGGGGAGCAGACCTTACTGGGGGCATGTGATGGGAAGACAGTGGTTATGGCTCCAACCTCATACCTGCAGCCACTACCCCTCCCCTCTGCACCTACTCCTAGATTTGAATAAATATAGTACATCTATCTATCTATCTATCTATCTATCTATCTATCTATCTATCTATCTATCTATCTATCTATCTATCATGAGGTTTTAGGAGAGGTTATATATATATATATATA
>JAGPOW010001427.1:122802-138401 GCA_030014935.1 Caiman crocodilus | reverse complement strand
GAATGTTATATTCCATCGCAAATCGCTCTAAGCCCTTAGAGTTAAAGGGTGGTCCTCCATCAGAGTGTATGATGTGAGGGACTTGCCAATGAGCGAAGGTGAGCTGTAGGCATCCCTGGATCACAGAAGTGATGGTCTTCCTCGTTGGCAGGATGAGAATCTGTCAAGTTCCCAGATCCACAACTGCCAATCCTTTGTTCAGTGGCTTGGCTCCCAGAAGCAGCCTGAGTAGGTCTACATGCCACACTTTTCCCGGGGTGTAGTATGCTGGGTTATAAGTACCTTTTTGATGTCTATGATGTGCCAGCTTCTCCTGTGCGCAGGCAGAGCAAGCCTGGATCACTTTTGTCCACTGCTTTATGGTCAGGCCCTTTCTTCCTTGTTCTCTCCAGCAGGCCTGTGCTTTCTTTGCTCCAGGATGTCCCCAGTGCTCGTGGAGCCATATTAGGAATGGGTTAGCATCAACAACATCTGCGAACTTCTTGGGTTCTAGGTTCATGCTAGGCTAGCAATTGGTCCATGATGGCATGTGCAGGGTCCGTGTTCGGCCAATGGGATCGGGATGTGTTTGATTAGGGGATGGATGGAGAATTTTAGCAAGACTGTTTTAACATTATCCCAAAGGTCCGTATGTTCCTTCACCCAGTGGCAATTCTATATATGTATTCCAGTGGCAATTCTATATATGTATTCCGAGTCTACAGCTATAACGGGCACAGGAAGTGTTCCGTCATGGTGTTGATAAGCATGCTCAAGAGCTAACTGGAACCCTCACAGTTCAGACGCTTGGACCGCTTCTCCTGGACAAGCTACTTGGAGCTTATAATCATGGCAAGGGTCGCAATAGTACCCTTAACTTCCATCGCCACGGGATGTGTCATCTGAGGCTATCCATGCTGGAGACGTAGTTCTATACAATTGTGGCACAATGGAGTTGTCCTCCTTGATAGTTGTGGTTATTTCTCCATCTACAACTTGCCATGTCTACCAGTAATACTGATGGTGGAGGGCTAGTATACCCCAAGTCTTCATCGAACCTTGGTATTCTGGATGCACCTTACCAGGGTTAAGTAATTCCAGTATGGTTCCACCGGGAGTGACGAGTACACCTGGATTCATCGCAAGATGCTCTCCCAGCTGAGCTGTGAGCATGATCTTCCCCAGACAGCCATATCAGTGCTGGTAATTTTGAAGCGTGCGGTGACCAGTATATGCAAGGCTTCCTGTTTCACTATCGCTGGCTGTGAACCAAATATGTTCTGTAGTGTAACCTACATGAATTACCAGGGGGTTGCCGGCAGGAGGTGCGATTAAATGCGTCTCTAACCTCCCTCATGACTTTCTCCAATGCAGTTTGCTCATGTTTGTTCCATGGAGCTCTACGCTGTGCCTTCTGACAAATCTGTTGTTGTAGTCTCTGAAGGACTCTTAAATGTGGCGTATTATAAAGTGATGAAACCAATTTAGTTGGCCCAACAGGCCTTGAAAATCTGCTTTCATAGTCAGCCAAGGTAGGGATAACTCGGGGGGGGGGGGTGTTATGTGCTGTCCATTGGAGGGGTCTGCAATGTTGATTTGCCTTTCGGTAGTCAACTACTAGACGCGCCTCCGTTGGCTTTCCAGGTTTTGGGATACCCCATCCAGCTGACAGATAAGTAGAGGATTCTACAGGCTGGATGCACTCTCATTTGCATAAGTCAACTAAAAGATCTTGGATTTGGGGTTGTAGATCTGTGCACATTGGAATTGGCTGGTACTGCCAGGGTGCAGGATATACCAGCATTGGCTGATGTCTTACGTTTGGTGTAACAGTTAATGGAAGTGCTGAATATATAACATCTCTCAAGTCCAATGCTGTGATTGTGGGGATACCCAAAATGTTTATGCCCCCTAAGACTCCATGCAGGGCCTTTTTATTAATCCAAAACTTGACTGCGGGTGTGGATGTCACCGCATTTAGCCCTGGTAAGAAAATAACCCTAGATGTTTTAACATGGGGTGTCTTGGGTCTTATTAAGTTTACTTGGGCTTCGGTGCGGTCAAACGCTGTTTGCCTGTTGCAAGGTTAGATTTAATGGGAAACGCCCTGTATCCCAGGTTAGATAACTGGCTCCTGCTATCACACATAGAAGCTATGCAGGTGATGCGTCACTAGGTGGATCCGCATGCCAGGCATGGGCTCGGTTCAAAAGTGCTGGAACCACAGCAGCACACAGGGGAATTGGCCAGGTGTTGTTGCATATTACTTGAGTCGTGTCATTACATGCTCCTCCCCCCCCATGCGGGTTAGAGCATCAGCATGGTACACTCTTCAGGGTCCACTAACTCTGACCCATGTTCCAGTATTAATCGCCCCAGCCACATTACCAATGTTTCACCTGGTACCAATCGGGTATCCTTTGCTAATTTCTGAAGCTCCTCCCAGCTTCGGGTACGGAGAGTAGTGAGGGTGCGAGTTCCTGCGCCATCAGTGACTGTCTTCACTATGGCTACAGGGTTCACATGAAAGATGGGCGCATCCGTGTCAATGGACAAAACTGAATACAGCCCCGGTGGGGTACCATAAGGAGGCGGCTCCTCAAGCGGGGCCAACGGGGCTTCACCGACATCAGAGCTTCCTCCCCAAGGCTTCTTGGCCACGCCCCTCTCTTCTTCTGTGGCGCCATCTTTGAGGGGCTGCTCGATCTGTAAAACACTCTGCCGCACAGTTGCCCGAGTCCGCGTATCTATTACGCTAGCTTGGTTCGCCGCGTGCCTCAGTAGAGTAGTTACTGATTGGAATAGAGCATTAATCATTTTCCTTTTATTCCATTTTTTTCCCTGTCCACCCCGTCACATCTGGCCGTTGGCTTCAAGACTCTCAAGGAGTGATATTAAGATCTCATTCTGTACACCTCCTGGTTCGAGATCAGGGCATCTAAACTTGTCAGGGATTATCTCACAGTCGGTCCCCTCCTTTAAGTATTGTAGGCACTTATATTCTTTTTTTCAGGGTTATATTCACTTGTACCCTTGGGCTTGACACGTCTGAGCAATGTTTCAAACCTTATATCAGGCAGGTGATAAAGAACTGTGGGACTAGAGAGACTGCATCCCAAAGCTTCAGGGGTGAGATTGGACACGACCTACTGCTTTAGCGGCTCCTCGCTGCCCTAAATTGGGCAAATGGACATGTAGCCTCTCATATTTCTGCCTCTCTCTCTGATGGTATGCCACATGAGCCTGCAGGGTACTATCATCTGTGGTCGGGCGACAATGATAGTTTCCCCATAGGCAGTGTCTAATTAATTCATCAGGGTCTCCTTTGCTTCCCCTTTGTCCCGAGGATCCTGTTTGTGATGCCATGTGAGGAGGAATTGGTGGGGGGGTTTAACCCCTGAACCGAACAGGCCGGGGATGAAAGGTTCAGGAATGTTTTCGCTCTGTTTTCACTTTTCCCATCCTGCACGAGAGACTCCAAGACAATATAAGAAATAAATGTTGTACTCACAACTTAAACAGACCGTAGACAGACTTTGTGAGTCACACCACGAGGCACCTAAATGCCCCGCTCTGCCATGAGGTACTTGAGCACTTCATTCCTCACTCTGTGCCGGCAGTTCCCCTTAACTCCGTGAAATGTTACAACCAAAGAGAAAAAAAACCCCTCAACCGTGGAAACTAGAGAGCTCTTTACACCTATCCACTGCAGACTATCCGTTGGGAGGGCCTGGGGGGAAGAGGGAAGCCATGGGCGGAGGACCTCGGTGAGGTTGATCAGTCCTCCTGATGCTGTGTGTGGTCCCACTTTTCCCCTTCCCAGGGTCTGCTTTTATACTGCCCCAACAACCAATCAGCTCAGGTCTTACATTCGTGCATTTTTCAAGCAGCATGAACTGGGGATTTTGCAGCATGCATGCTTTGCGTGGCTAATAGGGCTGCACCCACTGCTTCCCCTTGCAGTGAGCACAGTTCTGCTGGCATTTAGTCACTGTTTATCACCACTTATTTGCCACACCTTTCAGTCCTCTTCAATACTGTTGAGATTGATTTTCAGGACCCTATGGGTCCCCAGACCCCTGGTGGGTCTTGCTCCAAGATGGAAATCACAATGGGTGTTTCGGGGCACCCTAGCCTTATGGGCTATGCGTCGCTCCAACCATCACTATACCAGGGCCCAAGCCTCGCAGATGGTTCTGACATTGTTTTGGTCTGGACCTTGTTGTAATATGGCCCCCTTGTCCTCCCTGGGCTTTCTGTAGACCCATCTCATGCTGCACCTCATTGGCGCTCAGGCTCTCCACAGCCCCATCTCACTCTGAACGTCACCGGCGCTCAGGTCTGTGCACCCCCAAATGCTGCACACTCCCTGGTGCTGGGGTCTGTGCACATCCAAATGCTGCGCACTCCCTGGCGCTCAGGTCCCTATGCTGCTGTGGGCCGCCACTATGAGGCCTCTTCCTTCCCCTAGTAGCCTCACCCAAACCACTAGTCTTAGACAGCCACAAGCAAAATGCAAGCCCTGGGCTGCAACATAAACTCAAGCCATCCGCTACAACATCATTCAAACCATACCGCGGAATACTCCATCCCTCAACAGCATCAGAAATTGCTCCTATATTCAGGCCTCTCCCCTTTGCTTGTTCTTGGAGAGCTCCTTCCCCCTTGGCTGCTGGCAGGGAACTGCCCTCCTGGCCTCAGCCCTGGGCTTTATATATGAGCCAGACCCTGCCCTTTCTGGTTAATTGACCGTTGGCAGGTTTGGGCCACTAGCCTGTTCTTGCTCCCTGGTAACCCACAGCTGGGGCCTCCAACTCACCGCTAGGGCTTTTTCCCTGGCAGTTTCAGTCCTTTAAAGGAGCAGGGCACCCTAGTGCCCTGTGACATATATGAATATACCAGTATTTACCAATTAATATTTTTTCCCTTTTTTTGCCCAGCTTCCAGCCTTCCCCCCTTCCAACTGTTCCTCCTGCTGATTCTACATGCCTGAGCCTGCAATGCAGTGTGCGGGATTTAAAAATGCTAGAAACTTACAAATGGTCAACCTATTCCAAGCAGCTGCTTACTGAAATATGCTTCATTAGCTCATTTCAAGCATCATGTATGTAAAGTTCCCTTTTTTTTTTGTTTGTCTTTTCAGGTAGCCCAGGTAATTATCCCAAGTAATTATGCTTTCCCCATGGCTGGTATCCCCCCCTCAACACCCTTGTTTGGTGCTGGCCTATATGTCTCCCCTCAGTCTTGCTATAGTGCAGCTTCTTTAAGAATGCCTGCCTAGCTCCTCCAGATGCTTTCCCCATGACTCGGGACTCCCTTTCAGCACTTCTGGTTGGTGCTGGCCAATGTGCCCTCTCCTCTCACTACTGCTACAGTGGAGTTTTTCCAATAACTTGGAACACATCTTGTACAGTCCCTTCAATACTTCTAACCACTTGACTACTAGGTATTTATTTATTCTAACACACACACACACACACACACACACACACACACACACACACACACACACACACACGAGATTATCATTGTTTTAAAGAGGCCCTTTGCCCAGATTATCACTCTAGGTCCATACCTGACTTGGCTCTATTCTACTAGGAAGGTCAACTATAGGTGGGCTATATGCGTTACCTCCCTCCCTCTGGCCTATGTTTCATCACTTGTAGACCCACAGCATCTCAGCTTGTGCACTCTCTCTCTCTCTTTCTCTCTCTCTCTCTCTATTTAAAATAGGAACAGTGCTGAACTGAAATATCTAGCCTGCTTCCCATGGTGCTTTCCCCATGGCAGAGGACTCCATCTCAGCACTCCTGATTGGTGTTTGCCTATGTGCCCTCTCCTATCATTACTGCTACAGTGCAGGTTTTCCAACACCTCCCACCCTCCCTCCCCCTTGCGTATGCTTCACCACTGAGAACAATGGCATCCCAGCTTGTGCACGTGTGAGCATGCACACACACACACACACACATTCTATTTACAATAGCAACACTACTGACCTGAAATATAGTCCTGGAGTCAGTTTCAATGTCCAGGGTGAAAAGGTGTTAGATACCTGCCAGTGTGGTGGTAGGAATAGAATAGATGCCTAATAGTCTCCCTCCTTCCTCTTGCCTACACTTCACCACTTTTAGACCAATGGCACACCCACAGCACCCTTTTCCTTTGTTTGTCTTAGCTCATGTAGCTCCAACATTTTTTACCTTACTTGTGTACTTTCCATCCACATATGCTCCCTCCCACTCCTTCTCTCCTTGAGTCTTTCCTACAGCATGGTGGCTTTTTAGGTAGAACCCATTTTTTAAAAAAAAGTCTTGATAAAACCAGCCAGTCCAATTGATGTAGGAGTTCAAACTGGGCAGCTTGTTGGCTATGGTAAAATTCTGCCCTGCTGGGGCTTCTCAGGTAAAATAGCCTTTCCACACACCTTCCCCAATGTCTAGGGGGTTCTCAGGCAAAACAGCCTTTCCAGACACCTTCACTGCCCCACAGCTGCAGCTTCTTGGGGAAAATATTCCCCAATATCTGGGGGGCTTCTCAGGCAAAATATTCTTTCTACACACCTTCCCCCATGTCTGGGGGGCTTGTCAGAGAAAATAGTCTTTTCCCACCTTCTTCCATGTCTGGAGGGGGGCTTTTGGGGCAAAATAGTCTTTCCTCCACCTTCCCTGCCCCATGGCTAGGGGCTTCAGGCTTTAGCATTATAATATTCATGATTTGATTTTTCATTGTATCTAGCACACTTTCTACTGTAATCAAAATAATACTTATGTCTTCCTCCTGCAAAATCACGCACACGTTTTGTTTTTTTTTTCCAGACAGTCACTACCAAGGGCATCCCATACGCACACACACAAACGTATAGATCACCCTGCTTCATGCTGGCAAAAAAAATCAAGGCCAAGATTAAATACAAGTTTGAACAGTGTTGGGTAAAAGTATACTTTGTGATATAACATTATTCTTTTCACCAAAAAAAAAGTTTTTAGCCAGTTTTTCACTACCAAGGGCACCCCAATTTCTGCACTCCATGGTGGGCCTTACAATACAACTAAGTGCCCATACACACTCAGCCAGTCCCATTAATGTAGAATTTCAAGCTGGGTAGCTTGTTTTGACTCAACTTCTCCAGATCATAGTGTATTAACATTCTTGGGAGCAGTTGGCAAGGTCTCTCCCTGCCTCTTGCTTCCTGCCTGGGGCTCTGGCTGAGGCAAAAACAATCCCCTCCTCTGGGGTTTTTTCCAGCAGTGTTCTGGATTTTTTTGCGATATAATATAATATAACAACTTTGTGTTATATTTGTTATATCTATGTATCTTGCGGCTCCTGAGGCTGGGTTCCAGGTGGCGAGTGGAAGCCTCGAGCCAAATGCACACCAAGCGAGGTGGATCGAGCACTGGTGCCTGCTCAGGTGTGCTGTGGATCCTGGGTAAGATCCCGCGAGGTGGTGGGGAGAGGAGTGAGAGGCCGGAGACAGGTTTGAATTAAACAAAGAAAATTTACTTACAACTGTGGTGGATCAACTATGTACAGCAGCAACTATATACAGCTTGGAGAGGTGTGGATACAGGAGACACAAGCGGAGTTATCGACAAGGCAGACAATGTAATATCAGTCACGATGCGGTTGATCAGTGTACACAGAAATCAGTCGAGATGCGATTATCCTGCAGTAGCTGCAGCCAGTTCTTGGCGTACTGCAGTGCTTTAACAAGTAGCTCACTACTTAAGCTAGGCCTTATCTCTACCTAGCTCGATTGCCTTATGAGGGGCGATATCCGTCCTCTCACAAGGTACGTAGATATCTTGATTCTTCAAAGATACCCAGCAATCGTTAATGTCAACTCACTTCTCCTCACGAAGTCTATCTCTGTTCTCCCTCAGTGGCCTATCCTCCTTCACTCTCTCCTCAAGCTCCACACTCTCCAGACAACCCACACCCCACACTCTGAGGAGAATCTGACCTTTATTTATTAACTACCCATCGTGGTTTCTAGAACTTCTCTGAGGACCCATCAATCATCCTTAGGTAGGTCAACTTAACCCTTTCTTTTCATATCTTAACATATCATGTGAAGGATAACAAATTAACCCTAGAATGACTCACTAGAACCACTCTGCTACTTACTCACTCTAAATCCTCAAGCATATCACATAACTCCTACTGACATGAACATAGGTTGATTTCTCAAAAACAACAGGTGTTGAAACAACAAACTCTGTTTGTGGGCAACAATCTGGGAGGGGTCACATTTTTTTACTGAGACATATTCTGGGAGGGGTCACATCTTTTTTACTGAGACATATCTATCTATCTATCTATCTATCTATCTATCTATCTATCTATCTATATCTGTATCTATATCTATGGTCATGCAGCACTGGCTTAGCTTCTTGTTGAACAGCAATTTCTGTGGGTCACTCACTTTCCCTTCATATGACTTCATGAGCCACAGCAGGAGCTGGTAGGCCATGTCAGCTGGTATCCGGGGGACACTGAAACACCCCAGATGACAACCTCCTCCAGTCCTGGGCATATTGGCCCTTGCCCATCATCTCAGGCAGCAGCAAGTTTTGAAATACATGAGCATCATGTGCGCTTCCTGCCCATCCCATATAAATGTTTGTAAATCTGCATATGTGGTCCACAATGGCTTACAGAATTACAGAAGGAAACCCCTTTCTGTGTATTAATGAACAGTTGTCCTGGGACTGGTTTAGGATGGGAATGTGTATGCTATCAGTTTGGAAAGCCCATTTTGTGATATCCTTCCACCACCTCCTGGGAGTTACTTAGGCATATGAACTTGCTTGTTGCCAGGTCCTGTAGCAGCTGGCAAACCTCACTGATTGCCCTCCCAGCAGTGCAGGGAGCCATGCTGAACTGATTCACAACATGACACAGGCTTGTTGGAGTGGCCAGTTTCATTATGGCCATAGCAACACACTTCCCTGGGCTGATTTACTTCTACATGACAGTCCTCTGATGCTGGATGTGTGGGTTCAGCAAGCTAACTTGGTGGAAGAACATCTCTTTGCTCATTCTAAGTGTTTCCAACCACTGGTCATTATTCCACATTGACATGACTATTCTTTCCCACCAGTCTCAGCTGTTTTTATGTTCCCATATCTCATGAGGCTTAGCCTGAATATATGGCCAGGAAGCAGCTATAGTCTTTGGCAACTAGGCTTCCTGTTTGTTGCAGTGTGACAGTCTCAAATAACAGCACCCTCCTCATGGCAAACCTGTGAAGTTGATTCTTCATGAGTTTTAAAATACCAGACCAGAGGTACATCAAGTTGCTGAATCCCATCAGTAGAACCATACATCTGTGTTGTGAATTTTCAACAACCTTCAAGATTACAGGAAACCGCTGCTTAGAGCTCTTAATTGGTTCCTGAAAAACTGAGTGTTCAGTGAAATGTGTATAATGTGAAACCTAAAGTATGTGATGACCCAAGATGGTGACCACAACTGTTTTAATGACCAAAAATGGTGACTCCAAGCATTATAATGAAACCTGCTCAGCACTAAGTGAAATCATGTATCAATTTAAAATGAACATTATAGTAAATAGTGCTAAGTGAAACAGTATTAAGCGGGGGTTGCCTGTAACCTCTGCTTTCTCCTTAGTCCCTCAGGATTCAAAGATGACATTGTCTTTAGCAAGATTTTGGCCTGTGGAATGACCCCTGTCTCAAATGTCTGCAAACAGTCACTTTCCCAGATTTGCATGACGCCACTCCTGTCATTTACATGCCAATAGCTGCTAAAACCATGTGCTCCCTGCAACTGAAGATTTCCTGTATTTCTTGAAAAGAGCTGAGATGTTACCACATACCAAAAATGGTAGCTTGTGTGCTTGAACACTCTTGAACAAACCATACATGTCCCATTCATGAGAGAGATCTTCTGGACCACCCTCCCCACCCCATACCCCCATAAGAGTGAGCCTTGATCGCCCTTATGGAAAATGCTCAGAAAGGATTTGTTTTGGTCCACATATCTAAAGAAAATGAGTCATTAAGCCATTTGAACAGTTTCACGGTTTCTCACCTAAAGTGATCACCCAACATTTTCAAGAATGTCCAGCACAATAGCAGTGTGAGTATGCTTCTGAATGCCATGGGCTAGACTATCAAAAGTGAAGAACTGACTCAAATGCCTGGAGATTGAATAAATCATGCTTCTTTTATGCCTTTCTTGATAAAAGTGTCACACATCTCAGAGAAGATCTCAGAACAAGTCCTTACAGCAGGCACAGGCTGTAGTATTTATCATCTGCTCTGCTTTACATTTTGTTGGCCATGGAGGGGAGAAACAAACAACAAATTTTGAAAGACATGGTGGATCCTTTGCAAGGATGGGGACCAAACTGGACTTATGCAGAAGTTGAGGCACTGATTGACATTTGGAGTGAAGGAATTATCATGACACAACTGGGAAGCTGCAGAAATAAACCTGCTTAAGTCTCTTTTTCTTAACAATAAGAACAACTTGGCCTCAAATGAGACTGGGAAAAGTGCTACAGTAAGATGCCTGAAAGTGTGCCTTCCATCATGTAAAGAACAATAATTTTCAGTCTGGTGCCTCATGTAGAATAATTACATTTTATCACAAGCTGTCTTTCATCCTTAAAAGAGATACTTCAGAGTCTTGCATGACCAAGTTCGGGACAAGAGGTATGCATCATGAGAAACCAGAAACTCCCCAGTGCCAAAGTGCTTGTCAAGCCTCAGCTACTTTGCAAGTTTCACACAAACAGCTTCCTCCTTAGGAACAGAATAAGTCACAGAGCTATGGCCTCACTTGGGATTACACAAGGGATCTCTTCAGCATGCAACCAGAAATGAGCTCCCCTCTACTCTGGTGAACCCACACATTTTGGTACCAGACACCCAGGGGGCTCAACAGATGCTTAAAAGAAATAGCTCTCTTGTTTAAGATGAGGAAGAGAACTCTGACTCAACCCTCATTGTATTGCAGGACTTATCAGCATCCAAAGGGAGTACTGTGTCAGGGAGGCAATGGCAGAGTCTTGAGACGGAGACTCCTCTAGCCTCACAAAGGCTACTGTAAGTAACAGTACTGGTATTAGCAGTGTTCTGGATTTTTGATTCTACAGATTTACACTCACATAAATTCAGGATGAGGGGATAGAGGGAGAACACGGTGATGCTCCTTGTGGTGGATGCTGCATCTGGGCACTCCTCACGTGCCCACATGGGCTGTAGCTGCTTCCAGGGGGAGTGGAGCTCTACACAGCTCTTTGAAGGCCTGACAGCAGAGATGCAGCAACACAGACAGAGGAGGACTGGTATCAATGGGGATACAGATTCATTACCTAGGTACCTATGTAATGGAAAGAATAAATACAGTTATGTCCTGTGGTAATAAAGTCCAGGTACTGCTGCATCGGGACCTGCCACGCTTGGGCGCTTTGCAGGCCGAGGCCCTGGAGCGTGAGCTCTCCCTGGCAGAGCTGGGGGCCGCGGTGGTGGGGCTCACCTCGGGCAGGGCCCCGGGCCTGGACTGCCTGCCTGCGGAATTCTACAGAGCCTTCTGTCCCCTCCTCGGGCCCAGCCTCCACCACATGTTCCATGAGAGCCTCGCCACCGGGACTCAGCTGACTAGCTGCAGCCAGGCTGTGCTTACCCTGCTGCCCAAGAAGGAGGACCTCAGCTGCCTGAAGAACTGGTGGCACGTCTCCCTCCTGTGTGCCGACTACAAAATCCTGGCCAAGGTGCTGGTGAGCTGCCTCCACACCATCATGGCCTCCGTCGCCAGGCCAGAGCAGAGCTACTGCGTGCCGGGCAGGACCATCCAGGACAACTTGTTCCTGCTGCAGGACCTGCTCACGGCTGCGGAGCTTTTTGGCCTGGACGTCAGTGTCCTCTCCCTGGACCAGGAGAAGGCCTTCAACCGCGTCGACCACCAGTACCTGCTCGGCACCCTCGAGGCCTTTGGCTTCAGGCTGCTCTTCACCGCGGCACACCGGGCCCTGTACCATGACACATATGGCTTTCTCAAGGTGAATGGCACGTTGTGCTCCCCGTTCCCCGTGCTGCGCGGCATCCTCCAGGGCTGCCCCCTGTTGGGCATGCTGTATGCCCTGGCCGTCAAGCCGCTGCTGCACGCGCTGCGATGTCACCTGACCAGCCTTGCCCTGCCACTGGCGCCAGGCCCCGCCACCAGCCCCCTGCTCCAGCTGATGGTGTACACAGACGACATGACCATTTTCCTGGGCAGCCAGGAGGAAGTGTGGGCCCTGGTGGACTGCCAGCACACCTATGAGCTTGCTGCCTTGGCCTGCATCAACTGGGGCAAGAGCGACACCTTCCTGCTGGGGACATGGGCCAGTGCACTGCCTCCAGACCTGCCGGGAGACCTCACCTGGCGCAGGGACGGCCTCAAAGCCCTGGGCGTGTTCCTGGGGCCGCCGGCCTTTCCAGCCCGTAACTGGGAAGGCCTGGCGGAGGGAGTGGTTGCCCGCCTGCAGCGCTGGCGCTGGCGCCTGCCCACCCTCTTTTACCACAGTTGGGTCCTCGTGGCCAACAATCTGGTGGTAGCCACTCTGTGGCACCGCTGCGCGGTGCTGGACCCTCTGCCGGAGCTCCTGGAGAGAGTGCAGTGGCTCCTGGTCGACTTCCTGTGGGACGGATGCCACTGGCTCCCCCGAGTCGCCCTCTACCTGCCCACCGGAGAAGGGGGCCAAGGCCTGGTTAACCTGGCCAGCCGGGTGGCTGCCTACCGGCTGCAGGCCCTCCAGTGGCTCCTGTACGCCGAAGGCCACCTCCCGTGGCGGCAGCTGGCCTGCTGGTTTCTGCAGTGGGTCAGGGGCCTCGGCTTGGACCAAGAGCTGTTCCTGCTGGACCTCACTTTCCTGAACGGGGCGGTCCTCCCTCCATTCTACCGCAGCATGGTGCAGGCCTGGCAAGCGGCCTTCCAGCTGTGCCCCCAGGCCATGCACCTGCAGTTCTCGCACCTGCTTTGGGAGCCGCTGCTCTACAACCCAGCCCTGCAGCGCATCGCGCTGAGCCTGGTCTCCGCCGGCCTCATGGAGGCCCTCATCGAGGCATGCACCACCCACCTGGAGCACCTCCTGGACCCTGCTCGGTCGGCGTGGCTGTCCCCCGAGGCCCTGGCTGCCCAGCTGGCACTGTGCTCCGTCCACACCGTGGGCCGGCTTCTGCAGACCATCAGCGGCGCCCTCCCAGTGGAAGCGGCGACCGCCCTGGAAGCCCATCTCCAGGCTCACTGGACCCTGCCCGCCACAGATGCTGCGCTCGACGCCTTCCCGCCATTGCCCGTTGTCTCCATGGTCCCCGACGAGCTGGCCAAGTGGGCCAAAACGCTGCTTAGGCTCCTGGTGCCCCTCAGCAGCGAGACGGGCTGCCCTTTTGGTATCCTGCCCCTCAAGGGCCACTACCTGTGAGTGGTACGAGCCCGGCACACCCGCGTGCTGGCCGGCCACCCCAACACTGCGTGGTGGCAGTGCCTGGCGTGGCCTGGGACCCTGGCGTGGCACACACTATATAAGGCGCCCACCGCCAAGAAGACCGGCGACCTGCAGTGGCTGCTTGCTCATGGCATCCTGGCCACCGGCACCTTTGTTCGCCACCTAGACCCGGCGGCCTGCCCCTTCTGCCCGGGGGTGCCGGACAAGGACAGATTCCACGCGTTCCTTGACTGCCCCCGGCTGCAGCCACTCTTTGCCACCCTGGGTGCGCTGCTTTGAGCTGGGCTGGGACTTCTCTACATCCACTCCTTCCCCTACCGGGCATTGGAGTGGGCCATGGTCGACCTAGCCAACTTCCTGCTGGGCCAGGCCAAGATGGCCACCTTGAAGAGCTGGCGAAACCGGCTTGCTGGGACCGGGACGGTCGACACCCTGCAGCTGTTCCGCCTGCTGGTGTGGGCCCGCCTCTCTCTCGAGTTTGAGCACGCGGTCCTGCGGCGGACAGTGCCTGGTTTCGAGGAACACTGGGTCCTCGAAGGAGTGCTCTGCCGAGTCGAGGCGGGGCGCCTGCTCCTCACCCTGTAATACCCCATCTGCTCCAGCTGCAGCAATGCGTCCAGCTGGCCAAGGCCTCAGACTTTGCTTCACGCGTGTCGACCACTGAGAACCCCCCATGGGGGTCCCTGCTGGCTGAACTGTAAATGTGTAAATATGTAAATAGTTCGTTGGCTCGCTAGGATGGTTTTTACTCGAGAATGTATGGGCAGGCCTTGCAGGCCATGAGCCCAGGACCATGTCTGTGAGGCCCAGGTATTCGGGCCTCACAGACATGTGAGGTAACTACCCTCTACTGGTCCCGATGGGTCACCCTCCCTGGAATAAATGCCTCTTAAAAGTCAAAAGTCTTCCTTTTTTTCTTTGTAAAGGTTAAATTATGTGATTAAATTAAAGTATTTGTTTGTTAATATGTAAGTTAACTTGGGTTATTAACATTTTTTGAATAAAATGCAACCTTCTGTGTGCTTGCTTGAACTGAGGAAAATGCAAAGAAAGGTAGAAGAGGAGCAGTAAAATAGGATAACATGGGGTGAAGGCACCCCCAACTCCGGGCAGGAACAGGCAGGGGACAAAAAGTTTGGGTTCCGGTTGGAAAGAAGCTGAGGCTGGCTTAGCCAGCCAGCTCACTGTGATAAGCAGCAGGCAGCACACGGGATGTGTGGGGGATAGTGGCACTGTTGGAGAGAATATGGGGGAGGGGGCACCTCCAACTCTGGGCAGGAGCAAGCAGGAGAAAAAAAAGTTTGGGTTCCGTATGGAAAGAAGCTGAGGCTGGCTTAGCCAGCCAGCTTGCTGTGATAAATGGCAGGCAGCACAGCAGGGGTGGGTGGGGAATAGCGGCACTAAAAAGTTGGGGGCTCAGGTGGAATGCGGCTGAGGCTGATAAGGACAGCCAGAAGCAAGGTGCATGAGAAAAGGCAGAACGTGTTTTTTTGGAAATCTCATTTTTCATTAATGTAATATAAGCCATAAAACAATCAGTACAAATTTGCAAGATTAGCACCTGGATTTCTGTGGATTTAAAAGTGAACCCAAGTGACACCTGGTGGTGCAATAGTTGCAAAGCAGGGAAAATCATGTTTTTGAGAATGTCAGATTCATTTTACAAATTTAAAATGATAAAAATAACCTTCATGAATCAAATTTAGGAGCTAAAAATAAAACATGATGGAGGAGTTTAAATTACCATGAAGAAAAAAAACCTAAAGCAATAAAATCAGTTGATAACATGGATACACAGACACAGTTTACCTAGCTTAATGGTTATTTAAGCTTAAATAATGGGCACAGAAAAAGTGTAATGTGGTAACAGGAGAGGTGTAATGTGCACAAGCACCCTATCATTTTCTAGGCCAGTGGGGGGCCAACCATTTTGGTAGGTGTGCCACAAATTAAGCCCCACACCCTATGCAAGTGCCATCATAGTATCATATCATAGTATCATAGTACCTAGGGTCAGAAGGGGCCTAGAGCAGGCCATCTAGTCTGACCCACTGCCAATTGGCAGGAAACGAGTGCCAGGGTCACAGGACCCCAGCCAAGTACCTATCTAATCTACTTTTAAAGATGCCCAAGGTAGGAGCAAGAACAACTTCCCTAG
>JAGPOW010001427.1:94503-107170 GCA_030014935.1 Caiman crocodilus | reverse complement strand
TTCATCTGTAGTGCTAACCAGCATAGCACTGCTGAGCCTATAAGGATGCTGCAGGTTTTTCTTCCCACAGTAGAGAACCTTGCATCTTTCAGTGTTAAACACCATCAGGTTCTCATCCACCCATTTCATGAGCCTGTCAAGATCTGCCTGTATCACCCTCCTGTCCCCAGGTGTGGATGCTTTACCCCAGAGTTTGGTGTCATTGGCGAACTTGGCCAGTTTGCTTCTGACACTAATGTCTACATCATTGATGAAGATGTTAAAAAGTATAGGCCCAAGGGCAGAGCCTTGAGGGACCCCACTGGTCACAGCATACCATGACGATTGACTTCTGTTAACCACCACAGAGCCAATTCCCCAGCCAGCAGATTGTGGTGAGGTCAAGGCCGCAGTTAGCCAGTTTTGTCAAGAGGTAATCATGAGATACCAGATTGAATGATACTGCTGCCAGCCACCCAACTACAGTTTTCCTATTGACCAGACCAAAGATTTCCACATTGCCTGGGGCTGCCCTGGTGAATAGGGTTTTACTTCCATTCATTGGATAGTGGGCAGTTGCTGCCCTTCCCCTCTCCCTCCTGTGATGATGACAGTGGTATATAATGTTATTACTGATGCTATGGGCTCCGGAGATGCAGATGGGGTCAGTGCTGCTTTGTGACATCTGTTACACATGGGAACATCACTGTCTATATCAAGGATGTCCCAGTACCCTGAGGAGAGATCATAGGGCGAGGGAAACAGCTCAGGATCATCTTCAGGGAATTCCCTGAGCTCCTGACAACCGTCTCCTGATTTTCCCTATTTCCTGGTAATCAGAACTCTTGGGGAAGTGATATCTTTTATTAGACCAACTAAAAGTTGGGAAAAAAATCCACCTTTATTTGCAAGCTTTTGAGCAACTATCTAGTTGGTCTAATAAAAATTTGCAAATAAAGAAAAGCTTGGAAATAAAGCTTTTTTTTTGCAACTATCTAGTTGGTCTAATAAAAGATATCACCTCCTCAAGAGTTCTGATTACTTTTGCCTGAAGACCGACATGGGTACAACCTGTATCCCTATTTCCTAGCAGCACTTCAGGTGGCTCACCTTCTCATGAGCTACCTCCTGCATCTCCTTAAAGACCTGTTATATCCCTGACCTGGATTCCAGTGTCCTGACCTTCCAAGCCTGCAGCTCCTTCTTTACTGGTTGATATTCCAGATACTTCTCATCTACTTTCCTCATCGCAGCCTGAACCTCCACCATCTTATCCAGAGTCTCACTCACCATAGATTGAGCCTGCGCCTGAACCTGCACCTGCCATCTCTCCACATCCTTAACACTTTTCCTCAGACAATTCTCCTTGCAGCCTGGACATGCAAAGATTTACACACAAGCAAAATGCAGTGAAGCACCCTTATGCTTGCTCTTTCAAGCTTGGGTTTTACATTACTGAGCATATCCCAAGCTGATTGCAGCTTGCTCCATTTACTTAGACGTTTGGGCTTGTCACAGGACCACAGAAGCTCATAACTGACCTTCTGCATAAAAGACGGTAATGCAGACATAGCCAGGCATATCTCTATTATGAAAATAATGTTTGGATGTTTTCAGTTTCCCAGAATGTGTATATCTGTTGGCCTTAGACACCCTGTCTGCCTTGATGGTTGTGAAACTGTATGACAATCAGGCTTTTAGAAAATCAATTAACCCTTGCCACTCTCCTAAACTATTATTCTCATACAGTATGTATTTTAACTACAAGCCGATTCCTAAAAGCAAACCTCTACATATTATTTTCTAGCTATCACTCAGAATTGAGGGTGTTTGTACATGGGTGTGGAAGCTGCTTCAATAAGTTGTAATTACAGCACATCATAGACTTGATTAATTGAATCTGCTGGAGCATGGTAAATACAGTGCTCTGGCAGACTCCTGTGTCTCATGTATCAGTGTCCCTCCACTTCAAAATGGCGGTGGGAACACTTGAACTAAAGCTTGTTGAACACAAGCTGCAGCCTACCTGAGCTTGTTGCTGAAGCTTACCTCCCCACCTCTGGAGTATGTGTAAAAGTGCCCGGAGGTACTAGATTTAATGCATATTAACTAAATCACATTACTGCATGTGTAGATGTGCCCAGTCTCAACTAGTATGGACAACTGGTTTGGGCTTGTATGGACAAATGTGAATGCAAGGGAATAGCCTTGATAGCTCACTATGGCCCTTCCCATTCTATTTTCCAATGTTCCTAACTCAAGGCACCTTATAGGGTCTTGTTTTTCAGAAAATATTGAGCACCCAGCCCACAAAAGCAGAACTTCTAAGGGATCTCAGATTGGGTGCTCAGAACCATTAGTCACTACAAAAATCCTGGACTGCTTACCACTCCATATTTTTTATTTTATGCTTAGTTATAGTGATATCCCAGCAATGCTTACTGGGTGCATCTACATGTGCAGTAGATTAATTTAAAGTGCTGTTTGCTATTAGTGACAGAAACAGGTACTAGAAAATAGCATTTTAAACTAATGCAAATTACTCCCAGTCAGCCCAGGTAGCAGAGAGCCACAACTACTGCTTAGCTTAGCTCTGAGCTCCACACACCTTAGAGTGCCCTTGGAGCTAAGGAAACTTCCCCCTGACCCACCCCCAGAGCTTGGGGCTAGATCTCTATGTCCCTGTCACCCCAGGGCTGCTCCTGGCCCCTGCAGCAGCCTGAGGCCACCTCCAGTGTCCTCTGCCAGCTCAGGGATGGCACCTAGGGGATCCTGGAGCTTTCCCTGGTTTCTATAGGTGGAAGAGTAGGGCAGGAGCACCCCTGAATTACACTGCTTCTGTTGGGCTCATATGCTCCCAACCTAGCTGCACATGTAGACATGTACCTGAGCACAGTTTAATGCACCTGAATGTACTGTGTAGTTTTTCCTACACAGTACATTCAGGTGCATTAATTGAACATATAAATGTGCCCAGTGTCACTCAGTGGGTGTTTCTACATGAGATGCTTTACTGTACAGCATACTAATTGACTGCACAGTAAAGCATCATCGTATACATGTACGTGGCAATTAGGGTGCAGTAAATTAATTTACTGTCCTGTTGGGTAGTCCTGTCGTATACAAGTGGTATACAGCAGCACAGTAAAGTACTGTGCTTAAATGCACATGTAGGCAGGGATATTGAGATTAGTTTACTCTGGCTCAGATTGCATTAACTGCACATGGAGACATGCCCAGTAGAATTTACTCACTCCAATAACCCTGCTCAAACAAGAACAGAATTAGGCCCAACACAAATACCACCATACATTCAACTACCCACAGCCATAGTTATCAAGATTTAGGCGTGCCCAGTGATCAGTCAGCAGCACTGAAGCAGATGAGATTATAACATGGGCAACATAAATTAAGGATGTATTAAAAATCTGTTGAACATATAAAAATGTGGAAAAACCTTTAAATGTGTATATATTCTGATAATAATTGTATCACCTAAATAAAGGCAGTAAAATCTCAATCCCATGTAGTCTCATTGATTTCACTGGGAATTACTATTCATATGACTATGGTCACATTTATAATGGTTATAGGATCACGGTCTCAGAGTGCAATGTATCCATTATTTCTATTAATAGAGGCTACTAGGAATATATTATTAGAATAGTCACATTTCCTTCAATAATTAGTGTAGAAGAAAGCAGTACATATTATAAACATACTCCTAAAATCGGTTTAATTCATTTTATTATCCACGGGCAGAGGTAAATTGTGATGTAAATAAATGACCAATTTATACAATATAAGAGCACTTCTTGATATCTGCTGTGCCCAAACTTGGTATAATACCTAGACAAATATCAGAAATTACTTTTTGAAGTCTGCTATATAATAATGTAACCACCAGGGATCCTGATTTTGTCTGATTTAAAAAAACCCACCAATTTGTGGTTAAAAATAAGTAACCCCAAATCCACGTTTCCATGATTAAAATGAAATGTCACTATACATAGATCTATATATTAGAGATGTTTCATTTAAATCATGGAAAAATGTGGATTTGGGGTTACTTTTTTTAAAACCAAAAATTGAGGGTTTTTTTAAATCAGAGAAAACCACAATCCCTGGTAATCACTATCACTAATAGTGATGATACCAGCACTTAGTAGCTATTTCCTCACAGCTGCTGTCACTAGAAAACATCTAGTTGCTATTAAAGCAATTAAAATACAAGCTGCTTTAGTTATATATATGCAGTAAAGATGGGGTAAAGATTAAAGATCATCTAGAAATGAAACTCATTTTTCAATAGTGAGCCTTACTTTTTAATAATACTGAATATGGAAGCAAAGACACAGTGGGTAATGGGAATGAGGATACAGAAATGGAAATTATGACAACTGAAGCAGAAGGAAAACTCAATAATCTCAATGCACTCAATCAATGGTGGACTGGATAATCTCCATCCCAGAATTCTGAAGGAAGTGTCACATGAAATTGCATTTCAGGTAGCAAATATGATTAATAAATCTATTACATTAGAAGTGAAAATAGAAGACCGGAGAACAGCAAACACAGTATGTACTTTCCCAAAGAAGGAAAAAACTGATTGAGGCAACAGCAAGTCCATTAATCTGATCTCAGCAGTTTGCAAGGCATGAGAAGAAATTTTGAACAAAAGAATAATTAATTATATGAATGTAAATAGAAAATGGGTTAGAATGCAATATGTGTCTTATCTTCATGGATAAAACCACTAATTTTCTAGACAAAGGCAATACAATAAATCTCAGTTCTAATAAAGCATCACTGGAATGACATATGTGACTTGCCCTAATGTACTAATAGAAACTAAAATACAAACTGAGAAAGTGGGTATAAGCTAGTTAAAGGCATGGCTGCTCATGGTGCTGAAAGGGGATCTTTTGAGTAGTAAAGAAGTCACTAGTGGAGTCCCCCAAGGAACAGTCTTGGGGCTGTTAATATTTCTTTAATGATCTGGGCACAATCATATAATGGCATGCAAATGAAATGTGTTGATGACATAAAAATAGGAGTTCCCAAACAATGAAGCCATGATAAAACATTTTTTAGCATCTCACCGGCTTAATTAACCACTTGCTGTGGCCAATTAACATGGAATCATTTCTTCCCAAGCTCCCCCAAGCTCTATAGAACCTGTGGGTCTGCTGCTCCATTCCTGGGGACTTCAGTCCAGACTGGCAGGTGAGCAATTGCCCTCTTTCCCAGTCCCCTCTTCTCCTCTTTACCTTCCTTCCTCCTGCAAGCTTATCAGGCCGGAAATATCTCCTGGAGCCTTGACTGAACCAACCCCGCTCACCTGGAGGGATGATAAGGCTGAGCCTGGGCAGATCAGAAGCTCCCTCCAGAGCATCACCATGCTGCTATTGCTGGACATGTCCCTCTGGCTGGGGAGTTTTTCTGGGAAGGTATCCTTGATCTTCTCACATACCTTCCCCTTTAACTCACTGTTAGGATGATCCTTGCCATGAAACAACTGGGGTGAAACTGGGGTGACTCTGCCTCTGAGTGGTCTTCTTCTGACAGCTCTTCTTCTTCATAGCATCTTGAAAAAAATTCAGCAACAGTATTAGTCTTCCCTGGTTTATACTCAGTACTAAGGTGGAAAGGTTGCAGAGTCAATGCACATCAGGTAATACGCGCATTGTCTGTCTGTTTAGTCTTAAGCCACCACAGCAGGGCATGGTTGGTTATCAGGGTGAACTCATGCTCCAGCAGATAATACTGAAAGTAGTTAATGCCCCACTTAATAGCTAAGCATTCATATTCTACCATAGCATACCTCCTTTCCTGTGGGTTTAACTTTTGGCTGGCATAGGCTATGGGTTGTGAGATTCCATCAATTTCATGCAAAAGGACAGTGCCTAATGCTCTGTCTGAGGCACCCGTCTGAAGAATAAAAGGTGATTCAAAGTCTGGGGTTTCCAGTACTGCATCTTGACATAGAGCGTTCTTCATCTTCTTGAATGCCTGCTAGCTCACAAAATCCCACCTAAGGGGGCCCTTACCTTTCCCTTGCAACAGATCAGTTAAGGCAGCTGTTATTTCTGCAAACTGGGGTATAAATCATAGGCATTACTCAGCAAGACCTAAGAATGCCCTAAGCTGTTTGTGACTCAGGTGAGACATAGTGTCACAAGGCCTCCACCTTGTCAGCCAATGGACGAATACGCCCTTGGCCTCCATTAACCCCAAGTACTTTGTTTCAGTCTTACCCAAGATACACTTCTTTGGGTTGGCGGTAAGCCTGGCTTGCTGTAATTCCTGTAGGACCGCCCTTACCACTTCTAAGTGTTCCTCCCAACCTTGTGTGTGTACACACACACACACACACACACACACAAAAATATCATCTATGTAGGAAGCTGCATATTGCTGATATGGTGCAATTGATATGGGGTTGGTGGGGCCAACACCCATTCAATTAGCCTTTGAAAGGTAGCTGCCGCCCCATGTAACCCAAAAGCATCTGCCTAAATTCGTAAAAGCCCCACGGAGTGCTGAACACAGTCTTGGCCATATCTTCCCTCCTCAGTGGTATCTGCCTATACCCTTTTGCTAAATCCAGGGTTGAGATAAATCTAGCCTATCCCACTTTCTCCAACAACTCTCTAATCCAGGTCCTAGGAAAGGCATCAAAGCGAGATATAGCATTTACTTTCCTGAAGTTCACACACAGTCATAGCAACCCATTGTGCTTAGTGACTGCCACAATAGGGCTATGCCAAGGACTCTGAGGCTCTTGAATGATGCCTTGCTCCAGCATTTTAGTAATTTTCTCGTGAATTGCCTGATATTCTTTAAGTAAATTAACATGGTATAACTGCTTTTCTTTTTTATGACCTGGCTTGAAGACCTCATAATCAATAGGGCCAACCTGCCGAACCCCTTTGAAGGGGCCTTGCCAACACCTTAGGAATTTACTTTCCACATCTGGGAGTTACACCAGTACCTTCTGACCTGCTCAGATATCCCTCTCCTGAGTCCTTTTATCATATCTTTTATAATGTTTAAAACTTCATAAATTTCTCTCCAGTCTCAGCCTAAAATCATCAGGTACGGTAAGTCACGAGCCGCCCTGATCGGCATTTCTCTAGTGGTCTTCAACACAGTGACCTGGTAACCCCTCCCATGGTAATATATGCCATGCCCGTGCATGCACATTATTCTGACAGGGGTGGCTTTCTGTACATACTTGTCAGGTGCTAATGGGTTTTGTATAAATGTATGAGCACATCCAGTGTCAACAATTGCTTCAAACCTTTTGCCTCCTGAGATTCATGCCTCCATGACAGGTTGGGGCAGTGGGCTACCTTTGATCTCCCTCCCTATACTACAGTCCATGGATTTCACCCCTTTGGGTTCTCCAAGGCCCAGAGTTATTTCCATGTCTTCAAATGGAGAGTGCAACACCTTAAGCATCAAGTTAGTACAGTCACAGGACATGCATCCCACCTTTCCACACTGAAAACAAATTAACGGGTTGTTGTTGGGTCCTGTGTAATCTCGGGCCACTCTATTCCCCAGCCTTGTGGTCTCATGGGACCTAGGGTACAAGGCTGCCTTCACATTCCGATCTGGAGGCCTCTCTCCAAGAGCGCTGCTGAAATTTTCTGTCAATTGCAGGGCCTTGGCTGAAGATACCGACCAATGGTATCAAACCCAGGTCCGGGTTTCCTTATCTAAGTCAGTCAGAAACTTCTAATAACATCTTGTCGCAAATGTCTGTCTCCATACTTTCTGCAGGCTTCAACCACTTTGTTACGAGATCACCTAAGTGTTGCAACAAAGCCCTTGGGTCCTTTTCATCTCTCTTCTTTTTAGCTCTGAAAACCTGCCAGTAGGTGTCTGGGTTAATATCTAGTCAATATAAAATTTCTTTCTTTGCCTTGTGATAGTCCATAGCCTCATCCTGCATCATAGCCCCAAAGGCTGCTTTGGCCTTTCCTACTAGCAACATTCCCAGTTGTCCAGCCCAGTGGGATTTTTCCAGTCCCACAGCCAATGTCACCCACTCAAAGCTTTCCAAAAACACCTCAGGATCACCATGAATAGACATTTTGGGTACCTTTAATTCTATGGCATTTCTCTGATGCCATGCCTGTTGTTGTAACCAGCTTTCTTCCAGGGTGAGCTCATGGGCAGACTGTTGTTGCTGTTGTTGCAGGACTTGCCCCATCAAATGCAGTGTTTGCTGGATCTGATCTGCCCTGGCTGTGGCCACCACCACAAAAACCTCCACATTTTTTAATTCCACTTGGCTGTCATTGGAATTCCTGGCCAATGCACCAGTTCGTCAGGATATCACTGTGTACAGACATGGACCTCTATGTCCTGTTGACATTCACTTGCTGTTCCTATGCTGGACAGATGCCAGTCAGTCAATTAAATGGGTGCTCCTCTCAGTTCTTGCCTTCCAAGACTTGATGAATTGATTGAATTGGAGAGGGATGATGACTCCCTGACCCAGAGCTGACTGCCACCCCAACAGAATATAAGGATGGGCAAAAGGAAAAAAAAAACTCTCCTTGCAAAACAAATGAAACTAAAAAAAATCAAGACCTGACATGTACATTTATCCACTTTTCCCCATGGTGCTGGGGTTCATAGTGGCTGCTATCCTTCCTCTTCTCATTCAGTCCACAAGTCCCAATCACTGAAGCCATGATTGGGTGTTTTTTTTTTCCTTTGATAATTAGCATCTTGCCAGCTCAATTAACCATCTGCTGCAGCCAATTAATGTGGAAATGCTTTTTCCTGAGCTCCTGTGAACTCTATAGAACCTGTGGTCTGCTTCCCCATTACTGGGGGCTTCAGTTTAGATTGGCCGGTGAACAATTGTCCTCTCTGCTGGCCCCCTCTTCTCCTCTTTACCTTCTTCCCTCCTGTCAGTGTATGGGGCCTAAAATAGCTCCTGGAGCCCTGATTGAACCAATCTGGCTCACCTGTTGAGATGATAAAGCTGAGCCTGGGTGGATCGGAAGATCCCTCTGAAGCATGGCCATGTTGCTACTGCTGGCAACAGTAGCTCGCCTCTGGCTGGGGAGCTTCTCTGGATAGGTCTTCTTGATCTTCTCACACTAATAACAAGATTTTCTGCTATAATGTAGGAGTCCTCCAACTGAGAAAAAAACAGGAGAAAGACCAAGATTTACTAATCAACCACAGGATGAATATAAGCCCTGCCAAAGTAATGTCACCATGAAAACAGGCAAATGTGACCCTAGTAAATAACATGTATATCCAACAAAGATAAAGAAATATTAATTAGCCTGATGAAGGGTTTTTAAACCCAAAGCTTGCTAAAGTGCTTTTTCCCAACTATTTAAGTTGGTCTAATAAAAGATATCTGATTCACCCAAAGAACATTGTCTGCCTATGTCCTTAGACCAACACGGCTACAACCTACACCCCTGTAACATTATCATAGAATCATAGGGCTGGAAGGGACCCCAAAACATCATCGGGTCCAGCCCCCTGCATGAGCAGGAAAGACATCTGAGGTCAGGTGACCCCAGCCAGGTGGCTGTCCAGTCTTCTCTTGAAGACCTCTAGGGTAGATGATTGCATCACCTCTGGGAACTCCATCTGAATACTATGTACTAGTTTTGATTGCTAGACAGAGTAATTCAAACTGGAGCTATAGCTAAGAGGAACTATGATCGCTATTAGGAATAGCTAGCAGACAGAAACATTCTTATAACAAAAGTTATCTTGATTAGTAAAATAACAATGCCATTAAAAAAGAGGAGATGGTCCTTAACACCTGTGAAGTGCAATGATCCTTCAAGTCAATTGATTCCCTTGGCTTCCCTTAACTTCCAAAATAGAAATGCCACTGTTGTTGCCAAGCATTTGAGTCTACCACTTTGAGCCAGAATCAAAGTTGTGTGCTTGTATTTTGGGCATGCAATAAGCTTCCCTGCTTCAGATACACATCACAATTTTGGAAGCCTACTTTTTGGTGAGGAAGGAAGTGCATGTATCAGAAAGGTAAACATGGGAGAGTGGTGAAAAAAATATTTACACTAAACACTGTTTGCACAAAAGCAAGCAAGTATATAACCTGTTCATGAATGAATTTAGGCCTGAAATTAGAAGATTTATAGCCACCAGAGGAACAAGGTTCAAAGGGGAGCAGTGGAAGCAAAAAAACCTAACTGATGGGTTTATGAAAGGGCTTATTTGACATGGTTGTTTTTTGGTAGCAGGGAACTAGACTCAGTCATCCAAGATTCTTTCTAATCCTGTGCTCTGAATTCTGCATAGCCAATCGGTGTTCTCTTTTAGGAACCTTTTCCCCAGAACGCCTTCTAGAATTTACCCTTTATATTTGACAAAAAGAAGCAGCTGCAGTCTTACACTGGCTTCTCCTATTTAGCTGGTAAGTACCTGCTGTTTTTCCTTTCTTACAACTAAAGAAATCACGTACTCCTTTAGTGTTCCTTCCTAGGTACATTTGTTCCCATCAGACCAACGTCACAGGGTTCACGATAAAAACCTCTCAAATGACCTAAATAGCTTTACTAATCTTAAACATATTGCATATTTGAAGTAAAAAATAGAAGTGAAAGCTGCACAGCACTAAGGTCCTTTACAATAGCATAATGGTATAAACCAAATCAGATTTAAATAGTAATACTTCTGTATGGGAAAGCTAGCATGTAAGGCTGAATTTTACAGGTCTGGAGCCTGGGGGAAGTGTAATTATTCTCAGTTGGAGGGCAGGAGAGGAAGAGAAAATGTTTCTTTCACTATTTTACTTTATTTTTAGTGGGTAACCATTTGATACTGTGCAAGCATTTGGAACATTAGAGTAAGTCCCTTAGTGGATGGATCATTGGGCAGAAAAGCAGGTGAAGTGTGATGAATTATTTTTTTTCCTGGCTGTGCAGTTTGCAACATAAATATTACCTTTGACATGTGATGTACGTATCAACAGTAAGATGCAGAAAAAAATGATACTGTTAAAAATTCTTTAATATCTAAAAAAAATATGACTCCATTTCTTCTCCCATTGGGACCTGTGGCAGATCTCCCATTGCAACACAGCCAAAAAAAGTGCAGAATGAGGCTTTAAATCAAAAGCTTAAATGAACTGGGTACTTTTCAGGGCTGCCCTTTGAACTTCAAAATCTAATCTTCTGTTTCTAAACAGACTGTTATGATAATGCTCATTTCTTCCAGTGGCTTGTTTTTAGGTCAGTCTTCAAGACTACCTTTCTGACTAGACCTCCTCTAGGCACCATCTAATCCACACACATATACACATATATGCACGCTTTCTTATACTAGATTGTAAAAGAACTGAGCCCCCTGGTGCCCATGTAGGCCTCCTGGTGGCCACATAGCTCCTGCCCCACTCGGCTCCCATGGGTACCCTTCCTTTTCCTGTTTCCTGCCATGCCTTGTAGAAGGGAGGGTCCCCTAGGGTACCTAAGCAAGCCCTAGCTTGCCTTGGCCAATGGGTCCCTCTTGTACCTACCTGAATCCAGTCCTGTTCTTCAGTGCCCTGAGAAGGACCTCCCTTGGCCCCATCAGTGCCCCATGGCACCAGTCACCTTAAGGGTTATTAATGGCTTCCTTTCACCCTTACAGCCATTCTCATACTTCACATACCTGCCTATTTTTAAGAAGGGGAGGAAGAAGGACCCAAGTAATAGGCCTGTAAGCCTCACCTCAGTGCTCGGGAAACTCTTGGAGAGGATCATCAAGGAGCACATCTGTGGGGGGCCTGCAGGGGACATCATGCTCAGGGGCAATCAGCATGGGTTCACCAAAGGCAGGTCCTGCCAGACCAACCTGATTGCCATTTATGACCAAGTAACTAAATCCTTGGATGATGGTGTTGCTGTGGAAATAGTCTTTCTAGACTTTAAGAGGGCCTTTGACACTGTCTCTCACCCCATCTTCATCAATAAATTAAGTGACTGTGACATTGATGCCTGCACAGTCGGATGGGTAAAAACTGGCTGATGGTGTGCTCCCAGAGAGTAGTGGTGGATGGGTCGTACTCAACCTGGCTAGATGTGAGCAGTGGGGTACCCCAGGGCTCAGTCCTCGGGCCTGCACTGTTTAACATCTTTATCAGTGACTTGGACGATGGGGTGGAAAGCGCACTGTCCAAGTTTGCTGAGGACACTAAGATGTGGGACAAGGTGGACACACTTGAAGGAAGAGGCTGCTGTCTAGATTTAGACAGACTACAAAAGTGGGCAGACAAGAATAGGATGGGGTTCAATGTAGACAAATGCAGGGTGCTACACCTTGGGAGAAGGAATCCATAACATACATACAGGCTGGGGAGTTTCCCTCTTGAAAGCACAGAGGCAGAAAGGGATCTCAGAGTCATTGTTGACTCCAAGATGAACATGAGCTGCCAATGCCAGACCGCAGCCAGCAAAGCCAGCCATGCTTTGTCATGCATCCAAAGGTGCATCTCAAGCTGATCCAGAGAGGTGATACTCCCCCTCTATGTGACTTTGGTCAGGCCGCAGTTGGAGTACTGTGTCCAGTACTGGGCACCGCACTTCAAAAGGGATGTGGTCAGCCTGGAGAGAGTTCAGAGGAGGGCCACCCACTTGGTGAGAGGGCAGCAGGACAGGCCCTATGAGGAGAGACTGAAGGACCTGAACCTGTTCAGCCT
>JAGPOW010001427.1:43959-80023 GCA_030014935.1 Caiman crocodilus | reverse complement strand
GTCTGGAATGGGCTCCCAAGGGAGGTGATGCTCTCCCCTACCCTGGGGGTCTTCAAGAGGAGGTTAGATAAGCATCTAGCTGGGGTCATCTGAACCCAGAACTCTTTCCTGCCTATGCAGGAGGTCGGACTCGATGATCTATTGAAGTCCCTTCCGATCCTAGCATCTATGAATCTAAGAACCCTCAAGGCCAACTTCAAAAATAGAACATCAATGTCAACTCATGGGAGACTATCATCCAGCTCTGTTCCCAAGTGGAGGAAGAGTCTGCTGCAGGGATCTCAAGTTCTTTGAAACCTCATGATAAGAGGAGATGGAAAAGTGGAAGTGGCAGAGACAGCCTATCTTGGACCAAATCAAAATTCCAACGCCAACCACACCACATGGAAACACATGTTCAAACTGCAGTAGAGACTGTAAATCCTGGCTAGGCCTCATCAGACTTCTGCAAACACACAGAAAAGACAATCATGGAAGATAATCATCCTAGACAGCAAGGAACTGCTGAAGGACTTTGAAAAATATTGATGAAACGTCAGTAAAATATATTTCAGAAAATGCTTATTTATTGTGATACATTTCAGTTATTAAAGTTTTAATTGTACTAGCTATTCCTCCAAAATTGTTTTAAACAAGAATCTTTTCAACAATCTAGAGGCACAACTACACAGGCAAAAAATGGTACCATCCTATGTTAACCTTTCCTTGAGTTCTCTCTCTTATTAGACACAAAAATCATATCTACTTTATGGTGAAATTCTATTGGATAATATTTTCTTTGATTTTGCATTTCTTTATACCCACCAGTCCAATCACAATGGGGACAGGCTAACATTCTTACATAGCCTGTTGCCTGTAGCAATGTCCAGGGAAGTGGAACATAGGAAATTGTACCTTTAAATAGTGGAGGTCCTAGCACTCATGCTTCCCACTTCATGTGTGGGTATTGCAATCAGAAGACAACTGCACAAAAGATGGGCATCAATACCTCACCACCAATAACAAGAATGCCAGAATCTAAGCAGGTGTTTCAGACTGTATATCCCAGTTGCACGTAGGTGGGTGAGTCAGGACTGTAGATAGGCAGTTAGACCTAAATCCAAGAGAGAAGCATTTGTAGAGAGAAAATATGTATCTAATTTACGTGAGGTACTAGAATGCACACTGACACTGTGATTAATTTTCTTTGTGATATTTGCCCAAGTTCTAGAACTAATATTTCTATTATTAATTAAGTCAGCTAACTGTAAATTATACTTGGTCAAAAATAGTGAACTGTTTGATCTTTTCATCAAGATTTCAATACACATACACTATTCTGAAAAAGGAAGGGGGCAAGGATTTTTTTTCAAAGAAGTGTAAGATGGTGACAATGTAGGAAGAGGCAACCTTTTTGCAAATGTTTAAAACTACTGCTGGTCCTGCTTCACATTAAACACATATAAGATTAATTTTTCAGGGTAGCTAACAGCTGACTACAATCCAGATATAATGGGATACAGCTGGGCAGGGAACACAAAACTGGAGAAAATGTCAGGGTTAGATTTTACTTCATGACTGAGAAGAAATAAACACCTTTCGTTGCTCACTTTGTTAACATGGCCCAGACCTCTAATCCTACTCCTCCTGACTTCAGTGGTGAAAGTCCAGGCCTTTGATGCACAATAGCATTGGGTTTAGTATGTGAACGAAGAATTTTAGTATAATGGGATTTAATTTTACATTACATTAAAATAATTCCCTAGGGAGTTCAGAATGAGGGGTATTAGCAGTTCGACAAAAGATATATAGATACCAGCATAACTCAAAGATGAACTTTCTGGCATTTTTATTAAAGATGAAAAGGCAATCAGCAAAAATTCACATACTGTGGGAGTACCCATGGACTCTGGCTTTTACTAGATACAATAGAATTTGAGATGTACATAGCAATTAAGAGCACTGTCCTTTCTTATTTCAGCCTTTCAAGATCTATTCTAAAGAACAACTTTTGCTAAAATATTCTAATGAGGATGTTGTATGAATCTGAATAAACTCTATAGTCTCATCCAGATGAGTGCAGCTGGTTGTTTCCCTGGGGACAAGTAGAAGTGGCATGCCTTGTGTTATCTCTATATACAAAAATTTCTTTGCAGCAAGGGGACCCAAGTGTTTTTGTAAAGCCAATAAAAATTGTAGTGATTTAGACCATCCCCACAGCATATTAGAATAAGTTTTATTGTTTATTTTCATGTGAAGAGAAATATTTCTTCTTCTGCATAGCCTTACTGGGAATCTATAAGTAAGAACCTACTCAAATTGTGATTTTGCAGATTTTACAGAAACTACAAAATTGGGTGATGTTTGTGAAACTGCAAGGGGGGGAAAACACTAAAAAAAATGCTGGCTTCCTAGTCTTCATGTCCACTGCAGCCCAGCTGCACAGCCCACTGGGAGTGGGGAGGAGGGCAAGGAGTAGAGAAGCTGCCAGCATGAAGGGGACAAGGCAAGATGGCTGCCGATTGGCTGAGAGGGCTGCCTGTCATGGCAAGGGGCAGGGCCACATGACGGACAGCCCTCTCAGCCAATGAGGTGTTGAGGGATGGGCCCATATAATGGACAGACCTTTTAACTAATCAGTGGTGGGAGATGGGGCACCAGAACCCCTCAGCAAGTCAGAAGTGTGGGGCCCCTGACACAATAAGCTTGTGAAAATGGTTGCTGTCCCCCTGGTTTGCCCGAAAATCAGCTGCCAGAAACTCAGTTAACAAAAGGTTTGTATCCATGGCAAAATCAAGTTTATTATTGCTACTTCCATTTTATAGTTCAGATTTGAAGACCATAAACTGTAAATATAGTAGATGCTGCTGGTTTGGAGTAAAAGAAATGTTAGGGGATTTATATCTAAACAGATCACAGCAACCTCTGATTAAACTAAAATTCCTTGAGATATAGTGTAACAAGGCACCTATCTTGGGCTCTGTTATAGTCTGGAGAACATTGCCAGACCTGGTCAACCTGGGAGACTTACCAGGAGGCAAAAGACCTGTTGCATGGCAGAAAGAATGAGGACACTGACATCTGAGGAAGATATGACCACCTCTGTGCTTGATGCATGGAGAAGCCAAGTCATGGGACCCAGAGCTGTCTCCTATTTCCCATTAGGAACCTGACTGGAAGGTAAGACTGTGCAAGCTTCAGGGAGATTGCCTCAGAGAGAGAGTAGCATGAGAGAGAGGAGCTTGTGTGAACCATGCAGAGGTGCAGTTCTGCAGACAGAAGCCAGACCAACAGACCAGAGCCAGAGTGAAATTAAGCAGGATGACAAAGATCTGCAAACAACCCTGGGTGGTGACACTTAAAGCCATAGAAGAAGGGACAGACTTCCCAGACCAGTAAGGTGAGGAGTTAAAAAGAAGGAGGCTGTGCCTCAGGATAGTGAACTTAGCCCACAGATACAGGCTAGTGAGAAGCAAGCTTCTGCCCAAGGGACTTGAACCTGAAAGTAGCCCTTTGTGGGATTTAAGAAATTTCTTGGGGTGAAGTAGATTAACCCAGCTGGTATTCCAGGCCACCTACCAGACTGTTGGGAAAATCGATAAGCCAAGTACAGACGGACTTTGTGGCCTAACAACCACAGGATAATTTAATGAGAAGAGGTTGATGACCCTGATATAAGGAGAGAATTGATTGAGCTGTAAAGTGGACATTAAGTCAATGGATGTAGTTCATGTGGAATCTAATGACACCTATGGCAGGCGTAAACCTTTGATCTATTGCAAACAAGTAGTAAATTAGGTAACTGCAAGGAAGGTGTATCAATAGTACCTAGGCCTTAATACTCCATCAGTGTGAAGACAAGACGTGATGCAAGTCACAGGTTAATGCTTATCTTGGTGTGGTACGGATAGGGTGTAGGGGAGGCAGAGCCCTCTAAAGACAATCTGTAGTCACTCTACCTATTACTCATAGCAAACGTCTTACCTCCCCTTAATCTCCTTCTTCATTTAACATCAAAGCATAGCAGGCGAGCATTAAGGGAGACAGTTGAGAGTGAAGAGACATGGCAGAGGATCAGTCACCAACTAGAACAAGACTCCCACATATAGATAAAAAGGCTCTGAAAGCTAAAAGTATATTTAAAAACAGAGAATCCATTTTCAGGAAGACAGAGGTAAGGGATCAAGCTTAAAAACTTCCTCAAGTTTGAAAAACAAAAATATTTAAAAAGATGGGTTGAAATAGTTTTTTATACTTTTTAGTATAAGAAAAACATTTTTTTTTTAAATACAGAAGGCTAAAGGAAAACTGTATTGTGTACAACCATCCTGTGAATCACTTCCCTATCAATTCTCATCTGCTTTTCTATTCTTTCTGCTTAGTCACAGACTGTTGCTAATATCAATGTTTTGGTATGAAATACAGATGTTTCTCTAGAACAATATGTCACTAATATTGTTTAATATAGCAATATTGACACATTACATTATATTCTGAATTGTATCTTTATTTATCAAATGATGATCTGCCCTCCTATGAGATCTCCTATGTTCACCTGTGATTTTTTGGTAGCTTAGGTCAATAGCATAATGAGGGGTTGACAAATAGGACACCAGTCTTAATGTCAAATTTGGGGGCGGGGGTACCAGTAAAGCAAGCCCTGGGTACCCTGTGCTGTGGTACAGCTCTTTGAAATCAGATAACATTATTCAGATCTCAACTATCCTCCACTCTCTAGGACTTGGCACAATACCTCCACACACACATGCACACACTATCTGGCATGTCTATTCAGGGCTGAAAAATCACCACTGGCTTAGACAAAAATAATAATTATGGTCTGGCTACAGTTGATTCTTAGTTAAGGCTTGTGCTGCTAAATGTGGAGTACTGTCAAAGGGAATACTGATGCAACTGAGTGGAGTCTATTTTGGGGTTTTATATAGGTCTCAGAACAAAAATGGTTCACAATCACCCAGCAATGGATGCAATTGAAGTGTGTCTAATGGTGACTTTCACTGTACAGTTTTCAACATCACAATTCAGTCAGTCAAAGTATTTGTGCTTAGGGATAATCATAAATTTTGATTTTAAAAAAGTTTTTACTGTACTCTTCTCTAGAAATGGACTTTTTTCTCAAGGACATGAAAACCTGAAAACTTTTTGATTTTGTTGCATTAGAAGTTTAAATTTACTTCAAAGAATGTTGGTACAAGTATGTTGGTAGCAAGAGGAGGATTAGGAAAAGTGTGGGTCCCTTACTGAATGGGGGAGGCAACCTTGTGACAGAGGATGCAGAAAAAATGGATGTGATCAATGCCTTTTTTGCCTCAGTTTTCACAGGTAATTTCAGCTCTCTGACTACTGAAACAGGTAGCATACTTTGGGGAGGAGGTGAGCAGCCCTCAGTGGTGAAAGAACAGGTTAGAGACTATTTGGAAAAGCTGGATGTGTACAAGCTGATGAGGCCAGGTGGAATGTACCTGAGGGTGCTGAGGGAGTTGGCTGATGTGATTGTTGAGCCCCTGGTCTTCATTTATGAAAACTCATGGTGATCAGGAGAAGTCCCAGATGACTGGAGAAGAGAAAACATAGTGCCCATATTTAAGAAAGGGAAAAAGGAAAACCCAGGGAACTACAGGCCCATCAGCCTCCCCCTCATCCCTGGAAAAATCATGGAGAAGATCCTCAAGGAATCAATCTTGAAGCACTCAGAGGAGAAAAGGGACAAGCTAAGAAAATATGAACTGGATGAAGGGAGTGTAAGGTGACTAGAAAACTGGCAGGAACATTGGGCTCAGAGGGTAGCAATCAATGGCTTGATATCAAATTGGCAACCAGTATCAAGTGGAGTACCCCAGGGGCCAGTCCTGGTGCATATTTTATTCATTGTCTTCATCAACAATCTGGAAGATGGCTTAAAGTGCACCCTCAGCATATTTCCAGATGACACATAGCTGCATGGAGTTGTAGATACGCTGGTGCATATGACTAGTATTTAGAGTAACCTAGACAAATTGGAGGATTGTGCCATGTAACAGGGTATCTGGTATGGTGCCTGTTATGATAGGGAAAAGGGACATGCTGGCAGGAACAAAGGGAAAATAAACTTACCCACAGCCAGACCACAGTGGGAAAAGTGGGACAACTTGGAGCAACCAGGTGTTCCCAATTATGTGTTTCCTGGACTTTGGCAGGGATGAAAATGAGAGTAGAGCCAGGGTAGATTGGATCCTGGGGTAGGAGCCAGAAGATAAAATGGAAACATGGAGAAGAGACAGATTGCGTCAAGGGCAGGGGCCAACTGGAGGAGACAGAGCAGTGACAAGGAGTGCAACCCAAATGGCAATTTGAGCAACTCTGAAGACAGGTACTTACTGAAGACTGAGGGAGAGAAGCAATGTCTGGGAAGAGCAGGTGAGTGAAGAGTGGGTGAGAAATAAAAAATGAATGTGTTGATCTGGTGAAGGTCTTCACCAGTGAGAGACAAGACAGGGGAAGCCAGATTGAGGAGCTGTGGGGAGTCAGACAAGCTCCTTCACTCTCGGTACCCGGTGAGAATTTCTGGGAAAGGGAATTAGGATAACAATAAAACTGTAGGCACCTTCCTAAACTACTGGAGAGTCAGGGAGGCTGTGACCCTGAGGATCTAAGAGCCAGCTCTTCAAGTCGATGGGACTAATATTTAATGCTCATGGGGGCTGTGAATAGAAGTGCTCCCATCTGAGGCAGGGCAAAGGGATGCCAGCTCCCTAAGAATAATTGAGACAGGACAAGAAAGGGATGGGGGAAGTGATGCTCATAACTACAAAACTTGTCCAAAGAAGAAAGAGTGGAGGAATACCGGGAGCAACACCAAAGTCCAGGATGTCTCACGTGTGGTCAGGACAGGGTGAAGGGAGGTAAGAGCCCTTTGAAGAACCTCTGATCAATCACCCAAGGTATATTTGGAAGACCACATCCCAAGATCCGGGTTCTTCCTCAATACATTTATTTTTTTCATCAAGGCACATCAGGAGAGTGAGGAAGAGCCACAAAACTAAATTCCAGGGAGTGGCCATAACACCCGCGGTACCAGCACAATGCTTACAGGCCAAGAGAAATCTCATGAGGTTCAACAAGGGCAAGTGCAAAGTCCCGCACTTAGGACAGAGGAATCCTATGGGCCAATACAAGCTGGGAGCTGACTGCCTGGGTAGCACCTCAGCAGAAAAGGACCTATGGGTTAAAGTGAAGAATAATCTGAATATGAGCCAACAGTGTGTCCTGTTGCCAAGAAGGTTAACAGCATACTGGGCTGCGTTGGTAGGTGTGCTGCCAGTAAGTCAAGGGAAGTGATTCTTCCCCTCTATTCTACACTGGTAAGGCCACATCTGGAGTACCATGTTCAGTTTTAGGGGGCCCCTGCTACAGAATGGATGTGGATAAATTGGAGAGAGTCCAGTGGAGGGCAACAGAAATGTGAGGGGCTGGCTCACCTTACTTATGAAGACAGGCTGAGGGAACTGGGTTTATTTAATCTAGAGAAGAGAAGACTGAGAGGAGATTTAAAAGCAGCCTTCAACTACCTGAAGATTGGCTCCAAAGAGGATGAAGCTAAACTGTTTTCAGTGGTGGCAGATGACAAAACCTCAAAATGTAGCAAGGGAAGTTTCGGTTAGATATTAGAAATAATTGTCTCAGTAGGAGGGTAGTAAAACACTGGAACAGGTTACCTAGGGCGGTGGTGGAATGTCCATCCTTGGAGGTTTTTAGCACCTGGTGAGACAAATCTTTGGCTGAGATGATCAAGTTGGGGCTAGTCCTGCTTTAAGCAGGCATGTTGGAGTAGATGACCTCCTGAGGTCCCTTTGAACCCTAATTTTCTAAGATTCTATGAGCAACCCTGGTGAGTCCTGCTGTCAGTCTGGACTTCAAATCCCAGAGACCTCAGGAGCAGCAGGAAGGAGAACACACATCCCATGCCAGCTATGTGCCAGAGAGCCTTGCTCTAGCACCCCCAGCTTCTGGCTTGAGCCACTGCAATCAAGTGGCTGCATTTTCTAAATCAAAAGTGAATGTTTGTTAATTTGCTTAGTGATTCAATCTTTGCAGCTTAGACTAACCTGCAATGACTGAATTCATCCTTGGATTTTTGCCTGTCCATACTTAGCTCTGCATACTGATTCAATGCTGGTAACATTGACTGCAGCAATGATGCTGAAATTTGTGTAGCAATCTTCCCATTTGATGAGGGGGATTTTACAGAAACATCATTGACAACACCTCTCCAGGTTCTTGAGATGATGATGGTAGGTCACCCACACTAACATCTGTGTAGAAGAATGGCGATGATAACTGCCTTTTAGACCCCAATCTTGGTGTCTTCATAGTTTCATAGTTTCATAGTTGGTAGGGTCGGAAGTGACTTAAGCAGATCATCAAGTCTGACCTCCTGCCATGGCAGGAAAGAGTACTGGGGTCAGATGACTGCAGCAAGGTGTTTATCTAACCTCCTCTTAAAGACTGCCAGAGAAGACCAGTCCAACCTCCTCTTAAAGACCCCCACGGTAGGAGCCAGCACCACTGCTTGGAAGTTGGTTCCAGATTCTAGCCACCCTGAGAGTGAAGTAGTGCCTCCTGATCTAGTCTAGTCTGAATCTACCCTCTGCCAGTTTGTGACCATTGTTTCTAGTCACTCCTGGTAATGTTTGGGGGAACAGGGACTCCCCCAATGCCTGCTGGTCCCCTCTGACTAGTTTGTAATAAGCCACTAGATCCCCCCTCAGCCTTCTCTTGTGGAGACTGAACAGGTTCAGGTCCCTCAGCCACTCCTCATAGGGCCTGTCCTGCTGGCCCCTGATCATGTGAGTGGCCCTTCTCTGGACCCACTCCAAGTTGTTCACATCCCTTCTGAAGTGCGGCGCCCAGGACTGGATGCAGTGTTCCAACTGTGGCCTGACCAGTGCCACATAGAGAGGGAGGATCACCTCCATGGACCTGCTCAAGATGCATCTGTAGATGCATGACAAGGTGTGGTTGGCCTTCCTGACCGCGTCCCCACACTGTCGGACCATGTTCATTTTGGCATCAATAATGATTCCAAGATCCTTTTCTGCCTCTGCACTGATGAGAAGAGAGTTCCCCAGCCTGTAGGTATGCTGCTGGTTCTTTCTTGACAGGTGCAGCACCTTGCACATGTCAGTGTTGAAACCCATCCTGTTCTCATCCGCCCATGCCTGTAACCTGTCTAGGTCTGATTGCAGCCTGTTCCTTCCTTCTAACACGGCCACATCCACTCACATCTTAGTCAGCAAATTTGAACAGGGTACTCTTTACCCCCTTGTCCAAGTCTCTGATGAAGATGTTGAACAGTGCGGGTCTGAGGACCCCCCCAGGGGAACCCACTGACTACATCCTCCAGGTTGAAAATGACTATCCACCTCCACACTCTGGGTGCGTTCCTCCAGCCAGTTAGCGACCCATTCGATTGTGTAGGTGTTGACACCAGAGATCATGGTTAATAAGGACATGATGAAGCAATTTCCTAAAGGAGATCAGTGTGCACTGGATCCTGTGCTAGATCTTCTCATTTTTCACTCTGAGAGAGGTGACTACTCAGGTAGGGAAAGTGCTCAGCCACCTCCAGGGTTTTTTCCTCAGTAATTTGGGGAGGGGGCAGGGAGATCATATTCATGGTCTGGACCAGGCTGATAGAGAGCTTTAGTCTTCTTGATGCTGAGAGACAGGCCCAAAATTCAGTAAATTTCTGAGAAGAGATGCAGCATAGTCTGGAGGTCTTCCTTGGTGTGCACAAGGATGAAACAGTCCACAGCATATTGAAGGAAAAGATGGAAATGCTTAAAGAAACAAAGGGACTTGGCAGAATTTTAGCTTCTGTAAGGGACAGAATAGGATTGTCAGGGCCTCTGATCAGGCATGCCTGGCTGGGCTAAGCACCTGAGTCATCACATCTGCCCCTGATCTCTGGCTAATGCAACTGCCATTGCTCTCTGCAACTGGATTGGCTGCTGAAAGGACCACTCACCCCTTATAAGCACACCTGCAATCTCGGTTGCAGGCACACCTTCACACAGCCTCAGTCTGTTCTGGCAAGCCTGGTGTTCATTGCTTTCTGGTTCTCTTACCTCCTGACTGAGTCTTGACTTTCCCTGAACCTGACATTGGACCTCCACTGAACCTTAGCACTGGGCCTGCCGTCTTGTTTCCCCAGCATCCTGACTCAGCTTGGCTTCCTTGACCCTGAGCTCAGATGGAGTTTTACGGAACTTGGCCGTAGTTATCTGACTCCTGCCCCCTGACCTCAGCTTATGGCTTGGACTACATCACTCAGATCTTACCCTCTCAGTACCCTTCGAACTTTGTCCTCTTCACTCTGCTGACTCAAACCCTGACCCAATGCTCCAGTAACTTGTGTCCCCACCCTGCTGACCCCTGGGTCACTCTTAGTTGCTTACCACAGTCCTGGTCACTTTCAACCTGGCTGAATCCTCTCAAGGAGCAACTATATAAGTGCCACTTTGACGCAACAGAAATAGAAAAAGGGTCTGGGCCAAAGAGCATTTACTTGAAGGAAATTGTATATATATATATTTTTACATAATCTTGAACCTACCCCACAAGTTAGCTTTGAACACTAGATTCAAACACAAGTATTATCTGTTGGCTTCACATTATAGTAGAAAAAGAACAAAGAAATAAAAAATGAATGCAATAAAGAGGAAGAATTTAGGGACACTGTGAAATTGAAAGGGAGAAAAAAGTGGACAACTTAAACAGAATATCTGAAAATGCAATTATACTGATGTAACCCTTTTGCCAGGCACCAGTTGGCAGCAACAAAGGCTAGGTTCAATTTTGGGGTACTAAATAGATTTCCCCTTGGCTCAACTTCCCATCCAGACCATGTGAAAAACACTAAATGAATTATTACACATAAACACATAAACATAAACATAAACAAAACTTCCCTCCTTGCAACCAGTGTACACACACACACACAAAAACAGAAAAAACACCAAATACAATTTTAAACACTACTAGTGAAAGAGCAAATCTGTAGGTGACACCCTCTTGGGAGAGGCTTCACCCATAACCCAAACTCCAAACCAGACTCTTTCTCCCTGTGCCTGAGGCTTTCCCTTCAAATAGCTTTTGCTTGTCTCTCTCCAGTGAAGAAAGGTGGGAGCCCCTCCCCAGCCCTCCTTCCTCATGGGGAGCTGGTCCTCTGGCTCCCAATGCAGGTGTGCAGCTCTCAGCAGCCCCAGGAGAAAGAGAGAGAAAACCTTAGCAAGAGAACCAACTTCAAGAGAAGTGGTGCTGGCTCCTACCATAGGGGTCTTTAAAAAAAGTCTGGACAAACATCTGGCCAGGGTCGTTTGACCCCAGTACTCTTTCCTGCCACAGCAGGGAGTCTGACTATATGATCTCCTCAGGTCCCTTCTGACCCTACCAATTATGAAACTATGAGTTATTTTTATATACCTGTTGTGACATCACTGAAGCCTTGCCCAATCAGGGATGGCCACATTTCAGTCTTCCTCCCAACCAATCTGTCTGAAGCATTCTCTGCTTTATTTAGCCAATGAAACCAGAGGGTTTTAATTTCTGCAGATACAGGCCCCTACTTGCCATGTGATGAGTACATGACCAGGACATCAGGGGCCATACTGCCCACATAAAAATGCACCCCCCACTGTAATACACAACCAAAGTGTGTGCATGGGTGTTACATTGGTATGCGATAGATTAAAGGTATTCTGATTGAGTCATCTACTATGTATCATTTACCTCAGGTTTCAGACTATTTAATATTTATACTAGTAAAATCTCTTAGGACATATTTTTCACCTGCAGATATCAGTGCTTTTTTAACAGACTAGTTTACCGATAGGAAAACTGAGATCCAGGGAGAAAACCTTATCTAGCCAACATCATCCAGAGGGTCAGAGGCAGATCAAGGAATCAAAAGGCAGACCTGTGAAGTTATAAGCAACTTACTGAGTCATACTGTCCTTCCAATCCAATCTTCACCACTACTAGTGAAACAATTTACAGGAGAAAAATCAAACTTTAGCTTGAATGTTCATGTCACAGCACCTGGGCAATTTCAGTCTTTCTGTCCCCACTCAAATCCTCCCTGTTGATAATTTAAGAACTGCTATCAAACAAGCTAAATTCCTTTT
This sequence comes from Caiman crocodilus, assembly GCA_030014935.1. Taxonomy (NCBI): domain Eukaryota; kingdom Metazoa; phylum Chordata; order Crocodylia; family Alligatoridae; genus Caiman; species Caiman crocodilus. The sequence goes on along the minus strand of JAGPOW010001427.1, from coordinate 67,859 downwards.
CATCCCACTGTGATAAGAGGTACATTTTTTCTTATGACAAACTAGCAATAGGAAGTGATTGTTATTATTATTCAAAAAGTGCGAAAGAGAGTCAGAATTTTTCAGCCTCACTTTATGTTCAAAACTTTCTTCCAATTTTCATAGCAAATAGTGATGACATCCTGCTGTAATAACCATCTGCTGGCTGCCTAGGGTCTTCCCCCCCTAACTGTTCAATCCACCTGTTTAGAGTTGTTCCCCAGGCTTAGAGATATGCATCATTTCTTTCCATTCTTTCTCTGTTTAGAGTGGATGGCTCCTTCTACCCTGTTTTGACATTCCCTGTAATTTCTTACTAACAGGGAAGGGCTGCCTCCACACTATGCACTGTACAGTAATATGGAAGCCAGAAGTAGCAACAAACAATAGGAAAATAATGAAAAAATCCCAGTTGAGGCCAATTTTTCAAATTAGAATGCCTGCTTAACTGGAATTGCAGGGCTGCACATGCTAAGAGACTTTCACCCTTTGGGGATTGCCAGCTCCTTTTTTCATGTATTTAGAGTGGAAAAAAAAAATAGAGCACATCATCACTTGTTGTTCTTTCTCAATTTTCAGAACTATTCCTCTCCCAAATTTTTACATAAATTATGCTTTATAGGTAATATAACTGTAATCCTTACAGTTATTTATTCTATGGGCACAAAATCCATCCTATGTAAATGGATCTAGATCTACGCTGTACTTATGTAAGTCATAGTTCAAGGCAGCCATATCAACATTTCCAGAATTAAATTTCATGCCAACATTTCATTGCATGAAGGTATCTGCAAGACTTCACTCCCCTCCAACAAAATGTGACTCATTAAAATATTTGCTTGCCTAAAACACATCAAATCAATTATCTGAAACCCAGAGAATACTTCTATTGGGAACATTTGGCAGGGCCTCCAGCAATGTTTTGTTCAAGTTGATTTTCAGGTTAGAAGGCGCCTGAGTTCTGGTTTTGGTGTATGATTACTCTCTTAACAGGAAGAGGATAAGAATTATTACTCCTGTGCTTGTGTCTAGGGCAAAGTGATAGTTTTGGTTTTTTTCAGATACTTACAATGCTGCTTCTACCCTCTTTGACACAGGTGATAAGGAAGAAGATATGTTTTCAACTCTCTGTTTCCTCTAGATAGCTGAATTTTCAGCAATTTGATGCCTGTTGATGATTAAAACAGATTGGGCAGGGACTATTCAGTTCTATTATTTCACTGATGGAATGAATGGGACCCTATGGCCTATATATTGCATTATATGCACTTGCCGATTGATTTCCTGTATAAGAAAAGTAAAATAGAGAGATGTTTGTATTTTAAAGAAACCTTAATAAGGGCACAGGAACAGACCATCCCAATAGGCAGGAAGAGTAGCAAGTATGGCAGAAGACCAGCTTGGCTTAATAGGGAACTCTTCTGTGAGCCAAAAGAAAACAAGGAAGCTTACAAGATGTGGAAGCTACAACAAACAACTAGGGAGGAGCATGAAGGTATTACTCAGACATGTAGGGATGAAATCGGGAGGGCCAAAGCCCAACTGGAGTTGCAGCTAGCAAGGGACATGCAGGATAATACGAAGGGTTTCTAAAAGTATATCAGCAACAGGAGGAAGGTCAGAGAAAGTGTGGGTCATTTACTGAATGGGGAAGGCAGCCTAGTGACAGATGATGTGGGAAAGGCTGAAGTACTCAATGCCTTTATCACCACAGTTTTCACAGACAAGGTCAGCTCCCAGACTACTGCACCTGGCAGCACAGTTTGGGGAGGAGGTGACCAGCCAACAGTGGCAAAGGAACAGGTTAGGGACGATTTAGAAAAAATGGCTGTGTACAACTCCATGAGGCAAGATACAAGGCACCCAAGCATGCTAAGTGAGGTGGTCAATGTTATTGCAGAGCCATTGCCTATTATCTTTGAAAACTCATGGTGATCAAGAGAAGTCCCAGATAATTAAAATAAGGCAAATACAGTATCCAGCTTTAAGAATGGGAAGAAGGAGGATCCAGGGAACTATAGACCAGTCAGCCTCACCTAAGTCCTGGGGAAAATCATGAAGCAGGTCCTTAAGGAATTCATTTCCAAGCACTTGGCAGAGAAGAAGATGATTGGGAACAGTCACCGTTGATTAACCAAGGTTAAATCATGCCTGACCAACCTGATTTCCTTCTACAATGCAATGACTGGCTCTGTGGATGCTGAAAGATCAGTGGATGTGATAGAACTTAACTTTAGCAAGGCTTTTGATATGGTCTCTCACAACATTTCTGCAAACAAGCTAAGGAGATTTGGGTTGGATGAATGGACTGTAAGGTGGATAAAACTGGCTGGATTGTCAGGTTCAAAGGGTAGCAGTCAATGGATTGATGTCTACTTGGCAGCTGACATCAGATAGAATGTGCCAGGAGGTTGTCCTCGGTCCAGTTTTCTTCAATTGCTTCATCAATGACCTGGAAGATGGGATGGAGTACACCCTCAGCAAGTTCACAGATGGCACCAAGCTGCAGGGGGGGTGGGGAGTAGTATATGTGCAGGAGGGTAGGGCTAGGGTTCAGAGAGACCTTGACAAATTAGAGGATTGAAACAAAAGAAATCTCATGAAGTTCAAAAAGGACAAGTGCAAAGTCCCACACTTAGGATGGAACAATTCCATGCACAAGTACAGGCTGGGGAGTTACTGGCTGGGCAGCAGCTCTGCAGAAAAGTATATGCAATTACAGCAGAATAAGCTGAATATGAGTCAGCAGTGTGCCCTTGTTGCCAAGAAGGTTAAAGGCATACTGGGCTGCATTGGTAGGAATGTTGCCAGCAGATCAAGGGAAGTGATTCTTCCCCACTATTTGACACCAGTAAGGTCACATCTGGAGTATTGTGTCAAGTTTTGGGGTCCCCACTACGGAAAGGATGTGGACAAATTGGAGACAATCCAGTGGAGAAATATAAAAATGATTAGGGGTTGGGGCACATGACTTCTGAGGACAGGTTGAGGGAGCTGGGCTTATTTAGTCTGGAGAAGAGAAGACTGAGGAGGGATTTAATAGCCTTCAACTACCTGAAGCGTGATGGTGCCCGGACTCATGGTGATATCTGAGGCTGTATTAATGCAGTCAGGAGTGAGGTTCCAGGGTGGTGGGGCCCTGAGCCTACAGGAAGCTATGTGAGAAGCCCCTAGGGTTAAAAAATAAAGGCATTGTATCCCAATGTAGGGAAGGGGATAAGGTCCAGTGTAGGGAGGGGCTAGAGCTTGGAGCCCAGAATCGATGGGGGCTTGGAGCTGTGAATGGAAAAGAGCTGGGAGCCCTGAGGGATGAACAGGAGAGCCTAATGTGAAGACACTGGGACTACAACCTCCAGTGGGGAGTGAGAGTCCTGTGTAAGACTCTGGAGCTTGAGTCCCAGTGTGAGACACTGGAAGAATATGGATGCCAACTGCGAAACTGGGGACACAGTACAGGGAGGGTCAGAGCTATGTGCATTGGCCCTTGGCATCACGGCAAGTAAATAGGTAACCTCCCACCTTATTGACATCTTTCAATCATTATCATCAAGGTGTGGCAGCAAAGTAGGTGGGCAGTTTGCCCCGAGATAAATGGCTGGGCCAACAATAGGACTGGCCCCAAAACACCCACTTGTTGCAGTCCTCTGTTGCCTCTCTACTGCCCTGATCCACCAAGTCTGTGTGTCGCGGAGCACCTCGTTGCCTTGCTCCTAGAGGGTGAAAGCTGCTGGGGAAAAGCCCTAGCAGTGAGAATGAGCACAGCTATGAGTTGCCAGGGCAACAAATGACCGCACCTAATGGCGGTCAGCTGATTGGAAAGGCCTGGCTCTTATAAAGCCCAGAGTCAAGGCCAAGCTAGGAGTTACTCAGTTAAGCAGAGGGCCAGGAGCTCATGGAGCTAGAATGCAAGCACCTCTTGAGCAGACTGAAGGATGGTGGCTCCAGGATGCGGGAGCAATGTTGAGGTATAGCCAGGCAGTTTATGTTGTTATGGACAGGTGCCTTATGTTTAGTTATATCCAGGAGGCTTGTGTTGTGTTTTGTTAGCGTTTGTATTACACTGGTGGTTTGGGTGAGGCTATCTGGGGTTGAAGGAGGCCTCATAGGGGCCCACAGGGTGTGGGGCCCTAGCGCCAGAGAAGGCAGTCTAGTACCCAGGAGGGCATGATTCAGCAACAGAGAGGGCACAGTAGCACGGGGTGCATAGACACCTGGCCCCAGGAAGGGGGCAACATTGAGAAGCCCGAGTTGGGCACAGCGAGCCCCAGGAAGGGGGCAACTTTGAGAAGCCCAAGTGTGGGCACGGTGAGCCCTAGAAGGGGGCAACATGTGAGAAGCCCAGAGAGGGGCATTAGAAGAGCCCAGATATGGGCATGGTGAGCCCCAGACAGGGGGCAGTATTTTAAGGAGCCCTAGAGAAGGGCAATATTTGAGAAGCCCAAGGGGGGCAATATTTGAGAAGCCCAAGAGGGGCAATATTGAGAAGCCCAAGACGGGCATGACGAGCCTGGTTATAGGCTAGCGCTGCAGAAAACCCCAAGACAAGGGCAGCGTGGTGCGGTGGACCCCAAAAAAGGGGTTAGCAGCACGGTGTGCCCAAGAGAGGGACAGGGTGCTGCGGTGGACCCCAAGAAAAGGGGTTAGCAGGACAGCGTCCCGAGAGAAGGACAGGGTGTTGCGGTGGTACCCCCCCCAGGAAAAGGGGATAGCAGCACAGCGTCCAGCAAAGGGGAAGCAGCATGGTGGACCTGAAAGACCGGAGGCTCTATATAAAGTTCCAGAGCGGACAAGGGTTCCTGAGCAGCACAGTGTATTAGAGGAGGCCCTGAGCGGGCATCGAGACCCCAAGGGAGGGGCAGTCTCATAGGGGGCCCCAATGAGGGGCAGTGTTGTACGGAGGAGGCCCGAGAAAGCGGGCATCTATTTTGACTAGACAACATCTTTCACAACTGTGAGGCTTGGGGCGTTGAATTAGGGATTGGTTGGAGCTACGCATAGCCCATAAGACTAGGGTTCCTGGGGAGCACCCATTATAAAGGGAGACCCCGGAGAGTCTGGGGAATCATGGGGACGGAGGTCCTGATTAGCCATGCCCAAGGAGGTGTAAGGCAGCCTCTCAATCCTACTGAATATCAAAGACATGGCGGGCAAGAATAAGAGGGTGCCCTTGGGCCAGCCTTTGACACGGCGAGAGGGACCTCAGGAAGATCACGGCCCTCCCTGGCGGAGCCCGCCCTGACACTGTGGCTCCCATCATCACTGGCAATGGAAATCAGAAACAATCAGTAAAAAAAGGTAAGCAAAGCACAGAACAGGGAGGGTTTGGGTGCTGCAGACAGAGTCACTGTGGAAGGGATTGTTGGCTTGCAGCAATGTCTGGGTTGCAAGAGGAGAAACACTGTTCATAACGGTTGCTGACCCTGTTCTATTGTGTTCAGGGGAGCCATGACAATTTATACTAAGTATTTATCCCCTGATGTCATCTCTGAGTTTAAGAACATTGGGTAGTGTGGTTAAAATATGTGTCTTTGGTAGCAATCACTGATGCTTCCTTTGTGTCCTGCAAATAATAATTGTTCTTGGGTATTTTTTAACTGCTTATCTGCTCTGAAATCATAGCTCAGCATCATTTTCTGGGGTACCACAATAATTGTCCTAATTAATAATCTAGAATTTAGAAAAATGGAAAATTTAAGTTTACATGTTCATGTTGGGTTAATATCATACAGTGTTTCCCAAAGAGTTGTCCCTGGCCAGTGTTGGCCTACGAACTATCCTTTTCCAATTAAGTTTGATAAGGAAACATGATACTCTGTCAGTCCAAAACATTGGAAACCACTAACTTAAATTATGTTCTAAGCAATGCAATGGTTTTTATAGTTCACTGATACTTAAAAGCTAGTGTATTAAATTAAATAGCGATGGCCAAATTTTATTGATAGTTACACTGTAATGGTAAATCCTCTCACTATTATTAAATGAAATTAAGTTAGTGGTGCTGTCATAGATTTTACAATGACACATTACTGCAGTGAAATATAGAGATACTAGAGCTCACTTCAAAATTTTTGCTCAGATATTGCAAGTAGTCTTGATGCAGCAGCATAGGCCAAACGTAGCATACTTCTTGACCATTTTCAATGAAAGTTTTCCTTTGACTTGAACAGCAATTGGACTAGGTCTCTTACATTGTTTAAAACTCATTTTGTACAAAAACAACTTTGATAAAACCTCAGATAGGTTCCTTTTCTTCTCCTCTGTTTTAATTATAAGCAGAAAAAATATAAAGCATTGCATTTCATTTTATCAGGACATCATGTGAAAAACCCCATCTGCTGCCATATATTTACCATTTGACAAGTGGAAATTCTGCATATGACCTTTAGAGATTTATCTAAATTCCATTTCTCACATTATCATATTAAGATGTTTGTCAAAATGAACTGTAATCAACTGTTACCCAATCCAAAGTTTGAAGAACTTGACAGAATTTATTTTGTCAATTAAATGGCTTTAGGTTTCTGACAGAATTCAATTACAATTCAATCTGTGCAGAAAAGTGCTTTTGCTGAGCTTCAATTATTCCTTACCTGAGAACATGCACATTTCACATTCACAGGCAAAAAGCAATTGAACAACATGCTTCCTTCAATACCTCCTCAATAAATGCCATTATGTCTACGAACTTAATGCATCTGATCATCAAATTTAAGTGTGGAAATTAATTCTGACATTCTGACCTCCCAGTTAAGGGAAAAATTACACGTTACAATTAAATCACCTTAAAAGCACTTAAAACTTGAATGATCAAACATTAAGGCTCATTTACAAGGGCTACATGTCCTCTAAACATATCACAGTTATGCCACTTCAGTTGAAGATTATCTATGAGCTGTGCCACCTAGCTCAAGTTAAGTTAGCGTCTGAGCTAAAAGCACCAATCTGAGGTCTTCCACAATTCTAGGGGGCTCTGAACCCAGGGGGGACTAGCTAGCTATCATCCAAAACCCTCTGGCCTTGGATTGACAGTTTAACAAGAGGTGGGTGGAGATGGAGTGATTGAGAAGGGAGGGAAAAGAGATGAAGTGGGGAAGGTGGGCCAAGGGGAGAGGGAGAGGTTAGGGGGAGAGGGAACAGTAGGTAGATAGGGAGCTGCCAGGCTGCTGTCCCCCAAATTGCCATCCAACCCTCAAATTGCCCCTCCACCCCAAGACCACTCTCTTGCCTTCTGCCTCTCATCATCCCATTCACCCCTTGACCACTGCCCTGCCACCCTAATCATCCCAAGTGGAAAAGACAGCAGTGCACGGTTCCCTTTCTGGAGTTCCTTCAGAATATGCTCACATTGTGCACCCAAATCTAGACTCTTCCAGACCCCATAACTGAAGTAGAGGAAGAAGGGAAGAGGCAATGGAGCAAGTGCTTCCAGGAAGCTGTGGGATCCAGTTGGCGACTGGATCCCAGTGCACACAGGTGCTGTGAGATGCAGGGAGCCTAGCAGCAGGCAGGGAGGGGGAACAACCCATCCCACCTGCTGCTGCCACTGGTCTCGGGCTAATTGGGGTGGGAGGGCAGTGATCTGGAGGTGAAGAAACCAATCGGGGGCAGGGGGCAATCCAGGGGTAGAAGGGGGATTCTAGGGACTGATGGGGACAGCAGGTTTATTTGTGGGACTAATGGGGTGATCCCTCTTTTCCTTCTTCCCCCATGCTTCCCCAGCCTATACCGTAGCTAGAGAGCTAACTAGCAGGGCAGGCATAAAGCAAACTTGCAGCCTCTAGCCATGCTTCAGCTTGCCAGTCCTCAAGTGTCAGTTCTAAACAGTGCTCATTACAGAAGGTTTTAACATGTGGCATCTGGCTCCAGTGACAAATGGCATACATGTCACAGTCTGAACAGATTGAGAGTGGGTCTTGGAAGATGCAACTTTCTCATGAAATCATGGGGTCTCTATGCAGCTGACCAATGTGTTAGTAAGGAGAAGCAAACCACAGACGATCTCCGGAGATACCCTGTAGCACCACGATGCACCCCAAATTATCTGGTAACACCAACACCTGTGCAGAATATTAGGAACAGACTACATAGAAAGGTTGGATTGGAGACACAATGAAGATGAACACGTGACTGATCGCTGTAACTTGTTAACCTTAACACAGACCAACATTGCTTATAATTAGCATCTGTAAACTCTAACATATATAATCTGTTACCTCTAACACATATAATCTTACCCTCAAAAAAATTTCCTCAGAACAGCTCCAGCCCTTTTAGTGGTCTTCTCAAAACATAGGCTCTGAAATCCTTTGGGCTATTTTAATTCCACTTACATGTCTCATTTTTTCAAAATAAAGTGAAACCATCACTTCAAATATGCTGATCATTTAAAAAACAAAACAAAGCAAAATAGTAGTAATCAAAGTAGACTAATCAAACCTAGATTTGGCAAACTAAAAAAAAAAAACACTTTGGCTTTGGGATGAAAATTATGAGTCATAGATTTCTGATAATGATCATGACTGTTGCTCCTTTTGGATTTGTAAACCTCTATTTAAAAATGCAGGAGTAAAACTACTTGGAAAAAATAATTAAATATACATGTGGAAAGAAGAGTTATATTGCCTGCAATTCTGTCTTGACAGATAAAAATGCAAATAAAAATGTAATGGATATAAAACTTTATTAAGAAAATGTTAAAATTATAGTTATTAAAGGTTTCCCTCAATTTATGCGGTACATGCGTTCCCAGAGACAGGTGCATAAATGAAATTCACATAAAGTGAACCCACTTTCTAAAGTAACAAATAGAGATACGTTCTCATGGTGGTGAGGGATGGAGGAAATGGGGCTAGGACTAGGGAAGGAGAGGAGCGAAGCACAACCCATTGACAGTTCCCAGGGCTGCAGCAGGCAGCAAAGCGGTAGGAACTGTGATTGGGTGCAGGGCATAGGACACGGGATGGGGGCGAGGGCAATAATGAAAGAGTAGATTGATCTCTTTAAATTAAGGAGTGATATTAGAAGCAGAATTCTGATGTTATAAGTTGGAATATTAACTCCAAATTGAAATGCCTCAGCTTCAAGAGGAGGGCTGGAGGGGGACTTGATGAAGTCTGACCTGTAGCCAGGTGGCGGGGATGGAAGAGAACCCTGATATCGCACTTTCTTGGCAAGCGCTCTCAAACCTTTCAGCCATTTGAGCTGAAAGATTTGGGCTAGGGACGGACGTTAAAAAATCCAGAGCCTAAATTGATTCAATATTTGCAAGTTAGACTAACCTGCCTACATTGAACAAGTTCAAAAGAGCACAGACGTTCCCTCTGGATAGAGAAAATGTGGGCACATGCCTGCAGTTGCTCAAGACAGGAGTCTAGGGGCATTAGAGTGCACCCTTGTTTGCCAAGAAGCTATGCTGGGGGAGAGGGATGTGGCCATTCCTAGATTAACTGATCAGAAGGGGTTTTAATTCCCCCCTCCCTGTCCCACCAGCAGGGATGTGAGCTGGTTCTGCCAAGTGCTCCCCCCCTTGCTGCTTCAGTGGTGGGCCAGCATAGCCCTGAGGCAGAGGTGGCAGGGAGGGGGGTTATTTTCCCCTCTTCCCCCACTGCTCCTAGGGGACCACAGCTGGGTCTGCCTCCCTTGACCACCACCAAGTGGTGGAATAAGCTGGGGGCAATTCCTTCAGCCCAGCAGCTTCAGCTCAGCTCATGAAGCAACCGGGCTGAAGGAAGCATCCTCAGCCCTGAGCCGTGCTGTGCAGTATGGCAGGAGCCACAGCTAGAGGCAAAGGGAGAAAAACAGCTCTACCGGACCAAGCCAGGTTCCTCTTGCCTGCACTGGTTACTCCCTTTCCCATTCATACCACTCCTGAGCTACTCTGGGAGGTGGTGGGGGAAGGAAGCTGTAACCCAACAGCTTCTGCCCCATTCTTGGAGCTCTTGCTGCAGCCTCTGGACTGAAGCCTTCCAAGGCATCCAGGAGCTGGAATCAGAGCTGCAGGCATAAGGCAGAAGTTTCCCAGCCCCCTACCCAAAGACATGTGGTGCAGCTGTGGCAGCAGCAGCTGGAAGTGAGGGGTACAGCCCCCTGCCCTGCCGCCTCAGGTGTTGCACAGGTCAGGGGGCGCAGTGATGACAGCTGCCAGGTTCCAGGCCTGCCATCACCTCTGAGCTGGCCTGGAAAGCCCACTCCCCAGCCAGCCCCCACCTGGTGGGTCCAGACACTAGCCAGCAGGGCCCCTTGTGGGGGGACATGGACAGGGTTATTCCCTCTTCCTCCGGCATCTGGCAGAAGCGACAGGAGGAGGCTTATTCACTGCTCAGTGGCGGCAGCAGTCAGGCCTACCAGACAAGTATCAAGTGAAGTGCCCCAGGGGTTAGTCCTGGAGCTGTTTTTTTTTCAATATCTTCATTAACAATCTGGAAGATAGGATAGATTGCAGCCTCTGCAAGTTTACAAATGACACCAAGTTGAGGGTATAGTAGAGACAGTGGAGAGTAGGGCTAGGATTCAGAGTGACCTAGACAAACTGGAGGAGTGGCTCAAAAGAAATCTCATGAGTTTCAATAAGGACAAGTCCTGAACTTTAGGATGGAAGAATCCCATGCACCAGTAGAACCTGGGGACTGACTGACTAAGCAGCAGCTCTGCAGAAAAGGAGCTGGGGGTTACAGTAGGCAGAAAGCTGGATATAAGTCAGCAGTGTGCCCTTGTTTCCAAGAAGGTGAACAGTATGTTGGGCTACGTTAGTAGAAGCGTTGCCAGCAGATTGGAGGATAATTGTTCTGCTCAATTCTGCACTGGTGAGACCACATCTGGAATAATGTGTCCAGTTTTGGGGCTCCCAAAGGATGTGGACAAGTTAGAGAGAGTCCAGCAAAGAGCAACAAAAATGGTTGGGGGGATGGGGCATATGGTTTCTGAAGAGAGGCTGAAGGAATTGGATTTAGTTAGTCTGCGGAAAAGAAAATTGAGAGTGGATTTGATAGCAGCCTTTAACTGCCTGACGTGTAGTTCCAAAGAGGATGAAGCTGGACTGTTCTCAGTGGTGACAGATGGCAGAACAATGAGCAGTGGTCTCAAGTTGCAGCAAGGGAGGTTGAAGTCATATATTAGGAAAAACTTTCTCACTAGGAAGGTGGTAAAGCACTGGAACGGGATACCTTAGAGAGGTGATAGAATCTCCATCCTTGAAGGTTTTTAAGGCCTGGCTAGACAAAGCCTTGACTGGAATGATCTAGTTGGGGATAGTCCTGCTTTGAGCAGCCCCCTGCTGGACTAGATGATGTTCTGAGGACCTTTCCAGTCCTAATTTTCTATGATTCTTTGAGGTCATATCCATCCCAACTTCATGGGTAATAGCACAACCTGTGCCACATACACAGCTGCAAAACTCCCATTTGTGTGTGTAAAGTAAAGGAGGATACTGCCTAAGGTATTACAATGGTGTAATCTCATAACAGGCATTGCCAACTCCCCTATAAATTTAGTATTTTCTGTGTAACACAAAGGTGCACTGCAGTTTGAAACTAGTTCTACATCCATCACAGTAATCTCAGCATTTCAAAACAGGGGTAGGTTAATTCAGAGTTAAGAGTAGAACTCATCAAGTTTCAGCTGGCTCTTTAATGAACTTCAGCATCTGGCCACTGCCATTAGGGATATTTGACATTTTCCAGCTTTGCAGGAGATAGAGGGCCATGCAACATACCCCATTCCCTCCACCATTTTGGTGGCACAGTTTACCTCAACAGCAACTCTAACATCATGGCTTTCATGTGCTGCCCCCAATCCTGCAAAAGAAGTTTTTGAGGCAAGTGGGACTGAAATTGAATTAGGACATAGTAGTGTAAGGACAGGTGGGCAAGCAGGGCACTGGATTGGGTGGGGGCAGGAAGTCAGCCCAGCTGCGATGACTTCCTATCCCCGGTGGTGGATCGGGTGGTGGGGCAGTGCTGACTTCCCATCCCCAGCATTGGATTGGGCCAGGGGTGGGAAGTCAGCCCAGCTGAGCAGACTTCCCATCCCTGGTGCTGGATCAAGTGGGGGGCGGGAAGTCAGCCCAGCTGAGATGACCACCCACCCCCGCCTGATGCGGTGCTGGGGATGGAAAGTCAGCCCAGTTGGGATGACTTCCCGTCCCTGGCCGGATCTTGCGCCAGGAATGGGAAGTCAGTCCAGTCAACCCCAGTGCTATAGTCAAAATGTTGCAACTTTTCAAACCTTTCTACTAGCCTCATTTTGTTTTGAGGCTGTTTTGATGCCCTTTGTTTTATTTTGATTTTGCTGTTTCTACCACAAAATGAGTTGAAACAGCATGGGAGCAAAATGGCCAGAGAAATTTCATACAGCCCTACTGCCCACATCTTTTCAGGTTGATATTGATCCATCTACCATCACTCTCTGGGTGTGACCTCTAAGCCAATTTGCCACCCACCTGATCATGCAATCATCTATGTCACATCCACTCAGCTTATCTGTGAGAACAGGATGAGATACCATATCAAAGTCTGTCTTAAAATCCAAGTAGATTACATCTACCTCAGTTCCTGTGTCTAAACATTTTGTGACCTGGTCATAAAAAGAAACAAGGTTAATTAGGCAGGATGGATGTACCTGCTATGAATCTGTGCTTGTCGCCCTTCAGCACTGTCTTTCCTGATAGACTCCCACAAATGTGATCCTTAATAATTTTATCAAAGGTAAAGATAGAGGTGAGACTTATTTCACTAGAGTTTTGTAATGCAAGAATTAATGAAGGTCTTGTAGAGTCATTAGGGATTGAATTTAATTATCCATATTAAGTGAGACACATTGCTAAGTAAACAAAAATATTTCCTACCCGCACCATTTTCATTCCCCCCCCTGCAATAAATCCATTCCAGTCAATCAAGTCTAGCATCCTAACCCCAACCCATCACCCCTCCCCACTGCCAACAACCAAAATATAGCAGGGCTTCCTATCTGGATTCTGATCCCATAATCCTTTGTGGCCACAAAGGACTGTGGGTTTGTCACAGCCAAAAACTGCTGCTGATTTTGAAGAGAACTTACTCTATTTCAGTCAACTCAAGGAAATCCTAGGTTTTATTTGAAGTCACTAAAATGAAAATTTCCATTGGAAATATTTTTTAAAGATTAGTTATGAGGAAGGGTGGTGGTGGGGCAGGGGGGAATAAAGAGGTAATATAGCACAACAATTTAAAAAGTAATGATAAAAATGAAAGGTCAAGCAGCCAATTGGTATATCTCGTATTTTCAAATGCCCAAAACACTCTACTTCAGAAGGGACAGGGGTGTTTTATGCTGCTAGCAAAATATGTTTAATATTTGTATTTGAGATAAAAATTTATTTCCGGTCCCTTGCTTCTAGAATGAAGGCTGTGAAGGTTTTCCCAAATTCTGACTGCCTCATGAATAGATTTCCCCACCAGCCTGCTTCTGATGGAGGTATACAAAAGGGCCAGATTTTTGCTGTGAAGCACCAGAGTCAGTTAAGCTGCTATGTTGGTGAGTGATGCTATCTATCTTGGATGTTGAAAGAAGGGAATATATTTAATCTCTCAGGCAGTGAGGGGAAAAATCAAAATACATTTGCTGTTATCACAGTGTTAGGCTCTTTCCCCTCCTTGAATTTATTTTTGATTTTTTCCACAATCGCGCATCAGGCAATCATTTTAGATAAAACTTGTTTACACTCAGTATTTTTCATCTGCAGTATTTTTGAAGGCAGGAGTCTTGGACAAGTTTTGGGTTTTTTCCTATTTAAAAATAAACAAATAAATAAATAAATACCAACATGCATTTTCCAGACAGTTGGACTGATGCAGAGCCTAGACAGCTTAAGCAGCATAGAAGCCGTATTGTACAATGTGTTAAGAAAATGCTTACCACAGCAGATTTCTTCTCCTGAAGAGCTTACAGGCTAAAACCTGGATCATGGAATGAATCGTGAATATCATGTCTCACTGAAGAATCAGTGCCAAAATAAAATAGATAAGGGGCACGGAAAATGAAATGGTGAAAAAAGATCACAATTATCTTAGAGCCAAAGGTTTAGTTTTATCGTACTTCAAATGTCATATGCATGAGTTTTGATCCCTTTTATCCCATAGCACCTGGTCAGGGGGCCCAATAAGCATGCCCAGAGGGGTGATCCCCCATAGTGGCCAGAGTGGTGGTCCCCAATAGGAGAGGCACAAACTTGGGGGCCACAGGGCCTGGAGCCCAAGAAGGCAAGGACTTGGACTTGGGCCCAGAGCCAGCAGCCCAGACACAGAGAGCCCAGGGTGGCTCAGTAGTTTGAGAAAGAGCAGAGACAAGGGGCCAGGAAGGCAAGACAAGAAGCTGGGTACTCTGAAGCTCAGTTTAGTCAGTGAACTGAAGCTAAAGGACTCAGCAACAGAAAAGGGATGGAGGCTGAGAAGCCTTGAAGCCTACCACAGGAACAATAGCAGGCTTGCTAGAAGACCCTCAGGTGGTCTCCTTCCTACTAAAATAATAACATCAAAGGTGTGGTAATGGAGTAAAGGAAGTGAGGGCCCCTAGAGTTAGAGTTGGGGCAGGAATTGTGCAGCCACCAAGGGGTGTCACAGCCACCCCTGGGACCCACACCTGTCCCAATGGCACCAGCATACAGTTAGAAAGCTCCTGCTATTAAGAATTCATAGTGAAAGAATAAGACAGAGTGTGTTAAGGAAAAAGTGGGGGTACCAATGTGCTGAAGAGTGCAGGTGAAATCACCTCGATGCTCTCCATTCTATACCTGTCTTATGGCTAAAGCCACTAACCCAGCACCTTTCTCAAACGTTAAATGAATGCTGAAATAATAACTTAAACCAGGGTTGTCTAACTGTGGGCTGAATACAGCTTGTGGGTCCCACCATCTTGACAATGCATTCAATGCTTCAGTGAAAGTTACTTCCACACCGAGTTAATTGTTTTAGCTAGAGTTAAAACCACTCTGCAGAGCTGTGAAATAGGAGCTATGTTACTGAGGCAGCTACCAGACAGAAGAATTGCAGAATGGGACCCTGTACAGGATACCTTGATTATTGGGACCATTAAAAGAGAGGGTCACTACACTATCCCACTGCTTCATGGCAGGGATCTGCATGGCTGCTGGTGCAGCCCACGTGGCAGGGGCGGAGGAGCCGCGCACAGCCCTGAGGTAGTTGTGCACTGCCCATCAGTGTTGTGCTCAGCTTCCAGTTGCAGAGAAGTTGGACAGCACTGATCTAAACCAGTAAATACAGTCAAACAGAACAAGAAGGGTGTATGTTTGGTCAAGCGCATGGAGAGCTGGCTTATTATAAAGAACAATAGTTCAAGCTCTATACTATGAGACTCAACCAGCCTCTGCTGCTCAAGGCAGGACCATCCCTGACGAAACCATACCAGGCAAGTGTATCTCCAAAGTGCTCTTGAAAACTTCCAAGGATGGAGATTCCACAATTTCTCTAGACAGTCTGTTCCAGTGGTTGACTACCCTCATAGTCAGAGAGTTACTCCTGATCTCTGACCTACATTTTCCTTGCTAAAACTTCAGGCCATTGTACCTTGTCCTGATCCATACACCCAAAGAGAAAAATCCCATCTCTATTCTCCCTGTCCTTCAAGTATTTGAAGATTTATTAAATGCCCTCCCCCATAATCATCTCTTCTCCAAATGAAATAATCCTATTTCTTAAAGTCTTTCTTTATCATTCTTGCCTCCCAAGACTCTTATCGTTTTTGTTGCTCTGTGCTGGGCACTGCTGGCTCATATTCCACGTAGGGTCTGCTGCAATCCCCAGGTCCTTCTCTGCAGCACTGCAGCTGAGCCACTCATTCCCCAGTCTCTATTTGTGCATGCAATTATTCCATCCCAGGTGCAGGATTTTGCCTTTGTCTTTGCTGAATCGCATCAAGACATAAGATAAATTGCAATAGCTTCTTCTTTTGTACCATATAAGGGAGGTGTGGGGGAGGGATACATCAGTGTGTTACTGCAGAGGCTCCAATTGTTGACCAAAGCATCTCTGATACTTCTATAACTAATAGATTGATAATATGCATTGACAGTGGGTAGCTATCATTCCACTGCTGAAATTTGAATTTCTATGTCTAATAAAGTTTCTACTACAGAAGGTCAAAATGGATTCTGCAGCCCTGACATTACTTAGCAGACCTGTGGCTCAGTAGCCCTAACATTACTCAAGGTGAAATTGCAACAAAACTAAAAACCACAAGCACATTGAGACATTTTACTGAGCATTTATGCTGGCAATCTCAGTCTCCCAATAAGATTTGTTTAATTATTTCTTCTTACATGCATCATTCATGGCAGTCCAAAAGAAAGTGGGGGTGGGAGGGAATAAAAGAGAGCAATGTCTGTTTGCCTGTTGAGGGTCTATGCCTGGAATCTGCTCTATGAAAAGGCTTTCCTCCTTAATTTTGCCAAGATAAGGGATACCGTGAAACATTAAAACTGTCTATTGTAGAAATAGACCATTCTCAGGCTGCAAAAGTCTTGTTTATGGTGCTGGTTAGGTCTTCTAAAATGAATTCTGTCAAGCTTAAATTTATTAAACCAGTTTGTCAAACTAAAAAAAATGACATGCATAGGCTTCTTAATTTTTAATCATTAGCAAGTCATCCTCAGATTCTACTTATGTAATTCTCATTTGTAAATATCCACTTACGATGCCCAATACATACTTCCAAACAAACTGAAATAAATTCTTGTAAACAGAATACTCAACCGTGGTAAACACTGGCAGTCCCTCACAGCTGAGGATGATTGTCTTCCGTGATTGCTTTATCTGTGGGTCTGAAGCATATTTCGCCAAGCATTTCATACAGGTGAATCAAAGTGTTCCCATTTCAGACTCATCTTCTACCAAAAGCATTTAATTTCCCTTCTCATGTTTAAACCTACAATTTTACAAAAGAATTTCTATAAACAGCCTGCAAGGATTAAGTGTCAAATCCTGGGAATGCAGAAAAATCTTATGTAATGTGCCTGAGGTCTAAGAAAAACAAATCTCTTTAAACTTATTTCAGAACTGCAGTGATATAATACACCACTGTCTCTCTCTCACTCAGATGTATTGTTTTTCTTTCCACATCAAACTCAAGGTCAGCCTCATTTAGAAAGCTGCCATTGGAGCTGACAGGCTTCCACTGCTTTTCCTCTCCTTTAACTTAGCTCTTTAAGTAGAGCAAGACACTCATTCCAATTGTAAAATAATATTATCTCCATTAGGGTTTCTCCATTCTTTCATAGCATGAGCTACCTCCTCTTCCATTCAAAAATATGGTGGACTAACAGTAATGACTCACCGTGGGCAGATCTAGGGGTTTGAAAAGAGGGGTGCAGATGATGTGGTGCATCATCACATACTATATATTCCTCTAATTAAAAAGAAATTAGAAGCTGTACTAATAAGCTAGTGACCTAGGGCTGTATTATTCAGTTTAAGGTTGAAGCAAAACGCCCTAAACCCTTTATTGGAGTATGCATTAAGTTGCTATATCATATATTAGATATAAAAGCAAAACAAACTAGGCAAAATAATCAAAAGATATTGTTTCATTGGACCTGTAACCATCAGAATTAAAATACATCTTTTTTTCAAACTCATAAAAAAAACCCCCTAGTCTTTCTGAGCATCTTGACAATGCATTTAATGCTTCACTGAAAGCTACTTCCACACTGAATTAATGATTTTAACTAGAGTTAAAACCACTCTGCAGACTTGTGAAATAGGAGCTATGTTACCAGGGGCAGCTAACAGACAGCAGAATTGCAGAATGGGACCCTGCAAGGATTACCTTGATTACTGGGACCATTAAGGACCAACAAAAGGGAGAGACAGTCATTAACACCTATGGAATAAAAAGTTTAGCAGGAATCCCATAGATTATAAGAAGCCGGGAAGTGACTTGACTCCCTCAGGACTGCCTGAATAAAAATGCAGCTGCCATTGTCAGGCAGTTGGCTTTAAACTGGGGGGGAACCAAGAATCAAAGCAGGAGTGCAAGTGCACCACTGCATCCTCTTGGATCTGCTCCTGGCTCACACCTTCTCCTTGCTCTGAGTGCAATGTCACCAGAGTACCCTGCTCCAGTCTGGCCACCAGCCCTTCTCTCCAGGTGTCCTTGCTTATCTCACCGGATACATCTTGGTCTTACTCAGTGTGCTGGTCTCTGAAGGGAATGATAGTCTAGTTGACAGGATTTTCTGTATCCTCTGTCATGTCAGATTCCTAGTTTGGACTATCTTCCACCTGATAATTCCTCTGTCTTTAATTTCCCAGTGTAGTCCCTTCCTCTCCAAGCTTCTGACTCTTTCTGAACAGACCAAAAGCAAACTTATGTTCCTTGTTGCCTGTTAGCTCTGCTGCAGTTTTCTCCAGGCCTCTTTCAGCCACTTCCCCCAACACTCTTCTCCTCCAGCCAGAGTTTTTGCCTTCACCCTAGTAAGAGTCCTTTTGCCCCTCTCCCTTCTGGGGTCCTTTCCTTATATTAATCTCAGGAGCTGGCCTCCTGGTCTAGTTTTCCTTAAAGGACCAGATTCCTTTTTCCCTGTAGTAGTACTTTTTCTCCCTTTGCCTCTATCTGCTCCCCCCACCTTCCTTCCGCATAGACTTACCTGCTGGGCACAGGGGTCGAGGGTGGGGAATGGCGACACGCAGTAGATCTTGGGTTGCTTATAGGTGCCAAAGGTGATCTCCTACTTTGAAAGTTTGGAGACCACTGACCTCCTACTTTAAAAGGTTGGAGACCCATGCCCTAGTGCATTATTGCCTAATGCATCAATATGATAAGATGGTTAATATATACATTGCTTTCCTCTCTCATGTGTATCAGAACTACTTAACTGTGTTTTATACATGCTATAGTGTTAATAACTAATATATATGTCCCTTAAGTTTGCATAGTATGAGCCCATAATATGAATGAGCAGAAGAATCGATCTTTGTGAAGTCTTTAGCAGCCATGTTGTAAAACAATGGATATTTGTAGGAGAAGGTTATTAAAGTACAATACAGAGTATTGGTGGGGGAAGAAAAAATCTGAAGAATGACAGCGTAGCCATAAAACAATAATCTAAGAGGAGTGATGTGATGCCAGACCCAAAAGTTACTTATACTCTCCAATCAGAAGCAACATTTTCCTAACCGTTCACTCTGTGTTGGCAGAGATAAAACCAATATTAACATTTAGACTAGGGCTATCTAAATTCTAAGTGTCTAGGGGCCATAGGCCATGTACTTCCAGGCTGGATGTCATATGAGACACTCTACCACACTCTATGGCCCAGCATTAGTCCCCAACCCTGCCACTACAACATGCAGGTCCTTGATGCTCCCCATGACTCCAGTGTGCAGAAATGCCTTATCATGCAGGGCCCTCTGTATGCATTTGTGATTCATGGTGTAGTTCCACCATGCAGCTCTGCCCCCCCTGCATGCCAAGTGACTCCCACAGCAGCACACCAGTGGGGATAACACATGGGGTCCCTGGGTCCCCCCAAGCCATGGGCTTCTAGCCATGAGCTTCCTCAGTCCCACAGTCTGTACCACTCTACCCTGCTCCCAAGGATAGGGCAGGAACTGGACACTGGAGGGGGTGGGGCTAGGAGAAACCCAGGAACTCCAGTGGCAACAGCAAGAGAGCAAAGGGTTGAGCAGTGTCTGGACCAGGAGCTCAGGAGCTACAGTTTTACCCTTAAGGAGCTGCATGCAGCCCATAGGCTACCAGATAGACATCCCTGATTTAGACTATAGAAGAGAGGGAAAGCAAAGCCCGCCAGATTGACTACACTGTATCTGACTGAAAAAAAACAAAACAACTAAAACAGTATGGATAGGAAAGGAACTACCAGCAATTTCAAGTGGGAAATTATCCATATTGTATATGACAAAAAGGATGTGTATTAGGACCATGCATTAAAACCATAGAAAAGCAGGACTCGAAAATCGAACCTCAGGAGGTCATCTTATCCAAACACCAGCTCAAAGCAAAATCATCTCGTCTAAAGCATCCTAGACACATGTTTGCTAATCTGTTGTTAAAAACTTCCAAAGATAGATACTCCATTAATTCTCACTGATGTAATGCCAAGAAAGCGTAACCATATTGATCAACAGAAAGCACAAAAGTAACTGTTTGGTATATTTTCAAGGATGTCTTTGAATTAAAATTTCAGTGAGTCCCTGGACAGAATAAGGACATACAATGGTCACTTAGCAAGATGGTGAGAAAGAACATCAAAAGCTCTTCATAACATACTCCAGTGCAGCTGCCTGTATATGAATGCTATCAGAGGAAAATACTGAAATTTTTGATGATTTTGAAAATCTGAAGACTAATACTATTGAAGTTTTTTGTTTTCTTCCCTTAATTTTCTTTCTGGTATCAGAGAGCAAGCTGAAAAGGAATTCTATGCTCTGAGTATACCAGTTAAGTGTTTTGTGTATCCAAATGCCTACATGTACACTGTGAGAGGAGAAGAAGGAGTTCCCCTCAGTGAGGCCCAAATGCTGACACTGACACAAAAGCAGGCTCAGCGGTTTCACAGCTGCTTGAGCCTGTATATCAGTGAGAGCTGGGGGCATGGCTCCCAAGCAGCACTGACTGCTCAAAAGTCAGCTGGGGATCCGGTTGGGCTGGAGTCAAAGAGCAAAACACCAGCTGGGAGATGCCAGGTGTGGATCTTATAGACTGCAGCTCCAGCCGCTATGAGAAGGAGTTAGGTGCCTGCTAGAGGATCCAGATGAGTGAAGCAGAGGGCTGCCTTGGGAGCCGATGGGAGCAAGGAAGCTCTACTGAGAGGCAGCAGCCTCACAGGACACCACCAGAAAGCAGAAGGGCTCAAACCAGGAGCTCAGATGCCAGGGTTGAGGATGGCTCCTCAGGCTCGCAGGCATCCCCAGAGAGCCCTACAGCAGGCAGAGCATGGGGAATCATGAGCCTCCAGGAGGGGGAAGTAGACAGCACAAGATGGAGGGACCAGAGCAACAGGACCACAGGTCAGCCAGGCCCCAGAGATGTGATGCCAGAAGAGCTGGCAAGGGCTGGACACAGGGTGGTTGCCTCTACACATGGCTATTAAGATAATGGAGACAGACAAGTCTTCCCCAAGGAACTGAGGGCCCAGAGAGAGGGAATCTTGGTAGCCTTCCAGCAGAAGCCAATCATTTTCAGTTGAGTTCTTCAGTTACAGTTTGACCCTGGATGGGGCAGGTTTAGTTTCTCAGGAGAGGGAAGCTGACCCAGAGATGAGGGATGGACCCCTAAAGATTGACGGCCAGGAAGACCCAACCCTATTGAGGTGGGCAGTGTGGGAAGACCTGCGGGGAGCAGCATCTACCCAGGCCAAGGATGTTGTAAGGGTGAGGTAAAGGGGAGGTTTGGAGCCCCACAAAGACACAGAGTTGAGACCCTTCTGGGTCCCCCAACAGGGAAATGCCTTCCCAACAATAACACCGAAGACATGGCAGGAAAGAAAAGGAGCAGTGCCCAGATCATCTAGGGGGCGCTGAAATAGAATATCACTGTGGGGCAAGACACCAATGAAGAGGTCTCCAAAGCCATACAACACCTACCAGTGACATACACACATGATTAAACATTTGTGTGTAATGTCCAAAAATATGTCTCAAGCGGTAGCATTGGGAACCACAGATACACTGAAGATTGCAAACTGTTGTAATTCCCTTTATAATGATTTGGAATAAAGAGACCAATAATCTTTGAAGTTATCACCCCAGTGTTTAATACAATTGCATCTGGAACAAAATAATATTGTCTTTACTTGCTATCTCAGCCTATGAAAGGGATGTTCAGACATTCTATGCATACTATTGTTTTCCTGTCTTTTAACAGTGGGAAAGCATCAGATTCCCACCTCAAAAGTTCTTGCTCATGAGAAAAAGTTGTATCTAGTCTCTGAGAATACCTAAAGATCTTGCAACAGCAGCCTTCTGTTAGATAGAGCAGGTTGCATCTTTTTTTTTTTTTTTGACAATTAAGACTTCAGTGTTAAAGGCAAGTTTCCATGGCAGAATGCTTTATTTTAACCATAAAAATTTCTAAGCTCCTACAGGAGGGGAGGTGCTCAATAAATGTAATATATTACTGTTTCAGTACTTTGTATAAAAAAGAGCAGCCCTAATAAAAACTCACAAAAAAATATTCTGAAAGTTAATGTTTAACTGATAGAAATAACCACTGACAATTGAAAAAAAAAGGTTCTCAAAACATTGCATTGTATTGAGTTGCTTACGTTGGGCATGGGATTACTCAGTCCCGATTTGCCAATACTTTGCCTAGAGATTTAAAACTACTGGAAATTTCTGACAAAAAAAATCAACAATAAAATACTTAACAGTGTTTCCAGTTGAAGATTTTAACATTTTTTAAATGTTGGCAAATCAGTTTAAAGAAATAGCACTATCATTTGAAATATTTTATTGCTAAGCAAAGTGTGGCAGGGCACATTTGGTGCCTGCCACTTTAAGAGCTTGAACAGGCAGCAGAGCAGCCTGCAGGCAATAGTAGAGCAAATCAGGTGATCACATGGCAATCAGGAAGCTGCCTGATTGGAGAAGGGCTTGGCTGCTTGAGTATATGACCAGGCCCAGGGAGCACAGCCAGCAGTTGCAACTGCAGAGCCAAAGGGTGAATGTCTCCTGGCTGGAGTACTGCTGCTCCCAGAATACCCGGAGGTCAGAGTAGGAACTATGGGGATGAAGAAGATTCCTGGTCCTGACGCATGACCTGAAACTATGCCCTGTTGGGTTGGATGGTGTGGTGGGGCTGCTTGTGGCAGGGCAGTCTTCAGGAAATGCCACCACACCTGTGCCTCCCCATTGAAAAGTGAGTGTAGGATGCTGGAAAGCCTCAGTCCCTACTGCCTAGTGGGTGACCCTGTGGAGTAGAAGGACTAAGATAGCACACCCTTACAGAAAAGCACCAGGCTTGGGCAACAGCAGAAGGGCCAGGAGAGCCCAAGACCCAAGGACTGAGAGAGTGAGGCCTAGCAAGAAGTTGGGAGTGGGGTCCAGACACATGAACAGACACCTGAGACCCAAGGGACATAAGGCCAGAAGCCCCATTGGAAGGTGGAAAGTGATGCTGGAGGCCATGTAGAGTAGGGTCCAAGGGAGTCTGGAGGACTATGTGTAGGCCAGCTGGACTTGAGGCCCCAGTGATGGGGAAGAGTTAGGCCTCAGTGAGGGGGCATGTGGCCAAGGCATGTCCAAGGGCACCTGAGGCTAACTTTGAACCAGAGGCCGAGCACGGCCCAGTTAAGGGGCCAGGCAAGTAATAGTGGGTTTTTGGATGTCATCTGGAAGGCATGGAACACAATGTAGTGTTGATATGGAGCTTTATATTGTGCCCTTGGTATTGGGGCATTAAATGGGCAGCCTCCCACCTAGAAGTAACTTCTCTTTTACAACAAAGGTGTGGCAGATGAGTCAGGTGGGCAGACTGCCCTAGACAGGTGGGCAGGTGGAAGTAGTGACCAACCCTGAGATGGCCCTTTGTCACACAGAAATGTTAATTATGGAGCAGAGATGAAATTATTAGCCAACTTTTCTGTCAAGAGACTCTGTGGATAGCCATCCATTGGTTCACGTGCAGAATTCATGTTTGCAACTGGGAAGACTAGATCAGTTTTGTTCATGACTATGACCCAACAGTGTGATAAGGCTGCCAAAGGGGCCAATAAAATTCTAGAGTACATCAGCTGCTGTGTGGTCAATAGATCCAGGGAGGTACTCCTCCCTCTATTTATTCATAGTTTCATAGTAACTAGGGTCAGAAGGGGCCTAGAGCAGGCCATCTAGTCTGACCCCCTGCCAATGGCAGGAAACAAGTGCTGGGGTCAC
>JAGPOW010001427.1:26321-43859 GCA_030014935.1 Caiman crocodilus | reverse complement strand
ATGAGCCTTGAGAATCTTCTCAAATATCTTTCCCGAGACCGAGGTGAGACTGACTGGCCTGTAGTTCTCCGGGTCCTCTTTCCTCCCCTTCTTAAAGATAGGAACCACATTGGCCACCTATTTAGTATTGGTAAAGCCTCAGCTGGAATATTGTGCCCAGTTCTGGACACCACACTTCAAGAAGGACATAGATAAGCTTGAGAAGGTACAAAGAAGGGCCACCCATTTGCTTAAGGGCATGGAGGGTAGACCTTTTGAGGAGAGACTCTGGGAACTGGACCTGTTCAGTCTGAGTAAGACAAGGCTGAGAGGTGACTTGATAGCTACCTACAAGTACCTTAGAGAGGAGCATCAAGAATTAGGAGCGCAACTATTCAGGAGGGCACCACAAGGGAGGATGTGGGCTAATGGGAATAAATTAATAGAGGGTAAATTCAGATTGAATTAAGGAAAAACTTCTTCTTTGTAAGGGTCTCCAGAATCTGGAACATGTGGCCAGCAGAGGTGGTGCAGTCACCCTCCTTGCAGGTGTTCAAGATGAGGCTGGGCAGGCACCTTGCCAAGCTCATCTGAGCCCAGTACTTCCTGCCCATGGCAGGGGACCAGACTTGATGATTATAACAGGTCCCTTCTGGTTCTATGATTCTATGAATTTAAACTTTCATATATAATAAAGATAACAACAATTGTATCTAAAAAATCCTGTTACACTACATTGTAGCATTTCATTAGAGGGTTTTTTTAAACAGTGAAAAGCTGAACTGTTAAACTATGTAGATAGTAGTAAAATCCTTTTGCTTATATGAGATCAGGATTTTATTCTGTGAATCATAATGAAGGAAATCAATTCCAATAATACTATAGGTAGGGACAGAATAATCCATATTAGTCTTAAACTACACAGAAGGCAGGGCAGGGTGTCTGAATGAATTAGTCTATAAGATGCCACCCTGCCCTGCCATCTCCAGCCATTGTCACTGGCATTCCCTCGATTTGAGAATGATCTCTACCCCAGCTCAGTGATGGGTCTTAAGGTGACTTGAGTCCACTTCTTGAGTCACAGACCCATCTGCAAAAGTTGCAGGTGTTTCCTCAGAGGAAAGTAGAATGTAGGTTAGGATTTCTCTCTCTCTCTTTCCTCTGTTCTCTCTCCTCTTAGAGGGCAAGATACTTTACCTTGAAATGGGCTGCTGCATGGTTGAGGTTATGGCACTAATGGAATTGGTCAACAGCCAATTTTTCCCAGTTCTTGATGTCAGCACCTGTTTTCAATGTGTCCTTGTAGCATTTCCTGTGGTCACCATGAGATCTCAAGCTGTTAGTAAACTAGGAGTCAGGCACTTGTTCTGGGATTTGAGAGTTGGGCATCCATATACAATATTCAGTCTTAGTTGGTGCTTGAGAATCATCAACTCAGTGCTGGTAATATTGGCTTCAGCAAGGATGCTGGTGTACAGCAATCTTCTTTGATGTGGAGGATTTTCCAGAGGCATAATTGGTGATCTCTCTCCAGGCTCTTGAGATGACAATGGTAGGGAACCTACATTTCACATTAATAAAGGAGAATGGGGATGAGAACTTCATTGTAGACCTAGATCTTGGTGTCTTTCTGAGCATCATGCCAAAGCAATTTCCCAAGGAGGCACTTGCTCACCATTATGCTTCTTGCTAGATTTCTCCAGAGAAATCCAGTATAGTCTGGAGTTTTTCTTCAGTGTGTGCATGTTGACTGTGTGCATGTGGATGGCACCGTTGTCTGTGTATTGAATGTCAAGGACGGTTATTGAGTACTTTGGTCTTCGACTGAAATTGTGACAGACTGAAGAGCCTTCCGTCCATTCATTATTCTATATCGATTCCAGAAGTAAGGTAGCCCTTAATGAGAACCAAGATGACTGTCAAAAAACAGAGAGCAGAGTTGAGTCAATGACACATCCTTGCTCTATCCCAGTTTAGATGACAAACATATCTGTCTGTAATCCACTACATAGGATAGTCACAGTCAGCCAGTTGTGAAAAGGCCTTGATGTAATTTTCAGGAAATCTAAATCTGGCCAGTACTTTCCACAAGGTTTTGCAATGGACAGATAAAATACAAGGCCTTAATGAAGTCAGTGAAGGCTACATACAGTCCTGATATTCTTCCTGATACTCTTCTTGGACCTAGTGGGCAACAAAGATCATGTCAGTTGCCATACAGGATGGTCTAAAACTACAGTGAGATTCTGGAAGGACTTTCTCAGCAAGAGGTGAAGACAAATCAGGGGGATACAGGCAAGCAGTTTCCTTGCTGTAGAAAGGAAGGCATTACCTCACTAGTTCCCACACAAGGATGCATCTCCTTTCTTGAAGATAGTCACAATGTTGGCATTCCTCAGGTCCCTGGTGTTCTCTTCATTGTTCTAAATTCATAGAATAAAATTGTGGAGACTCAGTACCAGTTCCTCACTTGAAGCTGTGTATATTTCAGTAGGTATTCCATCTGCTCCAGTATCCTTGCTGGTTTTCGATTCCTTGATGGCATGCCAGGCATCTAGGATAGGAGAATTCATGAGGGATCCCCTTTCAGCATGTTGGAGATGGAATTGATGGTGGCATCTGCCACAATTGACCCTTAGTTCTGAAGTGCCTCAAAATACTCTTTCCATCTAGCTTGTCATTGTCTTTGTGGAACATCGAGTTATCCTGTGATCACAGGAAAGTAAGATAATGGGACGTTGAGTCATAGATGGCTTTTGCTGCCTGGAAAAAAAATTAGACATGTCATGTTTGTCAGCCTGGAACTGGATCTTCTTGGTTTTATCTTGTCAGTTTTTGAGGAGCTAATACACTCCTCCTGCTGCTGCTGAGATGAGATGTCATCTTGCCAAGCAGACTAAGCCCTTCTCTTCTAGTCAAGGAGGTCTTGGATCATACTATTGCTCTCAATGAACCGGTCTCGGTGTCAATGGGTGGTATAACCAATGGATACAGCGTGGGTCATATGAATGGTGGTTTTAAACCCTTCCAGAGTTCCTCAATGTTTTCTCCATTTATAGACATGGGAGAGAGTTTTCTGTGGAAAATGCTGTTGGAGGTCCTTACAGACCTCTGGGTCTTGGAGAAATTACATGTTGAAAGACCTTTATTGCTTTTAGCTGTGTAGCCCGGATATAACCAGAGGTGTACCCTGTTGGTCAGTGGAAGGGATGGTGGTCCAGCAACAGCAATGAGTGAGGGGCCTGCCACCTGGGAGCAGTTCCCTCTCCTCTCTAGAGAGCCAGGCTGAGACAAAGTGCTCAACAATATACACATTTATTGCTATAATATATAAATATGAACAAGAAACATTAAATATTTATAGTAAACTTAATCTGGGACACCTTATACAATAACCTGCAATCAACATATTGCACCACTTAGAGGGACTACAAAAACATGAGCTGGGTGATTCACAGCATATGCAACATATAACCCCCTTGCACAGAATATGCATTAACACTTTGGAACAGGTAAGACAAGGGATCAACACAATAAACGCTTACAAGCATCAACTTAGATAAACCCAGGTAGGTTGAGCTAGCAATACCATAGACATACACAGGCACAATACAAGGTCCAATAATAGACAATAAACACGTATAGGCAATGAAGACAGATAAACCCATATTAACTCCCTTAAGGAGTACCTATAACTATATTAACCTCTACAGTACAAAACAACAATAATCACAAAATATAGGGGTGCACTTAGAACCCCATGGGTATTCCTTGGAGCCCCTCCCCTTTGGGGCCTCAAGATGTGGACACACACCCTCCCACACTGGAGGAGGGTGGAGGCAGCAGACCCTCCTCTCCCAAGCCTACCTCCCCTGCAGGACCCTCTTCCCCAGCAAATCACTCTCCCACTCTGAAGTAGCCAAGGCTCTTCCTCTGATGGCCAGTCCCACAAGGGCCTCTCTTTGGTAGTGTCTCCAGCTCCTCTCAATGGTCTGTGCCCCACATTGGGAATCCAGGGTACTGCCATGGGAGCCGAGCCCTTATTGGCTCTGGTTCCCTGGCCACACACTGGCAGTTCTTTTCTTTTCTGGGTCCTCCTCTGGGCACCAGGGGTTTTTTAGTTTAATGCTGAGCCACACTGCAGGGCTCTGGTTACTCAGCATGGAGTCAAGGCTAACTTGAGAAGCTTTGAGCTACTCCCAGGGACAGCTCTCCATGTGCTAACCTGCACATCAGGTAGGCCCCATGCAGCCTCAAGATACTCCCAGGGTCGTCTCTCCATGTGCTGGTCTGCAAACCAGGCAGGCCACGAGCAGCCTTGAGTTGCTCCCAAGGTCAACTGTTCATGTGCCAATCCACGCACTGCCTACCCAGCCGCTTGCCAGGTTTGCAGGTTCGAGCTACCTCGAGCGGCTACTAGTTCATGAGCACCGTTCACCAATCTCAACACTGTCGAGGCTCAAGCAGGGTCCCAAGGACAGTCATCTCCAAAGCTTCTCTCTCCTGGCTGTCCTTCACCACATTTCTCTCTCCAGTGGACCAAGCATGCGCTCATTTTGTATGCTTCAGTCACTCCACCCCCAAAGTTCTCCGGACCTGGCAGGGTGCAGTCTCAAACCAGGTCCAGACTGCTCTTTGCCTTCTCCCTTCAGGGAAAGGGCATGGCTTTTCTTACCCTGGCTTGCTTCTCACTAGTGGATGGGCTCCAACAATCATAATTGCAGAATCTCGAGCCCAGGACTCATCTGGAACTCAAAAGGTAAGTCTGCTACAGCTGTTTTTGGTGTTTCACAGCAAACAGAGTATTGGTAATGGAAGATTACAAGATGTTGATCTGTCCAGCAGTCATTGGTTCCTTGCATGGCTCACATAATAGGGACATCCATTCAATGACAGGCTTTAGAAATAACACAGTCAAGGAGGTGCCAGTGCTTAAAGAAGAGGTGTATCTATGTGTTCTTGTCTGAGGAAGATCTTCATGATGACAAGATGATGGTCCACAGATTTGCTCAGAAGGATGCTGTTGGAGTTTGCTTTCCCTGCTCCCTCTTTCTCAGTGGTGCCACTCCAGAGTTCCAGGTTATGTCTGATTCAGGCATTAAAGCCATCGGGTGCTCGTTCACATTACACCCCTCCTGTTTTCAAGTTACACTGTTCCTGTGTCCATATAACAAAAATTGCCATTAAGCTAGCTAAATTGCATCTGCGTATCCACATTATCAGATTATTTTATTGGGGTGGAAGGGAGTTCTGTTAATTAAAAAAAACCCCTCATGGAAGAAATTCAGGAGCTAAAAATACAACATGTCAGAGGTTTTTTCATTGTTTTAAACTTTCAATGTGGATCTGTCCTACGCTCCAAAATGGGATTTTCCCTGCTTTGCAACAATTTCACCACTGGGTGCCACTTGGATTCACTTGGTAATCCATGAATCACAGACTCATAGAAGTAGGGTCAGAAGGGAATTTGTAGATCATCAAGTACAACCCCTTGCCTGGGCAGAAGGGAAACTGGGCTCAAATGGGCTCAAGCTTCTTCTAAAAGACCCCCAGGGTAGGAGCCAGCACCACTTTCCTTGGAAGTTGGTTCCAGGTCCTAGCCGCCCTAACTGTGAAGTAGTTCTTATGGATGTCTAATCTAAACCTACTCTCCAACAACTTGTGGCTGTTATTCCTTGTTATCCTGGGGGGCACAGGGGAAACAAGGTCTTCCCCAAACTCTTCTGGTCCTGCCTAGTGAGTTTATAAATGGTCACCAGGTCCCCCCTCAGCCTTCTCTTGTGAAGACTGAACAGGTTCAGGTCCTGTAGCCTCTCATTGTAGGGTCTGCCCTGCTGTCCCCGGATCATGCGGGTGGCCCTCCTCTGGACCCTTTCAATGTTGTCCACATTGAAGTGGGGTGCCCAGAACTGGACACAGTACTCCAGCTGTGGCCTGACCAGTGTTGCGTAGAGGGGGAGGATCACCTCCTTGGCCCTGCTTGAGATGCACCTGTGGATGTATGATAAAGTCCGGTTAGCCCTGCTGACCGTGACCTTGCATTGTCAGCCTATGTTCATCTTGGAGTCAATGATGACTCCAAGATCCCTTTCTGCCTCTGTGCTCTCAAGAAGGGATATTCCTGTCTTATAAGTGTGCTGCTGGTTACTACCAACATCTGCATATCCACATTATCAGATGATTTTATTGGGGTGGAGGGGAGTTGTGTTAATTAAAAAAAATCCCTCGTGGAAGAAATTCAGGAGCTAAAAATAAAACACATCAGAGGTTTTTTCATCATTTTAAATTTTCAATGTGGATCTGACTTATCAAATCCATTGAATTTTCATTGCAATGCTGCAGCAAGACTCCAGGGCCTAGTCTTGCAAAATTTTAGTGGTGATTTAGTTCAAGGTTCAGATTATGAAAAATAAAACTTTTGGGGGTTTTTAAAAAAAATGTTCCCTGTATTCACATGCACTTTATGGCAAAGATCAAATTGTTATGGGTCAGGCAATTCAAAGTTTGATTAAAATTATTTTTTGTTGGACTGGGGTTTTGGTTGTAGCAGTATTGGTCTAAGGATATAGGCAGACCCCTAGAGTTTTAAACTTTGCATGTTTTTTGTCTCCATGTGGTTCAGGAGCTGTGGGTCAGGAGTGAGGGGCTCCAGCTCGGCTAGGGAGGGGGGAGAGGCAGGTCAGGAATGAGGGGAACTGGCAGGAGAGGTCAGGAGTGGGAGACACCAGCTGGTGTCAGGAGTGAGGGACGCCAGCTGGTCTGTGGGGACACATCAGGAATGAGGGTCTATGTTTTCTGAAATCAAACTTATTTTTTCCACCACTACCTTAAGCTGGGAATTGTGATAGCTAATGCCTTGCTAAAATTCAGGTTTCAATATTCAGATATTTCAAAATGTATAAAGCTTCTGCCCAAAAGAATTGTGTGAAGATGTAAAAAAGCAGTAGGGTTTTTTTTATTCCTTTATCCTCAGGTTATATATCTATGGGTACGTCTACACAAGACTCATTAATGCACATTAACCTAATTTAATGTCTGTTATAAGTGCGTGTCTACACTCG
Organism: Caiman crocodilus; assembly: GCA_030014935.1. Taxonomy (NCBI): domain Eukaryota; kingdom Metazoa; phylum Chordata; order Crocodylia; family Alligatoridae; genus Caiman; species Caiman crocodilus. The sequence goes on along the minus strand of JAGPOW010001427.1, from coordinate 36,819 downwards.
CATGTCCTTAATGTACATTAAAAAATGGTGAAATTAGGCTAGTGACACCTAAATTTGCAAATGCAGGTACAGGCAGTCCTTGACTTAAGACGTTTTGGGTTACAATGAATGGCACTTATAACATTTATAAATTGACACCCTGTTTTAACTTTCGGACATCAGTTTCAACTTTATGACGCTTGACACTTGATCTTTTGATGCTTGAACTGATTCCACCCACCTTGCAATGCTTGATCTGCATCGCCCATCTCCCTGGAGAATGTCTGTCAAAACTTCCTTGGACGCTTTCTTTAAGAAAGCAGACAAGACTACAGAAAAACCTGCAGCCAAAACTTCTGAGAAGACTCCAGCCAAGAGCCCTTCAAAAAATCCAACCAAAAGCTTTTCAAAAAGTCCAGCAAAGGTCCCCTCAAAGAAGTCCTTCCAAATCAATATGATTGATATTTACAATATAAATACATTAATGTAGCTATATTACTCATCTATAATTGATTAAGTATAAAATTCTGGGTTATTTTTGGTGAAAAAAGGATATTGGGCCTTGGTTCAGGAACCAATCCCCCATTTATAACATTGTTCCTATGGGAATATTGTTTTAAAGTTACAACATTTCGAATTAAGAATGGTGCCGAATTAATTCAGGAACCAATTGTGCCATAAGTCTGAGGACTGCCTATATCAAATTTATGCATCATTGTTAAAGCACATTAATGCACATGTAGAGAAAACCCAGCACTAACTTTAGTGCTGGATCTGCACAGCCACTAGAGGCACATGGCAGGGCTTCAAGGACTTGGCACTAACTTTAGTGCTAAATCCCTGCACCCGTAGACACTTGCCAAAAATTTGCTTAATGCATATTAGCTTAATGAGCATTAAATTTAGTTGTGCTTAAACACGTGTGTAGGTGTGCTCTATATGTCATAACTATACATGATCTATATCATATATAGATACCTATATATAAATATAGATCTCTCTTTATAGATATTGCCTATATACTGTGATCAAGCATGTAAATGTTTATTCACGAAGATTATAGTTTTTGAAGATTCAATAATATCTAATGAAAGAGAATTATAATTTTAACAATTTTTCAAATGTAACTTTACTATTTATTTTTAAGTCAATGATGTGTTGTAAGATGTTTTGAAATAACTGTCTAACTAAAGCATTTGTCTGTCAAAGAAAATCTTCAAGATTTAAGCAGAAGTATTACTGTGAATTATTTGGATTCTTTTAGCTTCAGGCTTGAAGGCTATGACAATATCCTTGGGTTAAATGTGTTCAGCATAGCCATGTATGCTGCTTTTCATTGACTCTTCACCATAGAATGTTACAACATACATAACTGTGGCACTGGAAAATTATAACAGTTTAATATAATGTATATGCATATTTATTATTTCCCTTGATTTAAATAAAATATAGCCTCCTCCTTTAAAATATCAGAGAAAATCAACTTCCTATTTGTTATGATGTTTCACATCAAAAGATAAAAGACAGAATATTTTCAAAATATTTCTGAATATATTAGAGAGAGTATTTTCAGAAAAACTTAATATTAGTTATCAAAATCAATCAGGAACAGAGTAGTGTTAGTTCCACTACACACTTTTTGGTATCTCTTTTAGGGTGATGTTAAATGTTACACTTGAAACGTACTAAGGCATTTAAAATATCAACATCCTCATGATAAAGCTCATTAACTGTTACTAAGTGCTTTCTGAGTGTCTCAATATTACTCCACTTCAGGCAAGGGTTAACTCTGGACTGGAGGGAGGTTGTCAAGAGCTATCAGACCTTTCACAGAAAGCCAAAACAGATCTGGCTAGCTAGGGCAACAATCTCTTTTCAAAGAGATCTACCCAATTTGAATATAAGATATGAATTAAATCCTGTGCCGTAACCAGCAAGCTATTAAGAGAGGTGGACAGAAATTCATCCTTTATAAGCAGAGGAATGCTCAATGTGATAATCCTGCCAGTGTTTAGCTGTTTGCTAGTATGCATGCAGATCAGCAGCATCAGGGCTTTAGTGGTTTTACTTGTACTTGTGACAGCTGAAAATCAAGTCTGTGTGATAAAGGTGCTTGCTGAAGGCTCTATGAAGATTAAACTAAGTGGGTTTTTTTCTGTTATTTGTTTAGATATTAAGCTTTATGTTGTTGCTAAGAGACTAATTAAAGTGTAAGAAGTAGTAAGACCTTGTATGAAGTAAGACCTAGTACCTTTAGCAAAGCTTTGAAGTAGTAAGACCCTGTGGCGTAGTTAACCTTCTCAAAGTACAGTGGCAAGACTTGTACTGCTATTGGTCAGTCTAAAGACAGTTGAAGTAAAAAGAATCTGAATGCCTGTAACTTAACAGCATAGCTCAGAAATTATAAATGGGCTGGCACATTCAGAAGGAAGATACAGCTCTGTGAAAGGAGTTAATTAGCTGTTAACCTGAATCAGTGAGCCCATGTATCTTGAGGAGCCCAAGGACTGAGTACGAGGGTTCTTCCTGGTACCTTTTGGACAGCGCTCATGAGGGACACTTGACTTCGCTGAGCTTTGTGGAAAGAAAATCTTATCATACATTGGGCATCAGAGGGGACTGCCAATAAGTTGCCGATGGAAATTATTATTGTCTGTCACTATCTGTCTTAGTATACTATGTGTAGTCATGTTTTTATTAAGTCAATAAACCTTTCTTACCTTTCTACCCCCCAACCACACTCTCAATCAATCCCGAACCTTCTGCAGACAGCTAAGACAATACTCATTGGCAAAACCTTGGTACTAAGAAGGGATCTATGGCGGCTGATTAGGATTTTTAAAGATCTCAGTGATACCTGAATTTTGGACTTGGGCACCAAATTTATTGTTTTTCCACCCAATGACAGGTCTGCTTCTAGGAATTCCAAGAATTCCCCATGGTGTGACAGTGCTGAGCAGCTGGGTATCCAAGTCCCATCAGGATCCAAAAAGTATTCTGTCCATTGTGCCTGTACATCCCAATACAATAATGTATGTGTTCTAAAGAGCTCAAGTATGAGTTTGCAGTCTTTAAGAAACCCAGCTAGAGGAGGAAATGCCCTCTTCCCCTCCTCTCTCATCTCTCTTTCCCACCTCCCAAGCAAATGATCTAACCACCAAAGTAGAAAATATTCAGAAACCTTCAAGCTCTCTCAGTGTCTACTGAGGAAGGTGGAGACAGTTCCAGTCCCTGGTCCCATGAACCACCTCATTGATCCATGTTTCTGAGAAAGTTGCCTGCCCCATCTCTAACTGTAGCAGAGAGTTTGGGTTGAGTCTTGACTGGAGAAAGGTTGAAGGTCAGCACTCAGAAAGGCATCCCGTTCTAGGAGTTGAGTGGGAGTTAAGGCATAAACTTGTCACTGGTAGCTGAGAAGGATAAAGCCCACTGGGGAGACAAGGGCAAGTAGAAGCCAAGTGAGAGGAGCTCCTATCCAAGAGAAGGAGCATCTGTTGATGGAAAAAGAGTGAGTGCATGGGAAGCACTGAGGACTGTTAATATTAACTTGGTAAGGATCTAGAGAGTGAGTGCATGTGTAGGACTGAAGAAGATTTCTTAACCCTCTAAGAGGCACAGGGTTTTTTTGTTTTGTTTTGATTTTACTGTTCATTTTTTTAGTAACACCTAGTAGGCCAAAGTGGCTAAAAAGGAAGGTTCAGAGGCCACAAAGAAGAGTGCTCAACACCCTGTGACTTTTTCCCCCTTGTTTTTTCCTTCTGTTTTCACATCTTTCTTTGTTTCTGGGAGGGAGGAAGGGAGGTTGAAGACTTGACAGAGCTTGGAGCCAAAACCCAGATGGGTCAGGGGTCTTGATGAAAGCAGGTAGACCAGAGCTCAGAGAAGTCCTAGTCAAAGACAGAAAGAGGGTGAGAGAACGAGACAGATCCCCATGCAGGCGAATCAGACAAGAAGGCTGGGGAGAAGTAGGAAAGAGCAAGGTACCCAGAGCTGAACTCTGGATCCCCAAAAGGCAGCCTCCTAATAATATTAGAGTAAAAGTTTTGTTATCTGGAATGAGTGGGGTAAGGAGGGTGCCGATTATCTAAAAATTCTGGCTATTGGGGCTTGCATGTGGTGACAGCGTGGGGTGGTAGATGGCAGTGGCCACTGCATGTAAACCTTTCCCCCTCCCACCCCTTCCTCCACGTCCAGCCAGCTGGGCGGTGCATGCAGAGGGAAACCGCTACCCTTGCCTCCCACCAGCCTTCCTCAAGAAATACTTGATGCACATGCCAGATAATAGAGTATTCCAGTTAGTAAATTGCCAGTTAAACAGCTTTTACTATATATCAATTCTAATGGCCAGGCATGGCTAGCAGGAGAGAACAGCCAAGTTAGGGTGCCAAGGCGTCTGGATGGGCACCGTGCAACTACCAGGGAGTGTCATGACTATACCTAGAGATGCACCTTGTTACAGGGTGGACATCTCGGTCTGCTGCACCCACGTGGCGCAGTGCTCCACTTCACCTGCAGCTCCCTGCAGGCTCCCCCATGGCATAACACCTCATGGGTGCTTTGGGCTGCTGGCTGAACCTACACGGTGGAATAGGCTGCACCATCCAGTCCTACCTCCTGGGGCTTGCTCAGACAGCAGAAGCAAAGCATGGAAAGGGGGTCTCAAGCCCCCAGCACTTGCTGCAGCCAAAGCAAAAGGCAGCAGCAGGCAGGCGGAAAGGCCTGGTCTAGAAGTACATAACTTATAAACTGAGGGGTTTAATAAGAAATTATCAGAGAACAAATACATGGTTATCAGATAGATATAAAGAGAGAGAGAATACGGATTCTAAAAGGTACACTTCTCAAATATTTATTGATAAATAGGACACTACAGGCCAGCTGGACATATACACCCTTTGACACATTGTAAAATCAACTGAAATTCTCCAGACATTTGGAGTGTTTCCCTTTTGTTATATCTCTATGGAGGAGGGAGGGAGCAGATGGAGAGCCTGCCCTCTGCCTAGCAGCTGGGTCCTGCTCCTGGTCCTGGGGCACTGCTGGGTGCTCTTTGGGATCTCCACACCTCCCAGAGGGGGGCCTACCCTGCCAGACAAGGAGCCAGGCTGACCTTTCCCCGTCCCTATCCTAGACCCCTTTTGATTCCTTGGGCCCCTGCTGCTGCCACAACTAGGCCTCTTTAGCTGCTGTTTCTTCCTTTTAAGAAGGGAAGAGGAGAGGGAGGGGGGACACTACCCCCCTTACTTTCCACTCTGTTCTCCCATCCCTTCCCTATGATGGAAAGGAGAAGGGAGCAGCAGGGAGAGCCACAGTTTGTTGCAACCTGCTTTACCGACTGCAGCCCTCTGAAACATTCCAGCCAGGAAAGGCAATGGGGCATTTATTACATGAAACATTTTGAAGGACACTTGGAAATGCTTCAGATATTAGTTTATCCACACCCTTATGCTGTTGTCCTCAGGGCATAAATGCTAAGCACAAGCATTAAGGTTGATTCTTTATCCATCATTAAAAAGCCCATAGTCCCTAGGTAGAGACTGGCTTCATAACAGCAGCCAAAGGAGCTTTCTGACCATTTTCTAGCATTTGCTATTCTACAGTCTGCAAAGACACACTATAGTTATAAGTTAGCAACGCTCACTGGACTTTGATACTCCAAGATGGAGGGGCCTAACATTACAGAGATTCAGTTCAATGAGATATTGAAAAGATACAGGGAAAGTGAAATGAGTTCTTTAGTGTTTAGATAATTTGGACAGCTGTAAATATTTTCCTGTTTTTCTAGTCTCCTTCAGACAGGCATTCCTGACCAACAAAGGGAGAGGGAAAATAATTATTTATCATCATTCCCCTCACAATGATGTTGTTCTCAAATTATGATTTCTACAAGAGCAAAAATTAATGCACTGTCTGTAGATATAGACAGACTATTAATACATAGAATTGCTGACACTGCCACAGTACTTTGCAAAGAGAGAGTGGCTGTGGAACAGGGACCGAGAGGTTGGCCTGAATTTCTTTTTATTTTGGTCATGGCAGGGGGGAAGCAGGAGGAACTGATGCAACACTTAGAGCGTCTGTTTTATACAGACCCCACAACTGAAATAACAAGCTGTTAAATGCCAGGGAATTGAAGGATGGCGTGCAGCAAGAAGGAGTTTAAAAGTCTGCATTTAAATAGTACTGATAGTGCTGAACATTGCTATTCTTGATTTTCTATACAAAACTACTAGACTTTTTTAAATAAATGGGGCTTGAAGAATGCTAAAGAAGATGCTATAAAATTGCCATTGGAAAGAAAAATTTAGACTTAATAATTTTATCACTGATTCACAGACTACAGACAAGAGACTGAAGGGCAAATACTGCTGACAGATTAAAGGAATACACTGAAATTTCAGAACAGATTACTGAGATATCTGATGTCTTGACAACCTGTAAGTGCACAGAGGAAGTCTGGGAACTGAACAATATTTGTTTAGACTTGAGTAGTTTCTGGCTATTTTTGGACTGAAGAAGGGATTGGGCAAGCCAAGAGGAGAAGCATTACCACTTCACTGTGTAAAGGGTCTTATGGTGTGAAGAACTGGAGGAATGAGGAGAAGAAAAATGTTTACAGGAAGTAGTCCTGAGATTTTGTAATGTTGGAAGAACTTAACACTGTATAGTATTTTGATAATGGAAAGTGATTTTCCTTTACCATGTAACTTGGAATTGTCATCAAATTGCTTCATTCTGCAGTAAAATTTTTGATGTAGGGATTAGCACTGGGAAGGAAATATTTTTTTCCTTTCCTCTAAACATTTTAAAGATTCCAAACATTTTTCATCTACAATTAGGGGGGAAAGTTGGAAGAAAAAAAAATGTTACGAACTAAAAATGGAGGGGGAAAGTCAAATTAGGCCAATCAAAATATTTCAGTACTTTTGAGCAAATATTGTTTTCATTTCCCTCCATTTTCAGATTGTCCTAATCTAATTATCTTGAATTGCAAGGCTAAATGTTGTTTAAGAACAAAAAAGAAACACTTCTTCAATACTGAAATATTTCTCAAATGGTTTCAAGTCCACAAATTCCTCAAAACCTTTCCCTGTCCCACATAATATTTTCAGTTCTGACAAGACAACCTTTCCTAACGTACTCAAACACTTTCCTAACCCGCTTTAGAAGGCAAAGGCATCACAAGAAGATTCTCTGCCCTAGTGGGCATCGTGGCTGGGCTGGTGGCAGTGCCCGTCAGCCAGGCCAGCAGCAGCTCTGCTCTTGCTCCCTCTCTAAATCAGTGCTCAAGACTAGTGCCTTGGTTGGTCACCCCTAGTTATAGTACTGTTGGAAGGATTACAGCTTGCAGCATGGGGTAGTAATGTTCCAAAGCACCACGCTACAGTATCACATTCATGTCATAAATGAGGAGCAACGTCTCATTCAAAAACTTACAAAAATGACATCTGCACCCATCTAGATCTCCAGGCAAATAAATATCTACTAGCCCAGGCATCCAGAAAGCTAGGCAAGAATCTGGTGTTACACAACAACTTCCTCAAGGTGACATTTTTTTCATCATCAAAGGATCTGGATCCCGTGTGATTTTTTTCTGTTTCTCATTAAAGAGAAAACTAATTAAAGTGCCTATAGTGGAAAGGTAGATTATTATAACCTTTTTACTGTTTCCTTGTATTCACTCCACATCTGTGCCTTCCCCCACTCTGTTATATCTCTTCAGAGGGAACTTCTGTGAGGCATTAGCCATTTTTGTTATATCTCTGGGCAATGCCTAATTTATTTGGGCCTTAATCCCTAAAGCCCTCTGTACACATTACAGGTATTTTGCAATTAACTGGTTAAATGCTCAATTAATTGAGACCAGCTAAAAGTACCTATCATGCCATTAAAAGGTCCAATGAGCTATAAAGTTAGACCTCAAAAATGTGTACTAACTTTATAGCTGGTTGTTATCCAGCTTTAATTTATAAATGCAGCAAGGTCTCCTCTACAGCTGGGAGCCCCGTCAGCTGACTGTCACCGCCAGTAAGGTACAATGGGATCTAGGGGCAATCCCAAAATCACACCTTCTGCCATATACGTGTGGCATGGCAGGAGGCACAATTGTGTGGACTGTGCATTAGAACCCATTGCACCTTTACTAGCACGTGTAGAGTGGCTCTCACAGGACATCTCTAGATGCTACTGCAATACAAGTTAGTATAAAAGTAATAGTTTTACCATGTTTTCCCTAAAAATAAAGAGTGTAAAGTCAGTGCCATTTCTTACTTTGCAACATTTTATATAATATAGTCAACCTCTCTGGACAGAATTGCTTATTTTCTCATGGTATCTCTTGGTTTTTCCACTCTGATCCACTTCATTATTCTTGTTTAATGCAACATCAGCTCTCTCGAAATGAGTAACATCTCACCTTCAAATAAGAAGGTCACTCTCTCTAGTTTCCCTATGGAAATAATAGGAAAACATGGTATGCATATAAACAAGATATAATTGTCTATGAACATGAACCTACAGGCTAAATTGTCACACATAACTGATGTGTTCAATTTAAGAGGTTTCCTGCATAAGCAATTTTATTATAGTAATATGCATAGTAAAGGTGTCACTTGATGTTGTCCTGAAATGTATAATGAAGGGGAAAATGTGTAATATTCTTGACACAGAATATGGAATTGGAAAATCTCTTTAATAGTCTTATCTAAACTATTGACTCTGTTACCTTGAGACAAGTAGTTTAATTTGTGACTCAGTTTCCCTATGTCTAAAACAGAAAGATACTACCCTATCTCACAGAAGTCAGATAAGAAATCATGTTTTTAAAGTGTTTCATATTTCTCTTCTGGGTCAAAGGGCGCTTGGCACACCTGTCTCTAAGAGGAAAGGGCTGACTGAGAAGGTATGGCAGATATGGCAGTGTCCAATGAAGGAGACACCTGACCAAAAGGAAACTGGGTTTGAACCATTTAAGCCCAGGGCCTAAGCTGGTCAGGTTGTCTAGTGCCAGGAGCCACAGGAAAAGGAGTTCTTGGAAGCAGGGCTGTAGCAAGGCTCCTGCCTTAATGTCTGAGCTGGGGGTAAGTCCTGCTGGTTTGTGGAAGGGACTGAAGGGGAGTAATGCAGGTCTCAACTGGCCTAAAGAAAGAGAAGGGGAAGCCAGGAGGATATAGGGCCTGGGGCCCAGACGGAGAGAGCTTAAGCCTCAGAGACCAGAGCGTGAGGCCAGAGCATCGTGAGGGCAGAGTATGGAGCCAAAGGACCTGACCCCAGACAGAGCAATGTTTCAGAAAGGCTAGAGAGCCAAGAGATCTGGATCCCAGGAGGGACAAGCTACAGCAGGGCCAAAGGAACCCAATGGTCTCATTGGCCCAGGAAAGGGGACAAAGGCCAAGTAGGGCCACAGCTGGAGACTAGTGGAGCTAGAGGAGCCCAAGAGTCTCACGTGGCCTAGGAGTGGGGCCAGGGCCTTGGAATGGATAGGCCAAAGAATGGGGGTCACAGCTGGGACCTAGGGGACCAAAGAGCCCATAGCCCAGAAAAGGTGTATGTTGACAGATCAACTGCAAGGCATGGGAGTGGGTATTGAGGATAGAGCCAGTGTAATTGGCCTTTAAGGCAATGGCCATGGGTACCTGTGGCCATGAGAGTGAGAGCTAGCTTGGAAGCCCTGGGGGAGCCTCCCTTTATCTAGAAGAAAAAATAAATTGGCAGATTTCATGTCTCAAAATACTTTTCTTTTTCTCTTTCCTATTGACGCATCCTACACTTCTACTATTTATTACTGGAAGGCACGCAGGATAGAAAGACAGACAAATGAACCTCTAGGTGGGGAAGAAAAGAAGAAAAAAACTCTTGGGGAAGAAAAACACTTTTTCACCAAAATTGCTGGGTTCCTTGGCTAAGATAGTAACTCACAATGATTTATACAAATAACCTCCATAATTCCCTGCTTTACAACTGATATTTCAAAGAGCAAGACACTTCAAAATGAGCAACAATATAACATATTGCATAAAGGATGAAGTCTTTTCTAGATATTTAGTAAGGTAATTACTTTTCTTCAACTTTTATGCTGCTTTATCTTTCAGCTTTTAAATTACTTAGGATTTTCTCTCAGTGAAAACAGGAAACATGACAGAGTACTTCAATGAGAAAAAAATAGAAGTAAAACTGATAGAATTAACTCCCTTCCGCTAAACTCTCTTGTGTATGAAGCTATTAAAGAAGAGACCAACTAGGAAACCCATCACAGTGTACGAAGCTTTCACTGTGTATCTTCCTATCACTTGTGGTTCTGTTCTGATACTGTGTCATAAAACTGATTTACAACTAATTTACTGTAAACTTAATAGTATCATAGTAGTAGTATAGTATTGTAGTATCTAGGGTCAGAAGGGGCCTAAAGCAGGCCATTTAGTAGGACCCCAGCCAAGTACCTATCTAATCTACTCTTGAAGATGCCCAAGGTAGGAGCAAGAACAACTTCCCTAGGAAGCCGGTTCCACATCCTAGCCAC
>JAGPOW010001426.1:0-27143 GCA_030014935.1 Caiman crocodilus | reverse complement strand
GAAGGGTGGGAAAAGTAACCAGCAGGGCAGAAGTGCTAGACTTCAGAAAGGCTGATTTCAGTGTGCTTAGGAGATTAGCTAGTGAGGCATTAAAGCTCAAGTGCATTGACAAAATGGGGATCTAGGAAGGGTGGTTATTCTTCAAGGAAGTGATCCTTCAGGTTCAGAAGGAAGCAATCCCACTGCATTGAAAAGGGGACAAAGGGGCCAAGAAACCCTCCTGGCTAAACAGGGACATCCAGGAAAGTCTAAGGGCAAAAAAGGGGCATACAGGCTGTGGAAGCAGGGGGTAGGTAACAAGGAGAAGTATACCTCCTTGGCTCAAACTTGCAGGGAATCAGTTAGAAGGGCCAAAGCAGCATTAGAACTCAGGCTGGTGACAAAAATTAAAGACAACAAAATGTCCCTCTTCAGATATATAGGGAGCAAAAAGAAGGTGGAAGGCAGCATAGGACTCCTACAGGATAGCCAAGGGCAGTTGGTGACAGATAGGAGGGACAAAGCAGAGCTCTTCAATGAGATTTTGCCTCTGTATTCTTGTGTAAAGAGACACTTGGAAGGACTGGACGAGTTTAAATCAGCAGAACCAGGTGAGCTCCGTCCAAGGGTACTGAAAGAATTAGCCAGTGTCATAGCAGAGCCACTGGTACAACTGTTTGAACACTCATGATGCTCAGGTGAGGTCCCAGAAGACTGGAAAAGGGCCAATGTGGTCCCTATTTTCAAAAAGGGGAGGAAGGAGGATCTGGGTAACTATTGACTGGTTAGTCTCACCTCTGTCCTTGGGAAAACCCTTGAAATAATTCTAAAGGATCACATTTGTATGAGTCCAGAGTGTAACATAATGCTGAGGGGCGACCAGCATGGGTTCATAGCAGGCCAATCCTGCTTGACTAACCTTGTTTCTTTCTATGACCAGCTCACTGAAAGCTTAGATACAGGAATTGATATAGATATCATCCACTTGGACTTTAAGAAGAACTTCGACATGGTATCCCATCCTATTCTTTTAAACAAACTGAAAGCTGTGCCATAGACGATTGCACAGTCATGTGGGTGGCAAATTGGCTTAAGAGTTATACCCAGGGAGTGGTGGTGAATGAGTCAGTATTGACTTTGAAAGATGTGGGCAGTGGGGTCCCCCAAAACTTGGTCCTTGGACCAGTGCTGTTCAATATCTTCATCAGTGACATGGAGGAGGGTGTGGAAAGCACTCTGTCCAAATCTGTAGATGACATCAAACTATGGGGCCAACAGGAAATAGGAGATGCTCTGTTTACCAGAGCACCTGTTGAAGTAACCCGGAACAATGGCCACAACCTGATAGAGAGTAGATTTAGGTTGGACACCAGAAAGAGCTTTTTCATAGTTGGGGTCGCCAGAATCTGGAATGGGCTTCCAAGGGAGGTGGTGCTCTCCCCTACCTTGGGGGTCTTCAACAGAAGACTGGACAAGCACCTGGCTAGGGTCACATGACCCCAGCATTTTTTCCTACCACTGGCAGGGGGTTGGACTCAATGATCCTCTGAGGTCCCTTCCAACCCTGGCATCTTTGAATCTATGAATCTATGAATCAGCTGCTTGTTCAGTCTAGTTCCAAAAGTTTTAGTGAAACAAAGAAATATGAATCTAAAATAACAGACTCGAAGTGTAGATAGATGTCTATTATCAAAAATGGTATATCTGTCATGGTAAGCTTGGGAAGGTTGGGGAATGAGGAATCTGAGGAGTCAACCAACCAGGGTTCAGTGACCTTGGTGAACCAGAGTTCAGTGAGTCATCCTCCCAAGCATAAATATGTCTTTGCATTCCCATTGCCTAATCTGAATGCCAGCTAAACTTACATTAACTTTCCAATAAAGTGATTCTCTTGAGAAGAAGAATACTTTCTCTTACTTCTAAAGTCCTGCCATACCATATAAGTTCCCTTTGTCCTAACGTGTGGATGGAGGTCTTCCATTCAGGGAGGTGAAATGACTAGGAAGATCTGGATGTAACAGTTTCTCGCTTTCCTGTCTGTAAAATAGGACCATTGCCATGAGATAAATATATGAATAGTCCTGAGAAGCATTCAGATATTGCGATATGTTCCCAACACAAACCAAGAGATCTCATTAGAGTAGAGTTTTTTTATTTTTTTTTAATTCCAAAGACTACTTGCAGGGAACCATGTAGCAGCCATCTATCCCCTCCCCGCCACTATTTATTCTGTGTACAACAGGCACTCGTCACACTACTTGTTCTGACCCAAAGGATTTACTGATGTAATTGATACATACCTTTTGCAATATCATGTGATTAAAAATAGGACTACTAATTTCAATCAAAAAAAAATTATATTGTTTTTAAAAGTATGATAAGGCACAGGAATGTAGAATTAATAATCTTTTTGAATAAGGCAGGAAACAGTTTAATTAAAATTAGGTACATTTGCCTTTTTTTCCACCATTTTTTTCTATCTGCAGTTTCCTGGAATGTAGTGCTACAAGTGGAGTCAGGAAAAAAAGGATTTGGACAAGTTTTCACAATTTGAGCCCCACACTAAAACACCTTTTCTCTGTAAGCTTTTTATTTATAAGGGAAAGGGTGTGTTTTGAATGCATATGGTGTAGCCTATTTTTAACAATGTAGAGAAAGACTGGAGAGACTTTGTAGAGCTGGAATCACTTTGTCTCTAGCCTGACTCCTCTTAAGTCCTTCCTAGCAAGCTGAAAATCATCCGTGCAGGACATAGTGATCACTGAAGTTGCAGAATCAGCATTTTTGGGGCTCCAGGAATGTCATCGTCAGGAGTATTTTTAGGCCAAAGCTTCACAGGACGTTAGACCACGTTTCCTGCAGTCATCCATGCTGCTCTTCTAAGTGCCCTATAGGTGGACACTGGATCTTCCTCAAAGCGCATGCACAGAAATTCATGAAATTTTAGAATACAATGGGAAATAAACTTGTTTACAGTGGTGGGACCCCACTAAGATCCCTGGAAATCAGTAGAGTGGTGCATTGGCCAAATGAGGGGCCAGGGAATGGGCTCCAAGAAAATATCATTCAGATTGTACCCAAAGGTCTGTGCAGCATATCCCTGTACTCACAGAGATGCATGGGGAGGCCTAAAGACACACCGAGATAAGAAGGGATGGCAAAATAAATCCTAAGCCCGTGGCACTGCACAGACCTCATGGGGCATTGGAGGTATAACAAACCCAGCTGCAGGGGTGAGGTCTAGGTCTGAAGGGGAAATGCCAGGGGCAGGGTGAAATGTAAACCTCTGCAGGAGGCTTGTGAAGAAGAGGAAGAGCTCCATTTTGGCAAGAGTCTCTCCTGCACACATCCTCCGGCCTGCAAGGAAAAGAACAAAACTTTCAACGTAAGATAGAAAGAACAAGTGCAACAGATTTGCTTCTCTTCTCAGGTAGTGGTCCCATTAATCTAGGACATGGCCACCTTTTTTCTGCCTTGTTTCTGGAGATGGAACAAAGAGGAAGGTTTCTTTCCAGACATCCATTATTAAAAATAAATAAATTAATTTTATTATTTTAAAAGCATTTAAATGAGAGAAAATATTTCCCTCACAGGGGGAAGCTTGACTTTGAAACCACAGATGCATTTGTATTGTTTTTTTTCAATAACCATCCATGTGTGCCTACTCTGGAAGAAATTTATGGCAAAATGGTGTGAATGTCTGAAATATTTCGTTGAAATAAGGAGACATTTTCCTCCACGTGGCATTGCCACACCCTTCCTTTTGTTTTTCCATTGGCAGCTTTTGGACCAGAAGCCTCTTATTCGTATTGAATGGCTTATTGAATGGTGATCTTTTTAAAATCAAACATTTAAATCTGAATTTAATTTGGGTTCACTTTAATTGTTGAAAAGAAAGTGAAACAAATAACAATTCAGGATTTTTTCTTTGAAATATTAAAAATACCGTCCAAATCTGCTTTCAATACTTTTGATTTTTTTATCATTTTTGTTCTCTATCATGGCCAAAATCAACACCTAGGGACTAACAGTCCAGGTGACACATCCCTCAACAACAGTGGATTTATACATTTATGGGGAAAAAAAGTTGAATCCAATGCAAATGTTAATCCTATATAAAGGACAATAGGGAGGTAGGAGGTTTAAAGTGAAAGGAACCAAAAGCTGACATTATAGGATGTTGAAACTGTAAGATCTTATCAGTAATTCTCTATCCAACACAATGTTAAATATAAAATAGCAGGTACCCGCTGAGAATGGCATGAAGGCCTCCTTCTTTACAAACTTCCCTTCAGAGTCAAGAAAATGCTCAGGATAGAAATCATCTGGCTTCTCCCACTGAGATGTGTCTCGCAGCACAGAGCCCAGGAAAGGGATGATGTAAGTTCCCTGAAAATCACGTTTGTGGAATTATTGCTGGAACAAATATGGTCCCTCGGTATCATACAATCAGAGAAAATCAGGTTGGACTTCAGGAGGTCATATGGTCCAATCCCCTGCTCAAAGCAGGACCAGTCCCCACTATATCATCGCAACTAAGGCTTTGTCTTCGTGGGTCTTAAAAACCTCTAAGGATGGAGCTTCTACCACCTCTCTGGGTAACTTGTTCCAGTACTTTACTGCCCTCCTAGTGAGAAAGTTTTTCCTAATATCTAACCTAAACTTCCCTTGCTGATTTCCATTGTCTTCCATTGGGTTATCTCCAATTTGTCCACCTCCCTTCTGTAGCGGAGGGAGGGGAGAGGGACAAACTGGATACGTTACTCCAGATATGGCCCCACCAATTCTGAATAGAGAGGAAGAATCACTTCCCTCTGATCTGCTGGCAATCCTCCTACTAATGCAGCTGAGTATGCCGTTAGCCTTCTTGGCAACAAGGGCACACTGTTGGCTCACATTCAGTTTATTGACCATTGTAACTCCCAAGTACTTTTCTGAAGAGCCGCTTCTTTGCCAAGTGGCCCCCAGCCTGGACCGATGCATGAGATTGTTGCATCCTAAGGTCAGAACTTTGCACTTATCTTTATTGAACCTTATGAGATTTATTTGGTCCAATCCTCCAATTTGTTAAGTCTTTCTGAATCTTAGCCCTACCCTCCAGTGTACCTACTACTCCCCCAAGCTTGGTGTCATCTTCAAATGGTTCATTTATCCAACCTGTATTCCTTAGCTTGCTCGCAAGAATATTGTGGGAGACTATATCAAGAGCCTTGGTAAAGTCAATATGTAAGAGGAAAGGCCCTGGGGATGAAGGAAACCTCAGGGGTGATAATCACCCTTCACTTACCTCAGGTGGGAGAAGGAGTGCAGTCAGAGCCCGGGGCACTGTGCCATGCTCCGCAGTGAGTAGTTCATTGAGATTAGGTACTGGGGAGCATGGAAGAGTACTTCCAGCCCCAGAGAGGGGTTGACAGGGAGAGACCACAGCTTTCTGGTAGAAGAGATGCTCGAGGACTCTGGTGCTGGCACCCGCCTGCAGCCAACAGTGTGAAAAGGGTGCATGACAAGATGCATGGGTGGTCAGAGGGCCACTAACTAACAGGAGACTGATGCCAGATGACTGGGGCAGCATGCCTGGAGAAGTTCCTGAGGATATGGGAGTCTGTGGCATAGGAGTCTGACCCTTCTGACCCCCTGGGGGTGGGGCACTAGAGCCCACCACTGGCAGTTGCTTTTGATTTAATTGATTTTTTTGTTGTTTTGGGAGGGAGGGAGAGAGAGAGAAAGAGAGAGAGAGGGAAGTGACCCTGAAGAAATGCATGTTGCTTTAACTGATTTCTGGTTGTTTGGGGACTATTAATATAAGAATTGATAAAGGGGGTGTGGGGAGATTGATCCCAAAGAAGTACACTGTCATGGGTTGGGGGTCCCTAGAGATGGCTGTGATGCCCCTAGGGCCTTGTGACCATGCCAGCTTTGCGCTGTGGGCACCTTTTAGTCTTGCCTGCCATGCTTTGCTGGTTAAGATGGTAGATAGTAGGTAGAGAGGCTGCCCTCACGTGGCTACATAGTCACAGTCCTGATGGACCAAACTAAACCCTAAGGGTTTTTAAACCCTTTGCTGGTTTCCATTGTAATCAGGTGCCTCGTGAGACACCCCAAGACTTATGAGCTAGATATGTGGCTCCAAAACCACCCCTTTACCATTCTCTATGCCTCGCACGTGGTATTTAGACATCGTCTCTAGTGATGAGACTTCAGTTTATTTTGGCCTCTTGTTGTCACTTGGTCCTTAGCCTCAGTAGCTGCACCCTCTGGTGCTGGGGTCTTCTCATCCCCTGTTGCGCCCTGTGGAGCTGGGGCTCTGTATGGTAGTGTGCCTCGATGAGGCCTCCTCCCTCCCAATAGCCTCAGCCCTGTCCATTGGATTAAACAACAACAAAAATATGAGCCCCTGGTCTATAACCGAACAATAATAATGCCAATGACGCTGGAAGCCACACTCTGCACCTTTAAGAGGGCCAATTTCTCCTTCAGCAATGTGTGCCTCCTAGCCCCAGGCACTGTAGGAGCTCCTAGAGCCTGTTAGTCTTACCAGCAGATGGACAGGCAGCCAAGCATCTCAGTGGAGCTTTTAGGCATGAACTCCTTCTTGTCTGAATTCTGCCAGAGAACTGACCAGAACCAGAACCTCCAGAACCAGCCCTGCATTTCATATGTGCCCAGGGCCCTGCCTTCTTTCAGCCAGCTGACCAGGTGCAGGTATAGGCTAATTCCCTCACTAGTCTACTGCCACAGCAATCTGCACCTGTGGGGTTTCTGCTTGGCTCCTAGGGCCCTCTCTCTAAGCAGTTTCCTTAAAGAGCAGGCACACCTTAGTGCCCTATGACAAACATGTATGCTGAGTGATTTTGTGTCTGTTTGTGATGGCTAAGAAACAAATTGAGAGGGGTTTAATCCTGAAGGGAGAAAGGAACTGCAATAAATGTACCATATGAAATGCATAAGGAATTACTGAATGTAGGAAGGAACACTCAGAGACACGATCCATGAGTTAGGCAAACTGACTTAAGTTGCCTTAATCATGGAAGACAGTTAGTAATTAATTAAAGTAAAACAAGCTTTGGGTGGACAATGGTGTAGAATAGGCCTGCTCTGCTGATTTGACTGTCAGGGAATCGATTTGTAGGGCCTGATAAATGAAGAAAGAATCAGTCCAGGAGAGGCCTTGAAATTGGCAGTCGGGGGCCAGTTCCCTAAAGAAGTCAAATCAACACTGGGGAAGTGGTAAGAGTGGCGTGTAGGGAAAGTGGAGGCGCATGAATAAATTCCTCCAAAAGGCCCATGTGTAGATGCACCCTCCCAAGTAGCACAATGCTTGTGGCAGGGTATGAAACTGCTCTGCTGATGGCAAGGCAGTGGGTGCTGCTTTTGAAGCACTACCAGGGCTGGCACCTGCGGCTAGTGCCCCAGTCACCCTCACTTTGTTTCATAACTGACTAAAGGGGTAGGTATCACAAAGGAAAACAGTCACTGAAGGCGCTCACCTTTGGGATGAAGTAGCCTTTGAAAGTGACATCCATGGTAGTTGCATGAGGCAAGTTCAATGGTGAAATATTTGCAAACCTCTGAATTTCATGGATAACTGCATCTGTGTAGGGCATTTTAGCTCGATGTTCAATACGTGGTGGGTTTGATCCTACAACTCCGTCTATCTCATCATGGACTTTTTCTGTTAAAAACCATAAATGATGAAAAGGAGACCAGCATTCAAGGTTTTCTTATAAAAAATGTACAGAACCACATTTTAGAGCTATATGAAAAATGCTCAGGCGCTTCTTGCTTTCCAGAAAGAATGGCATGCTGGTAATACTAGGCATTATGACATTTGCTTGGGAGTACCCAAACAGAATGGAGAGCTTCTAAAGACACACAAGCAATCCACTATTTTCACTCATTAAACCCACTCAATACAGTGCCAGCTAATAATGGCACTAATAATAAGGACGCCTACTGAACAAGAAGGAGCAATTAGTGACAGGGGGGACAAGGCTGAGCTATTCAATTAGTTTTTTGCCTCAGTGCTCCTGAACAGGGCTCAAGATAAGTCTCCAAATGGGTTCTTAGATGGGCATCAGAAGGACACCACCCTACCCACTGTAGATGCTGACTTGGTGCACAGTCACTTGGATGGACTGGATGTGTTCAGGTCAGAAGGCCCAGATGAGCTGCATCTGAGAGTACTGAAGGCCAGTGTTATAGCAGAACCACTGGCATGTCTGTTTGAGTGCTTGTAGAGCTCAGGTCAGGTCCCAGAGGACTGGAAAAGGGCCAATGTTGTCCCTATTTTCAAGAAGGGGAGAAAGGAAGATCCCAGTAATTATAGGCCAGTCAGTCTCACCTCCATCCTTGGAAAGGTCTTTAAAAAGGTTATGAAGGATCCTATTTGTGGGAGTCCAGTGGGCAAAATAATGCAGCAGGGAAACCAGCATGGATTTGTAGCAGGTAGCTCAGCCTGACCAATCTAGTTTCGTTTTATGACGGGGTCACAAAATGCTTAAATGTAGGAGTAGAAGTAGATGTCATTTTCTTGGACTTCAGCAAGGCCTTCAATACGGTATCTCATGCCATTCTCATAAATAAAGAGGCTGTGACATAGATGTTTACCTGGTCTCGTGGGTGTCAAATTGGCTTAGCGGTCACACCCAGAGAGTGGTAAAAGATGGGTCGGTATTGCCCTGGACGGATGTGGGTAGAGGGGTCGCACAGGGTTTGGTTCTTGGATCTGTACTCTTCAATATCTTCATCACTGATTTGGATGTGGGTATAAAGTGTACTCTGTCCAAGTTTGCAGATGATACTAAACTGCAGGGTGAAGTGCCCACTCTGGAGGGTAGGGAATGACTGGAGGCAGACCTGAACATGTTAGAAAAGTGGGCAGTACACAATAGGATGCAGTACAACAAGGACAAGTGCAGAGTGCTGCACCTAGAGTGCAAAAATATCCAGCACATCTACTTGCTGGGAAGTGAGCCTCTCAGCAGCACAGAAGCTGAAAAGGATCTCGGAGTCATAGTGGACTCCAAGATGAACATGAGTTGTCAGTGTAATGAAATCATCAGAAAAGCTAACCACGCTTTATCACGCATCAGCAGATCCATGACAAATAGATCTAAGGAGGCAGTACTTCCCTTCTATGCAGCATTGGTCAGACCGCAGTTGGAGTACTGCATCCAGTTTTGGGCACAGTACTTCAAGAAGGATGCTGATAGACTTGAGAGGGTCCAGAGAAGGGCTACTCATATGGTCAGGGGCTTACTGGACAAGCCCTATGAGGAGAGACTGAAGGCACCACGACCTCTTCAGCCTCTGCAAGAGAAGGCTGAGAGATGATCTTGTGGCCAGCTACAAATTCATTAGAGGGAAGCAGCAAGGGATCAGAGATGCTCTGTCCACCAGGGCACCTCTTGGGGTAAAAAGGAACGATGGTCACAAACTGACAGAGGGCAGATTTAAGCTAGATATCAGGAAAAACGCCTTCGTGGTAAAGGTGGCCAAAATTTGAAATGGGCTTCCAAGGGAGGTAGTGCCATCCCCTACCTTGGGAGTCTTTAAGAGAAGGGTGGACAGGCATCTGGCTGGGGTCATCTGACTCCAGCACTCTTTCCTGCCTGGGAAGGGGGTCGGACTTATAGTTTCATAGTTTCATAGTTGGTAGAGTCAGAAGGGACCTGAGCAGATCATCAAGTCTGACCCCCTTCCATGGTCAGGAAAGAATGCTGGGGTCAAACAACCCCGGCAAGGTGTCTATCTAGCCTCATTTTGAAGACCCCAGAGTAGGAGCCAGCACCACTTCCCTTGGAAGTTGGTTCCAGATCCTAGCCGTCCTGACTGTGAAGTAGTGTCTCCTGATATCTAGCCTGAATCTACTCTTTGTCAACTTATGGCCATTTTTCCTTCTTACTCCCAGTAGTGCTTGGGGGAACAGGGACTCTCCCATTGCCTGCTGGTCTCCCTTGGCCAGTTTATAGACAGCCATGAGATCCCCTCTCAGCCTTCTCTTGTGGAGGCTGAACAGGTTCAGGTCCTAAAACCTTTCCTTGTAGGGTCTGCCCTGTTGCCCCCTGATCACGCGAGTGGCCCTCCTCTGGACTCTCTCCATGCTGTCCACATTCCTCCTGAAGTGTGACATCCAGAACTGGATGCAGTACTCCAACTGCAGCCTGACCAATGCCATATAGAGGAGGAGGATCATCTCCTTGGACCTGCTCGTGTTGCATCTGTGGATGCATGACAAGGTGTGGTTGGCCTTCCTGACCACATTCCCACATTGGCGGCCCATGTTCATCTTGGAATCAATAATGATTCCAAGATCCTTTTCTGCTTCTGTGCTGATGAGAAGGGAGTTCTCCAGTCTGTAGGTATGCTGTTGGTTCTTTCTCCCTAGGTGCAGCACCTTGCA
Source organism: Caiman crocodilus (assembly GCA_030014935.1). Classification (NCBI taxonomy): domain Eukaryota; kingdom Metazoa; phylum Chordata; order Crocodylia; family Alligatoridae; genus Caiman; species Caiman crocodilus. The sequence goes on along the minus strand of JAGPOW010001426.1, from coordinate 16,762 downwards.
CTTGTCAGTATAGAAACCCATCTTAGTCTCATCCACTCACCCCTGTAACCTGTCCAGATCCGATTGCAGCCTGTCCCTCCCATCTAGCATGCCCACTTCTTCCCATATCTTAGTGTCATCTGCAAATCTGAACAAGGAGCTTTTCACCCCCTTGTTCAAGTCACTGATGAAGATCTTGAACACTGCAGGCCTGAGGACCAAGCCCTGGAGGACCACACTGCCCACATCCCTCCAGGTTGAAAATGACCTGTCCACCATCACTCTCTGGGTGCGGGCCTCCAGCCAATTTGTGACCCATGTGACTGTGTAGACATAGACACCACAGTCTCCTAATTTTTTAACGAGAATGGGGTGGAAGACGGTGGCGAAGGCCTTCCTAAAGTCCAGAAAGACTATGTCCATCGCAACATCTGCATCCAAGGATTTTGTGACCTGGTCATACAAGGCCACCAGGTGGGTCTGAGAGGACCTGCCTCTAATGAAGCCATGTTGTTGCCCCTAAACATACACTCCCCTGCTTGCTCTTCGCAGATGTGCACCTGGATAATTTTTTCAAAGAGCTTCTCCAGCTCCGAAGTAAGACTAACAGGCCCATAATTTCCTGGGTCCCCCTTCCTCCCTTTTTTGAAAATGGGGAACACATTGGCTTTTTCCCAGTGCTCTGGCACCTGACCAGAGCACCATGAGTGCTCTTAAATCTGTGCCAGGGGTCCCACAATGATCTTTGCTAATTCCCTCAGCACTCTGGGGTGGAGACCGTCAGGACATTTCAGCACATCCAGTCCCACCAGAAGTTCCCTGACTATGTCCTCTCTGACCCTGGTCCTGGCTGCTCCTCCCCTGGGACCATCGGGGATCCTGGTGGGGGGAATGACTTGGTCCCAACTCAACGATCTGTTGACATCCCTTCCGACCCTAGCATCTATGAATATGCATTAATTTTGAAAAAGCTGGCTGGACGAACTTTGTATGCCCACAGCATTCTAGAATATGGAGTTCTATCAATGTCAGGATGGTTTGCAAATTTTGGTTGATTTTGCTAATATTTTTGTTTTGGAAGAAAACAAAAGGAAAAATTTGGACAATGATACTACATTCCACTTCAAATTTTTTGTAACATTTTGATTTTCTATGTTGAAATTGCTTTTTTAAATTTGTGCTTTTATATTTTGTAAGGTCATACAAAAGCATAACAAGTGAAAACCGAAACAGAATCATTGTAATACTCTTAAATTAAAATGTTTGGCCAAATAAATACTTTTGTAGTTGAAAGAGATGAAGAGAAATGAAACACAGAAGAGAAATGACAAATGAAGAAATATGCAACAGAAGCAGCAACAAAACTTTTGTTGTTATGGAGCCAAATTCAGTACATCATTGACCAGCGTTCAACCTTAGCCTTTGATAAAACAGGAGTCATTCTACTGAAGTCAGTTGTTGTGAACACACTACTGGGGGCTACCAAGTAAGAAGACCTCATTAAAATAAGGGAAAACACAGGGGAATGCTAAACAGGAGTCACTGGGGGTTGTTTAAATTCCATTTTCTTTCATGTCCATCTTTTTTTACTGTAGTAATAGGAGAGATCTTGGGTGGTCATCAAGTTTGAAGGAAGCTAAAAACCAAGGGTGAGTGTTACACATCTGGCGCAGCAGCCCCCTGCTGGGCATTCAATCTGCTCAAGCTAATCTCTTGCTACGCTAATTGGTCCACTCCTAACCTCATGTGTACCAGATGACGGTGCTTCTAAGGTAGGAGATATATTATGTAGAGCAGTTCACTCTATCAAAGTGCAACACTGCCTTGCCCAGGAACTGTCAATATTGACATGACCTTGGATCCTTTATTTCTGATTTAATAGGTGCAGGAACACATAGACTGAGAGAAAAAGAATGAACCATATACACATTTTCTGGCCTCATTTTCTTCACCGATCTGCCATTTGCTTTGGGATGGGGTTGTCCAAGATCCTTCCCCACAGCTGAATTATGGGGTATTTCCATCTTACCTTGTCGTCACTGACCTTGGCTGGCCCCAGAGGTAAACAGCACCCCCGACACAAAAGTCTGTCTCTGCTTCTGCGGCTTTGTAAACTTCCCCTGGGTTATAAATCCCCTTCCAATGCCTGGCTTCTTTGTTCTGCATCTGGTATTTTCCCACTTTCCAATTTGACTCTTATACAGGGGCTTTAAATCTTATACATGTCCCTAGGTGTTTCTACTTTAATCGGATGGGGTTAAGAGTTAATGAGTCATTGTTGTCTCTGGTGGTGTTGGGAAACCATGACTTTATCAGCAGGATGGGTATGTTTTTCTATACAGGCAATTCAAAATTGCAATAATTCCATAAGCACAACTCCATGACATCAAGTCTAATTCAGGCATTGTATATAGAAAGATAATCTGTTCCCAGTGACACTCATTTCAGAGCTCATGAATTCTGCTTTTCCAAGACAGGATTCTGATGGAAATTCAAAGCTTTTCCATTGATTTGAATACAGTTGCTCTAATTTTACAGAAGAGTAAGCAGTAGGGATATGTAAAATGGCAATGTTTCGTTTTGGTTTTGGATTCAGCCATTTCAGAGGACCGGGATTTGTTTTGGTGTTTTGGATCACTATTTTATTTTGATTCAGCCAAATCTGTTTCAGAGCTTCAGCACTGTTTTGGAGATTTGGATCAGCTAGGGAGAGGCAGGCACAGCTGGGCAGCTGCAGGTTCTCCCATGGCTTCTCCCACTGTGCCTGATCTTCCCCAGGTGGGGCGAGCCACAGAAAAAGTCCCCATGGCTTCCCTGCCCAGTCCCATCACCCCCCCGGCCCTAGCCTCCCGGCATTTTCCCTTTCATCCCTGGTTCTTAGGGCTGTGCGAAATTTCAGCAGCTGCTTCATTTCAGAGAGGGCTGTGCCAGACTATTCCTGGGGGAGTGCCCTTGAAACATCTGAATCATTTCTGAAATGTTTCAGATGGTTTCTTTTCATTTTGGAGATGTCTCAGAGCCTTCTGTTTCATTTTGGATAAGGTGTTTCGGGTGCCAACATGGACCAAAACACCTCCAAAATGAAACAGCTGCTGAAATTTCACACAGCCCTAGTAACCACAGATGGAAGGGAAGGAAGAATATAACACATATGCCCTGGATGAAGTGATACTACACATCCCCATCTGTGCCTGACTCACAGATCTGTTCAAACTGTAGAAGTGGCTTTAGGTCTGAAGGTCCCAGTTTAATACCCCATGGTGGCTAACAGCCACTATCATGACCGTTATATAAACACTTACGTTGAATTTTGGGGTACTTCATCATTAGGAAGAGGCCCCAACGTAGCGTGGTGGAAGTGGTCTCCATGCCAGCAACAAACAAATTGAACACAAGATTTTTTAAATTGTCATTATGAAAATATTTCTTTGTGACATTTTTCTCCTGAAAAAAATAAAATAAAATAAAATGATCTCCAATGGGAAGTTGCAGCTTAAAAAACGTATAAATATTTACTAAATAATTAAGGCCAAGTTCGACTATGTTTAGGAGGTTTCTCTAGCTGCAGTCACAAACTGCTTCAATGTTAACAATGTTAACTTTCTCTACCAGGTAAATTTATGTCTTTAAGAGCACAATTATTGAAAGACTTTGCAAGGCTGTACCAGTCAGCAGAAAATTCTTGGCATAGTAATTTGTGTGGTCAAAATGACATGTAAAGATGTACAATAGCAAAAAAATGACACATTTTTTGCTCATTTTAAGATTGGATGATCAATGGTTGCTTCTCCTGAACAATGTTCAGTCATTATTTTCTTTTACTTCTCCATGTGTTTGCATCTCTTGGCTCTCCCTTGCTACTTACTTAGATTTTAAACTTAATTGAGGGAATTTAACATTTTTTTCTGTTTCCCCCCCTCTAACAAAACCCAGTGAAGTAAGGTCCTAGCACCTAATTAGCTACTGTTTGTAATGGTTATGGTAATACCAAATGATACTAGCAATGGGAGGAGAAAAAAATTAATAAGATGGCCATTTCTAATTGATCATAATTGACAAAAATAGTTCGAATTTGGAATCTTTCTAGATTCATCCTTTAAGCATAGCTTGTAGAAGAGCGAGGTTCACATTATAGAATGAATGAACCCATTTCTGGAAACTGAAATTAACCCAGAAACACTCTACTAGCAAGAAGAGAGATCTGGGCTCGAATCCATGAGATCTGCATGTGTCAGGCCTTATGCCACTGAAATCAACAGAGCCATGCCGGTCTTCTTGTAGGATTGGGATGAGATTTGTCAGGTTTAATGATCAAAGTGGTATGGATTACACATCATCCCTGCCTTTAATTAAAACAGTTGCATCAAGGAATTATGGTCTTTTATGGAATCATGCCGCATGAGCAATAGCTTTTTGCATGCTGGTCCCTGTAACCTGACAGCTGTGCTTCAACGGTGTTTATGCTACCTCAACCATGCTTCAGTTCTCTCGGATTCTGCTCCCCCAAACTGATGGAGAACTGGGGAGCCAGGCAGCTGGACTGCCTGCCTGACAGAGACCTGGGGAGCCGAGCAGTGGCAAGGGACCTTGAGTGAGATGGATAATCATGGTGGACCTGTGGATGAGCTAGGCAGCTGAGGGAGAGCCATAACAGCAGGTAGCCATGAAGGACCTGTAAAGGAGATGGAAAGCCATGGAAGAATTGCTGAGGAGCCTTTGAGAGAAGATCCATACAAAAGCCACTGGAGAGCCAGACAGCTGTGGGGCAGACTTGTGAGCTCCTAGCCACGCCTTACTTGCATAGTTGGAGATGCTCCTACTTTGAGCAGGGGGTTGGACAAGTGGAGGTCCCTTCCAACCCTAATTTTCTATGATTCTATGATTGCAAACTTGTCTGCCCTTTACAGCAGATCAGATATGTGAAGCTCAGAGAAGGTATTATCCTTAATACCACATAACAGTCCACAGAATTAGCACATGTGAATTGTAATGCCTATCAGCACCCCTATTTATGTAATGCAGGTAGTTTGTTAGGTAGGTACTCTGTCAAAGCTAAAGTTCTATGCAATATGCTTTCAGTTAAAAGACAGGAGAAGGCAATGCACAAGTATGAAGAAGCTCTGAAGACTGATTTACCTCCTGCTGTTTTACGAGGAATACATCAATAAGACTTCGTTGATCATTTTTGTCCAGGTTTTTGAGGTGTTTCATGAAAGTAACCTGTGCAAAAGCATAAAACTCGTCTCTGTTTTGAATAATAGTCCTGTAAGCCTTCAGTAGGAATCCAAGCACTGGGCATATATTATAGATCTAAAAATAAAAGAGATGGCAGAACATAGGTGTAAGTAGAGAAAACACTTAACCCTCCTAGTGGATTTGCCAATGGTCTGAAAGTAATTCAGAAAAGCAAATAAATGTTGTTATGCCTGGTTTACAGACTGGCTAACAGGGGCGTGAGAAGCTCAAATGTGTTTGGAGTGGAGGTGGGATGTGAGCAGTTCAAAAGCCCTCACTTATACAGTGACTTTTTTATATATGGGAGCCATAGAGGAGAAACAATAATTCTAGGCCTACTCTCGCCAGTCTGGGCATAACTCCTATACAGTTCCTCAGATAAGAACATTTGATATGAGATGATTGTTAGCTTAAAAAATATTATCTCCTCCATCAATCTGTGCTTTGCGAGGATGGGGGAGATCAAAATGAACCTAAATAGTTGGGAGCCCATAAAGTAGGATAGGGGTGGCCAGTGACCTCTCTAGGCCACTCCCATAAGTTCATTCTCCTGTCAAGGAAGAAAGCAGGAAAGAGCATATAGTCTAATGACTGGGAAAAATTCTTTGTTCTGTTCCCTTGTCCTCAGATTTTTTCCTGTATTTTAGTCAGTGACTATATAATGAGACCTTAATAAACAGTTCATGGAAGAAAGCGCAAGATGCCAGGATCACAGGTGATCACCTTGTTCACTAGGATGTGAAGTCCTGCCCTTTCTCCCTTGCTGTTCTTCTATCTCCACAAACAGCACACTATCCATTAAGTGGGGGTTTAGTGTCAATAGGAAAGGTGCCCATCTCCCTCTCCCCACATACCCCCATCCCACACCCTCTCACCGTATATAGCTTGGGGTAAAGGCACATTCTTCAGAAGTAGGGTAGGAAGATTTGATTTTCATCAGATTGAGCAGAACTTGGAATCCAGGTATCTTGTTTCCTGCATTAGTGCTCTACTACTCACTATAACATTATGGATATGGTAGGCAGCAGTGCCAGCACCCTGAGATGCTTTCAGTTAGGTACAGCTACCCAGAAGGGGACTCAGCACTCTGGATTCTCCATGGATAGAAATGAAATGCCTAATGTCCATCCCTGAATTTGATAACTAAGTTCCAGAAGTTCAAGCAGACCCATGTACCCAGTATACTTGTGATGCTGCTCTGGAGTCATCCCCAATATCTGCTCTTAAATATATTGGGTACCAGGGTCTTAAAGGAGGCTGCAGAGGGACCCCTTGGAGTAGCCACAGTGGCATGTTTTGGGGTTTGAAGTGTCCCAACAGGAGTGGGTGAGCTGTAGTAGGGTGGGTGAGGGTACAGCAGGAACATTTGTCACATCGTGCTACTTCCACGGTCTAGTGCTGCCCAAGTTATCTCCATTCACTGTGTAAGAAAGGTAGGTATCAAACTGTCTTTCTCAGGAATCACAATTCTGAGGTCAGGTGCCTCATTTTTTTAGAACTGTGATGCCTAAATCAGAGATGCCTCAGGGGCCAGTCTAGGTTTGGCCATTCATCTTTGTGTCTCATCTTTTCCTATTTTTAATGGGGAAAAGAGTAGCTCACTGGGAATTTGTTAGAATAAATCGGTGAATATTTGGTGGATATCCAGCTTCTATGATGGTCTCTGCAGGGGCAGATTTCTAGATAGGTCTATGTATCATCCTCTCATTAGCGGCACTTTTTCTCATTAGTTGACATGATTTCATTATGTTGCATAGTGCAGAGTTATACTCGTGTATTTGAAAAGCAACATTAAAATGACCAAAAGTACCGAAATCGAGGGACTCCCAACAAGCCTGACATTTTCATTTATCAAAGTTATGAGTCTTATGAATTGGGGGTCTTCATAGTCAAACCGCTCTCCGATTAGTATTGTTACAATGATATTAGCGACTGCCCCATTCACTATTGTGATGGTCTCAAAGGGCTTTCCTGGAAAAAAAAAAAGAAAACATGCAAATGGAAGAAGAGATTATGCAAACATTATAATTAATAGTACATTGTTATTATTATGAAAGTAGTTCATAGAGGCCCCAAATGTGATTGGGACACCATTGTGGTAGGCATCATATGAACACCTCAGAAGAAATACCCCTTAGCCAAAGTCACAGATGAGGTCTTGGTGCCTCCAGGAACTCAGCCCTTGGGGTCTGGATTCTTACCCGCAGCCTTAAGTGCCAGTATAGTTATGGTTAAGCTGCCATGTGTTGGCTATTCACCAGGCTGCTAGGCTCAGACTATGTGTTTGTAAACTTCCCAGTGCCTGGGTGGGTTCCTGGAACTGTCTGTTTCTTTGGTCCATAGATTCACTTTCAGGACTTATAGTTTTTCTCTGGCCTCCCTGCTAGGAAGTGAAGGTCCATGGTCCATCTTCCTTTATGTTCTCAAATCGATCCTGAGCAGGTAAGAGATGCTAACAGCTTAAGCACATCTTCCATAGTGCTTCAGGTTGGTTTACAATTGAACTATTTAGGACAGTTGATGCTATTGAAGACAGAGAGAGAAACCTTCTTCTCCCCTGCTCAAGTCCCTGAGAAACCCTCTACTCATTTACTTTTGCGACACCTCTTCATTTTAACCTTAAGCATATTCGAAAACAGTCGTGAGGAGGGGGAGGATTCACCCATCTAGTGAATTAACAGTTATTTTGAAAAATTGGAAGGTGGAATAGGATTGGACTTGAGTATGAAATTGCCTAAGCACCACCTAGATGTCTAATGGATGGAATATGAACTGGCCCCGAGATGGTGGAGGGGATTCAAAATTCAACCATAAGAGCATACACATCTAAAGAGATCATCAAATCAAGCCAAATCCACCACAAAATGGTCTGCATTAGTATAACATCAGATTGCCATAATTTACAGCCGTGGTAAAAAAGTTGTCAGGAGTAAGAATGGGTGAGGCTGAGGAGAACTGTATACTGTGCTCCCTATTCAAACGTATCGTTCAGCCAAATGCAGTTAGGGTGACAGTCCAGTTGTCCCTTGTCATCTAAGTAGACATTATTTGTATTTTTAACACTTTCAGACCAGAGCTTTTCTATTGTGTTAGCACAGCCCAGTACATATGGACAATGGCATGACTACATGACTGAAAAGACTGAACATGAACCACTTTAGATTTCTCACTCAGAAGGAATTTGAACTTGGGTACCCCTGACTTCTTAGCACAGCACTCCAGCCACCATTCAACAGCTGAGACGTTCCTTGCTACTCTCTCCAGTGCTACTTTTGCAGCTGAGCCACTGATAGTGTCAATGGAAAAAATGGGTGGAGAGCAGTGCAGGAGGAAGCTTCTGGCCTACTTAGGACAATGGCTGCTTCATTGCAGGCCTGCTGCCACCTCACTAAGCCATGCACATCCGATTTGCTACCTTCTAGCCCATGTATCTCTCTCATATCCTTTCTTGGGTGCCCAGGGGGTGAACCTTGAGAAGGACACCAGAGCAGCGACCAGGCAATTGCTGTCCTTCTGTCTAATGGTTACAATGTTCTTCAGGAAAGATAGAGAAACCCAAGTTGAAACTCCCTTAGGGTAAAGGAAGGCTAGGACCTTCAGTTTCCCAGATGAGTGAGCTCGTTACTCATCTGGTTGATTGCTGGACATATTCTTTTACCCATGCTCCTTTGTAGCTAATCTGTGTAACTATGAAGTCATCCATCTATGTGTCGCTACATATACCGTGAATGTGTAGGAATAGAATTCCCCTGAGCATGTAAGTGCCAAAAATACTAAGCAGCAGGCCCAAAAATGGTCATGACCAGGAAAGAATAAGAAACAACCCTTTCTGGACTTGAGGTAAAATAAGGGACAAAGGCAGGGCAGATCAAGCAGGTGGGGGTGAGAGCGTTCGATTTCTGCCTTACCCAAAGTTTAAAAACAATTTTCTGGCACTGACATTTTTATTCAGGTAGCATTAAGGGCAGGGGTGGGCAAAATGTGGCCCGGGGGCCAAAAGTGGCCCACCAGACTATTTTATCTGGCCCGTGGAGCTCCTAAAAATTTTATAAAATTAATATTTATCTGCCCTGGACTGCCTGTCATGCAGCCCTTGATGGCTTGCCAAAACTCAGTAAGTGGCCCACTGCCCAAAATAATTGGCCGTCCCTGATTAAGGGAGTCATCATAATCAACTTGATTCTTGCTAACCTATCTTCATTTAATAGGTGCTATCAAAACCTCTCCTTTTTAATGGTCTTAATGTACTAGTAATTAGACTAATCCTGTCTTCTGCAATTTTTCTGTCAGCTAGCTACTCCTGCTAATGACTCTCTCCATTTCACAGACCCACAAGCTGTTTTTTAACTATCGCTAAGAATATTCACTCAGGTGAACATTAACGCAGGTACGAAAACAACTTTCAGTGAAGTTTTGGATGAATGCACTGTCAAGGACTTAGGAAGGCTAGATTTTGTTTTACGAAACTGAATAAGAAATGCCCATTAAATTATAATCACTGCAAGCATAATGAATGATCTTTGATTATTTTTTGTTGAGTTCATTGTATTCTTAATATATAATATAAGAAATTAATGCATATTCCAATAATTTATAAGTTTTCTTCAATCTGAAACTGAGTAATATATTAGTGAAACTTTAATTTCTTTGTACATGGAGAAAAAATATGTTGTGTTATATATGAAGGTACACCCATCTCCCCCTGTCTCTGCATTTTCAGAATCTGAGATCTACCCATGAACAAAGGTGCTTGTTTCATTGGCATCTACTTCCTATTTCAATCACTCTGAACTGATGGCAAGTTCTTACTAACAGAAGCATTGCAGCTGAAGGGACATTTTTTTCCCCCATCAATGTTCCACTCCCATTCAAGATTTCTGGATTAGAGGGCCTGGGATATGATCTGGATCCCAAGGTTAGGGATGGAGCATGGAGCTCGTGTGTGTTCTCCCTGCAGGCAGGGGAATGGAGCATGGAGAAGGACTGTGGTCACAAACATCCAATGTGCTAAGTCTGGCTGGAAGAGACAGAGAAATAATGCCCAAGAAAAGGAGAGCAATCACTGTTAAAAAAACCCCTCCTGCTTCATAAAATGCCTATTATTTCTCCTTCAAATACTTGCTAAAAAAAGATGCCAGCAAAACCAATGGCCTTTCCTACCAAGGTGGAAGTTTGACTGTGCATCTCTCGGGGCATAAACTGATATTTTAGAGTTCTGTGAAGTTAAAAACCGTCCCACCTTTGTAAGATTCAAACCTTTCTGTCAGATATTCACACTCTTCAACAATTCGGTCCTCAATAGCTCTCTTGCCCATTCCAAAGTCTCGTAAAGTTGAGAGTACAAATCTTCGCATCACTTTCCAGTTCTCACCATGTGCAAAAGCAATACCTGAAGTGAAGGGAAGATTTCAAGTCAGACGAATAACGGAAATGATGAAAACACTGGGGGGGGGGGAGGAATGTTATGAAAGTATTTTTTGAAACTGTTCCTAGGGATTTCAGTGCAGTTATTTTGATTAGAATTTGAAATGATGATGAGCATTTTCATTGAAAGGCCTGGAGAACCTATGTCCTATGATAAAAAATTAACCAAGTATGTATAAATCAAGCAGTCAAAATACTCAAAATAGTTTCTTGCTGATACCTTTATTTGCAAGTTGAGACTCCAAGTGACATAAGTTAATTTCCTTATCCCAACCATTACTTACACCAGTTTCACCCTTGAATAAGCCCCTTGTCTTCATTGAACTTACTCCCAGTTTATACTAATTTACAAGGACATTGGATTGAGTAGGTGCACTATCATCCGAAATACCCACTGCTTCTAACAGGAAACTTTTCTGCTTCCTTGAGTCAGGTAGATTCATTAGTAAGAAGAAAATTAAGTCACCATATCCTCCTGTTGCTTCTTCAAATATCGGGACTTCAGCTCTCTCTGCAAAAGCATCTGCCTGGTTCATGAGAGCTTCCTTCACTGTCTTGTAGCCTGATAGCACCACCATTTTCTTCAAGCCCATCTGGATGCTGAAGACTGGGCCATAGGTTTTTGACAGCTTAAACAGGAACAAAATTAGAAGTATAGGAAGATGAATGTAATTCAGAGATGGTTCAATCCTGTTATTCTGACTTGAGTATACATTAGGGAAAATTTTATTGTTTCCTAAGTGTGGAGAAAAAGAACCTACAGTAATAGTCTGGATGGTACCAGGTCAATTATCAAGGATTTCCTGGATGGTACCAGGTCAGTTATCAAGCTAACTGTGTCTAAGCAACGTACTCTTTCCTGGGGTTCCATTGGGCTATATGATGTATTAACATAGTTCCTGTTATAGTTTATAATCCCAGGCAACCAGAACAGATCAGTAGAAGAAAAAATGAACATTAGTTGATATCAACTGGGAGCAGCTTGGATGGGTCTGTATGAGGGAAAAGGAACCAGTTGTTGCTTGCTGGGGTGGAGTTCAACCTACGAGACCCGTGACAACTTAGAGCAGTCTTGAGGTTGCTCTAAGGGACACTGGTTGGATTAGTTCACAGCCATACAAATTGTATTTACTGGAGCATAGCACCACTCCCCATTCATTTCTCTGCTCACTTTGTGTATGGGGCAGCATTTCTCTGTCCATGTCAGCTGCAGGCTCCTCCCTTGTGAACCCTATGCCATTAGCCCTACATCCAAGTTATCCTGGTTTTGTGTTTGAAGTCCCAACCCTGCTTCTCAGGGATATGAGTAGACGAAATGAGGGGCATGTGTGCATGACACCTTAAAGCAGGTTATATGGTTTTGCAACACTTTAATGGCATTGTTATTTGCATGAATCGGCAGTGTATTGTGCATTAATTTCAGTCACTGTAGCACATTTGGCACCATAATTTGCCTTAAATAACGTTGGGGCCAGCAAACTAAAACACCCCCAAGGAGTTTACATTTGCTGCCCTACAGCCATGGAGTGAAGCGCCAGCCTCCATGCGGCTTAGGGGCTGTGCAGACAGCCTGTGCAGGCAGCCTGGCAGAAGCCTGGGAAGGCAGGCTCCACTGAAAAAAACTATTCTTTTTCTTCCCTGGAGCAATCCTGCCACTTCCATGAGCTGCGTGAGAACCCGGTCCTTCCCTCTGCAGCTGCGGTGCCCCCCAGGACTGTCCTAGATGGGTGCCTGCAGGCAGGTTCGCCTGGGGAAGGGGACACCTCTGCTGTGGAGGAAAGCATCAGGCCTCCCGCCTTCCTGCAGCCCAAGGACCACTAAACCTGCCAGCAGCTCACCCTCCCCTCCTCACTGCCAGAGAGGCAGGTAAGACATGGGTGTACATGACATGGGGGTTTACCTCGTCCGAACTCAAAGTGGTGTTTTAAGAAACCCACTGCTTCAATTTTGATGAAGTAAGCACCCATTTCATCTACGCACACCCCAGGTTACCATTTCTTTTGTTCTGTTCACCTTGGCTATTCGGATGAAATAGCCTTCACTACCTTTTACCATTTAAAAGAGGCAAGAAGCTTACTTTTCAGAGCTTTTCTCTAGGATTGAACATATTGCAATTGCATGTTCCCCATATATCTACATACAAAGCGAATTTCACAGGCCTGACTTGGCTAAACTTGAATTTGACATATTTGTACGTGAGACATTTTTGCATACTTGAATGCCACTGTGCCTGACTGTCCTGATAGGTAAGTCCAGTTCCCTGTTTTGCACTTCATCTCAGAAAGGAGTTGCACAAACAAACACAAAATAATTATTCAGCAGTATCAGATGTACAGTTATTGTTCAATGAATCAAGCTGAATTTGCAATATATGCCATAGCACAGAACTAGTTACAATCATATAAAATCCAGAATGATTTTTCTAGCATTGGTGCAGTTACTTCTGATTTATGCTGGAATAGCTGCAACCAGAATTTGGTAATAGTCTGTTCTCAGGTCATTTTAAATGTTTGTGTGGAATTTGAGTAGAAGGTTTCACCATATGCTTATCTACATGGTAGGTATGGGACTGCATTTTTAACTGAATAAGCACATTGGGCCAAAATACTCTCGTGAAGGCAGGGGATGTAATATGGTCTGGTTAATTTTGAAAAAGTGGAAGTATAATCTTGCCTGGTTAGACAGACATGGCTGTACCTTTCTATTTTTTTTTAGGATACGTGCATTTTGCAGGGGTTTTGTTCTATATAAACTCTACTGTGTTCTGTAAATGTGATGAGACATGGGACGTGTGTCCCTGAGCGTGCCAGTGGTGCTCTAGATACTGAACTAAATTTAAGCTTGCAGAAGTAATCCGAGTGCACTGGGAAAGGTCTTCTGTCTAAAGCCCCAGTCTGAAAGGAGAGACCAGTTAAATGGGGGTGTCTTCAGGAAGGCTATGGAGGGGTTAGAGATGCAGCTGGCAGCAAGCGCTGCACTGTGTGTTGGGGGATACACACTACCTAAGGATGTTCACAAATCCCCAGTCAATGTTAATGGCGGTGAAGGAAAATATTGTAGAAGGAAAAAGAAAAAAGGCAAAAGAGGCTCAAACGTCCATTCAGAAAAAAGATAATGGAAGTTAAGACAGGAAAGTTGGGTTATAAAGAGCTGTAAAATAGTCAGCACGTGGAGCTAAGTGGAGAGAGCATGAACTTCCTAGGAGCTGGCAATAGCAGAACAGGTGAACTAACTGTACACAAGGGGCACATCCAGACGAGTGTGCACATGCACTTTGCGGTGCCTCAAAGGCTTTTGAGGAACCAGAAAATGCCCATGGAGCATGCGAATGGGTTCTCCGCACTATATATTTGCAGTGTGGAGGCAAAATTAGATACCAGGAACTCCTAGTGCTGGTACTGAAACACGAGCCCTGCCCACCCGCTCCCAGCAATCATCCAACTGAGATGGTGACACCTGTCCCACCACTCAACCACTGCTCTTGCAATGGTTGTCTCTGGCCTGCTTGAGACCGACGGCAAGGGCATTACTACTGTACCTTCCCTACCTCAATTCTGTGTTTGAAGACTGCAGTGAGTTCAGCGGCCATCTCAAGCGTGGCATACACCACTTCAGACAAGCCCCTAATATTAGGACTAAAACAAAGGTAGTGTCCAAAGGTAGAATAGATGGATTTCCATGGAGAAATAAGATTTCCCTTAGATTAGATTATTAGATGTCTTACCCTCTGTCCCTTGCACAGTGTTGTGATAACAGAAACAGCAGGAAGATTTACCTTAAGAAGAGTGCGGTAAGGTCTCTTCAGATCCATGATGTGTAGATTTCCAATGATGGGCATGGGCCATGGTCCAGGGGGGAAATCCTTATTAATGCTGCCATTTGGGAAATGCCCAATTTTCATAATAAACATAAAAATCAAGGCAAACAGCACAAATATCAGAATGGGACCCATCCAATCCATTTCCCTTCAGCAGCGGTTTGCCTGGGGATGTTAAAATGTAAGAGTTAAGAAAAGTAGGGACTGCCTATTGACAGAACCGTGGGTGCAACGTGAAGCCCACAGGCCACTGCATAAATGCTGCATGTAATGAAAGATTTAAACTTTCCTGGGATTGGAGAATAATTGAACCCCCTACCTTCTCACTTGTTGATCAGCATTCAGGAGTGGGTATTTACTGCTATACAAAATCAACGGGGTAATAGGTGACTTTTCAAGCAAAGTTGTGTAACAGGTTGGGAAAGACCCCTGTGGATCTCTCATTGACCTGGATGAAAGTCCATCACTCTGGTTAATAGGGAAGCCATTCACATAGCATTTTGTATGCAATGAATCATTCTCCAAATCCGATACAGATTTTTGGGCCTGTGTGGCTCAGCCCTGAAGTTGCCAGACACGTGCAAACAGAGACATAGGAAGCTGTGTGCAGGGTGTTCATCTGTGCTTTGTATTGCCAAACCTTGGCTCCACTGGAGTCCATAAGTCTTTACCAGAGACTGCTGCGGGATTGTGTGGTGCCTGTGATTGGAACAGGGCGATTCCTATTAAGGATGATCAGCAGTATGGAGGTGTGTCCATATGACAAGGGATTAAATCGATTATGACTTCTCAAGTTAGAAAAAAGAGGCTTGAGGGAGGAGAAACAGAGGTAGGGCAGTATAGGTGGATATAGGTGTGAGGCAGGGCAGTGGGAGTGGGTTGGCAGGAGGTGGGGAAGTGGGAAGGTGTTTTGCATGGAGGTTGGGAAGCATGGTCAGGGTGACCTGGGGGGTTTGCTGTCCTGGGAGATAGGCAGGAAATCAGGAATAGATGAGGCGGGGAGGAGTTTTAAATCTGGGGTGTCATTTTAATTCTGTATTGTTGTTGCTTATCTTGCGCGGTATTTCTCTTTTATTGTAAACCAACATTGTAGGGCAAGAAACAATATACTTGATAATACTGATGTCATTGGGCTTTGCATTTAGGGCAAGCTTAAGTGTTCCCTTGCTCGTAAAGTCTGTGAGAGAGAGACTCCTTGATATGGTAGATACTGCTGCATACATTTGGGTAACACATTTGTGGGGGTTTTTGAGATGCAGAGAACCACAAAGGCAACTTTAATGAACCAGTATGTCATTTGACTGAAAAACCGGGTTTTATACTTGTGAAATTCAGAAGGGGGCACCATTATGAAAATCTGACTGCTTTGCTATTTGGCCTTGTCTTGACTCTGAGTTCAACTTTTAGCTGCAGAGATTTCTGCAACTTCCATAACATGGCAAAGGGGATCAAACAGACCTGAAGCAAAGATGGTACAAAGGTTGGACTTGTGTCTGGGAGGAAGCTGACTAGTTCAGATGGCACAATGTATGAGAGTTGGGGAATCTGACTCGGGCAGTGGTCTCTCGGGGAACTCTCCCTATAATCTCAACGTTAATAGTAATCTTAATTTCCCTCAGTAACATGGAGACTGGTGCCCTTTGAAGAGCCTAAAAAACTCACTCAATATTCAAAAGAACTTCTGGGGATGTTTCAGAGAAAAGAAAAAGTGGTAGCCCTGTACTTGGGGAGAGCAAAATGGTACCATCACCTACAGTATTTCTTTTTCTTTCCTGTTTCTTTCCTTCCTACTGTGGTTTAGTACTCCACCTTGATCCTGTGCACCACTGGGGACCTCAGCTGGCGGCTCCTCCATGGTTTTTGGTTCAAGCACATCTCACCTTTGAGTTTGACACTTTAGGAAGAGAACGTGAATCAGTTTGGGTCACCCTAGGCCACTGAGGGGGCATCTGAACCTATTCAGCCTCAGTAAACGGAGGCTGAGGGGGGACCTGGTGGCTGCCTATAAACTGCTGAGGGGTGATCAGCAGGCAATAGGGCAGGCTCTTTTTTCCCGGGCACCACCGGGGTAACTAGGACCAATGGTCACAAGTTACTGGAGAGTAGGTTTAGGTTGGACGTTAGGAGGCGCTACTTCACAGTTAGGGTGGCTAGGACGTGGAACCGGCTTCCTAGGGAAGTTGTTCTTGCTCCTACCTTGGCGTCTTCAAGAGTAGATTGGATAGGTACTTGGCTGGGGTCCTGTGACCCTGGCACTCGTTTCCTGCCAATTGGTGGGGGGTCAGACTAGATGGCCTGCTCTAGGCC
>JAGPOW010001425.1:77866-92392 GCA_030014935.1 Caiman crocodilus | reverse complement strand
ATCTCCCGGGCAGCAAGGGGGGGCCTGTGTCACCTGGCTCCAGGCCACAGGTGCCTTGACACACCTGCACACACTGGCCTAGACATGCACACGCATGTAGATGTGCACACACCTGTTTGCACCCACACAGATGTACATGCACACATAGATACGCATGCACATGGCCATACACACTTGCCCACACTTGTATGTACACACATCCACACAGAGACATACACACACACATGCACCCACCCAGTCCACATGCTTCTGCCTCCTCTCCCCCTCTGCTGCTCTGGCCCCTGCCTGGGTCCAAGGTACCACTCAGCACAGGTGACATGCGTGGGTAGTGGTGGCAGATCCCAGGGTGGGAGGCTGATGATCCCTGTGTGCCTGCAGTGGCATCATGCTGGGCAGGCTGCGTGGAGGTGGAATCAGACACCGAGGCCGTGGCTGGGGAGACCTTCAAGATCCAATGCATTTCGTGCAAGAAGCGCAGTGAGACCACAGCCGAGGCCTACACTGAGTGGTACTTCAAGCAAAAGGGTGCTGACTCTTTCGACAAAGTGAGGCCTTGTGCGGTGTGGCGGGCGGGCATCCTCCATGGTGCATGTCTGTGCACAGTGTCCCTTCCCATGATACGTGTGCATCCGTGTGCATAGGGGTAGCTCCCCATGGGGCCCAAAAGGGTCCCCCAGCCTCACCCCTCTTCCATGGGTGCAGATCCTGCGCTTTGAGCCTGACACAGACCTGTTGGTGCTGGATGACCGTTTTGTGAACCTGCTGGTGTGGAATGGCAGCAAGAGCACACGGGACCTGCAGGACCTGTCCATTTTCCTGCTCAATGTCAGCTATGACCATGCCGGCGAGTACCTGTGCCGTGTGGACCGCAACCTCACCTTTGATGGCTATGTCTTCAACACCGTCATCAACAAGACCATCCACGTCACCGTGGTAGATAAGGGTGAGTGTGGGTGGCCATGCTTGCTTCCAGGGCTGGCCCCATGACACACATGGGCATGCACTTGCACTCACACATGCACAGCCGTACACATACATGCACATACCCAGGCTTGTATGCACGGACACACCTGCAGAGATACATACCAGCATGCTCACACAAATACCCATGCTTGTATGTGCACATGTAGCTATGCATGCACACATGCACATGCTTGTGCTCACACACACATGCATACAAACAGACATGTACAGATATACACCTGTGTACATGCATGCACACATAAGCCTGTGCATTCATATGTGCATAAGCTTGCATACAAATGCTTGCGCGCACGCACACACATGCCCCCCACATATACATGCATGCGCATGCCTGCACCCCTCCCAGCCAGCACCTAGGGTCATGGTTACACCCATGGATGTGCCCACTGGGCCTGGTTAGCATCCCAGACTGAGGGCAGCAGCCCCTGCAAGGCTTGGCCTAGACTAATCCCCCCTGCCTAGCACCCAGTGCTGCTCCATGATCCCTCACCCCTAACACGTCCTGCCTTTGCCGTGTTGCTGCCACCTATTTGCTCCCAGAGCTGGGGATGCAAGGGTCCCCAGCCAGATTCACCTGCTCTTGCCCTCCATGTGCCTGCAGCCAACCGGGACATCGCCTCCATCATCTCGGAGATCATGATGTACGTGCTTATCGTGGTGCTGACCATCTGGCTGGTGGCCGAGATGGTGTACTGCTACAAGAAGATCGCGGCCGCCACCGAGGCTGCTGCGCAGGAGAATGCGTGAGTGCTGGGGCCACCCCCAGACCAGAAGAGCCCTGGCTGCCCATGCATGAGGGTGCTAGGCTGGGTCTGCCCCTACTCACGGCTCTGTCTCTGCAGATCTGAGTACCTGGCCATCACCTCGGAGAGCAAGGAGAACTGCACTGGCGTGCAGGTGGCCGAGTAGTCGTGGGCACTGCCAAGCACGAGGCCCTGGCTGAGCAGGTACCACACCAAGGGGAGGCATTTGGGCCCCCAGATACCCCTGCTCTTCCCCCCCGGAGTCCAGTGCCCACCTGTCCGAGAGAGACCCCGGACCCCAGGCCCCCCGCAGAGCTGGGGTCGAATCCAGGCACCCGGGCTCCCAGCCCACTGCTCTCAGCACTGGACCGGCTTCTGTCCCCCGTCCTTCCCAGCCCCTCCTGCGAAGGTAACGGTCTGCTGCCGCTGCCCTTGGTGAGGGTAACAGCCTCCTGCTGTTGCCTGGGGCAGGGAGCAGCCACGCGACATCACGCACCCACCTCTGTTCCAGGCCTGCGGCCGCAACCAACAGCGGACGAATGCTCCCGCAGCGCTGAGCCACCCGGAGCCCAGGCCAGGCTGATACCGGCCCCCTGCATGCCTGGGCCCGCTCCTAGCAAAGCATGCTGCTGTGAATCGCTGCGCTCTCCCCGGCCGGCGGGCGCCGCGTGGCAGGGCCGGCCCCGCGCCCGTCCCCCGCCCCCGGCTGGGCCCTCGCACGCTCGCTTCGTTTGCACATTTCCACGCGCTTCGGGTCGCTGTGCCGACCGCACCGCCAGCACTTTTTGGGTCTGAGGAGGGGAGGCCGCCGGCCAGCTGTGGGCCCTGGCCCATTTCCCCTGTCCTTTCCTGCCCCGCACACACCAGCGCTCTCAGACTGGGGCAACAGGGTTGGTCCGGTGGTGGTCCTTGCAGCTGGGGCTTCCCTCAGCCTTGCTGGACCTCCCTGAGCTGGGCAGAGCAGCCCCAGCCCCTGGCCTGGGCCGCAGTGGGGTGGGGGACAGGCTCCTGGGCCACAGAGCCCCACGCACCAGCTGCCCCCATGCCTGGCCTGGCCTCCATCCCGGCCCAGCTCCTCAGGGAACGTGGCCCCGGCCCGGCCCATCCTCAGACCCACAGGCGGTCGGGCACCCGGCGCTGTACAGTAGGGATTGTTCATGCAATAAAGAGACTGGATTTCAGTGCTGGTGCCGTGTCCTGGCTGGGTTGGGGGACAAGCGGGGGGACTGTTCCTGCTCCAGCTGAGGGAGCATGTGGGGAGAGCGGGAGCAGGGGCAGCGACACCTCTGCTCCCTCCTAGCCCAGGCTGCGGGTACCGGCCTTAACATCTGGGGTGGTGAATTTGAATCATGGGCACAGGGTGTGCAGGGCCATGCGTGCATATGTGTGTCCCCCAGATGCCTGTGTTGTGTGTGTCGGGATGCTTCTGTTGTGTTGTATGTGCATGTGTGTGTCTGTCCTGGATGCCTGCATTGTGTGTATGTGTGTGTGTGTCTGTCCCAGACGCTTGTGTCATGTGTGTGCCATCACCTGTGCTTGTGAATGTACATCTGTATGTGCATGGGTCCTGGATGCCTGCATCCTGTGTCTGTATACATGTGTCTTGGTTGCCTGCATTGTGTGTGTGCCCCAGATGCCTGCATTGTGTATGTGTATATGTGTGAGTTTGTGTCCCCTCCCGCAGATCTATGCATTTGGGGGGGTGCACATGTGTCCCCCATATGCCTGTGTCATGTGTGTGTATGCATGCATGTGTGTCTGCATGTGTCCAGCAGCCCATGTCAACCTGATGTCCATGCCTGCAGGGCATTCCCCCCCCACACACCCTGCCCTGAAGCTGCCAGGACCCAGCTAGGGCAAGGCCTTAGGCTGGGGTGGAGGGGGAGAAGTGCCTGCTCCCTCTGGCCCAGCCCAGCAGAACAATCGTTTTCAGGGTGTGACCATTACTTTGTACCTTTGGTTGGTCTCAGTTTATTGCACAGTTGACCAGCCAATTGTGAGATATATGTAACACATTGCAGGGGCTTGCACTGACAGTGGCAGTGTCCGAGCAGTGCCACATGCCTTTGTAGTACAGCAAAATCAGGCCTTTTTGGGGGAGGTGAAGGGCTAGGGGCAGAACTAGCACAGCCTGGGAGCCAGTCATAGACCTGGGACTGGCTCCTGCACGATGTAGAGTCCGATCACAGCCAGCACTGCCATGGGACTGCATGTGCTAAGTGTGACGTGTGATGATACCCTAAGCATAGGGAAGTGACACATGCTGATACTCGCTGTGACTAGGGCAGAGGAGGAGATGTAGCAAACTCTTCCTTCCAGGACCGTCCGGGTTGCCAGCCCTAGCTCGGTCTCTGCAGGACCCAGCCCCAAAACCCCCTGAGGTTCATCTTCTCTCTGCAGCGTTGGCCGGAAGCCGCCGTGTTCCTGCTCTTCAAATGCCTCATGCATTATTCAGGCCCCAAAAGCTCTGGCTGCTGCCTGGAAATCCATCAGAGCCATCTCCTGGCTCTCCTGGCACAGGTTAAGGCTAGGATGCATGAGCCCAGGCATTGAAAACAGTGAGAGGAGCTGGTCACTCCAGCCTCCACGATGGGCCTGAGACCTCTGCGTGGGTCCAGCCAGGTCCTAGGCGAGGTGAATTTCACGGACCTCAGCGCATGACCCTGCCGCTGGGCTGCAGGTGCCATCAGGCTCAGACTGGATCTTGCCTCCTGCCCCCCCCAGCTCGTTGCGGTGTATTGGCTTTGCACCAAGGGCTGGCTGCAGGGATGGGGACAGGCCAGCTGGAGCTGAAAGAAGGAGTGGGGAGGACTGGGGTGCATGCTCTCCCCTTGCTCCTGACCTGAGAAGGGGGCAGTGACTCTCCCCCTTCAGAGTCGGACTCTCCCCCTGGAAGGACACATCAGCCTTCTTGGCTCTGGTGCCTCTGTCTCCTCCATCATGAGGCACAAGATCTAAGTCACCTTGTCTAGAGCTGGGCTTGAGAGACCAGACGCCAGGACGTTGCTGATGGAAACAGGATCAGGCACATGAGCTATACACTGGGGCTGAAACCCATGTCCACAAGGACTAGCCCTGGCTCATTCATTATCCATAGCCAAGCTCTGCAAGGCCGGCGAGTGAAGCAGCTCAGTGTTTAGCATCATCTTCCCTTAGTTTGAAGCGGGGCTGGCGGGGTGTCTTCATGCTCAACCTCTTGCATTAAAATATATCTATATTAATGATGCAAAAACCATCAACTGCCTCTTTCCAGGTAGGAGGGAAAGCTCTTCTTCCACCTCCTCCGCAATCCCAGGGACACCTCTGCTGCCAGCCCTGGTGTGGCTTCACATGGGGCAGCCTTGGGCTTGGAGACCCTGCTCTTCTCAGGCCTTGGCTTTCTGGGGGCCCATAGCTCCCCATGTCTGGGGACCCCTTCGTTCCTGGTCAGCTGTGGAGAAGGAGGCATGGGGTTTTCTTCTCTGAAGGAGAAGACATTGGAGTGCAGCGTCCCAACAGACCAGCAGACCCTGCTCCAAAACCGCCAGACTCTCTCATGCTGTTCCAGTCCAGGTGCTGCTGTGCAGCCCATTTCTTCACCTTCCCAGATCCTTGTGCTGTTCCTCGCAGCCCCTCGGGGCTTTTTAACTGTGTCTTGCCTGCACCCATGGGCCCTTCGCTATTCCCTTCCCTTTCCAAGCCATTCCTGAGCAGGTCAGCCGCCGGCACTACCTCGCGGAGAATGAGGACCCCACTGTGTAGCTCCCTCCCCTGGGAGACTGGACCTTTTAAACCTGCTCCTGTTCCCCTCAATCCACAGAGGTCAGGCCAGCTTCGTTTCTGTGCAAAATTTTGTCAAGCGCTTCTGGAAATATTGCATGCAGCATATGCACAAGCTGGCTGGAGACCTGCAGTGTGTTTGTGAGGCATGGAGGCATGACCTTCCCTTATGACCCACACGTACACTCTATTTTTCCTATTGTTTTTGTCAGGTTGCAAAGTTGTGCTCACTTGTCCCTAGTCCCCTGGATCCCCTCCAGAGCCCTTGCAAGGCTTGGTGCTATGCTGGCAACCCTCCAGCCCCTGGTGCAGAGGCTGTTTTTGTGCTAAGTTACACACCAAAGTCAGTGGACCTGCAGGTTGGGGGTTGGGTTCTCCGGGACTCTTGGGCATAGGTGACTGAGGCACAGTGCTGCCCGGGTGCTCACAGTGCTGCTCTGATCTGGGGATGTCCCAGATTGCTGGGCTGTGCCAGTTGCTGCATGGTGCTGGGAGGGAATTTCTCCCTAGCTGCTGCCCTGCAAATGTCAGGGTTTTTTTCCCTCTGAGCCTCCCTCAGAGATTCTGGGTACTGCTACAGCTTGGGCTGGGAATGGGGACAGGGCTCTGCCAATGCTCCCGGCAGGACCAACCCCTTAGGGTCCTAGCTAGGGGGTCTTATCTCTCCACTCAAGCTCAGACCTACAGCTGTCCCTTGCAGGGGAGGGGAGAATCGGGGTAAGCGCTTGGGAAGTCCTGTGGCCAGAGCCACTCCACACGGCCATTGCGCACAGCCAGCTCCAGCTGCTCGCCACCCCCTGCACAGCTCCCCACAGGCTGATATGCTCTGGGCCCCGCACACCCCTAGGGTCGGCCCCTCTCAGACCAATGCCAGATTTGGGGCCCAGAAGGAATCTTACCCCGTGGTCAGATTGGTACAAACTGGGGAGGTTCGTTTTCCTCTGTAACAGGTGGCATGAGACCTCTGAAGTGTATATTCACCACTTTTTCCACCAGTGTTAGCCACCGCGGTCTCCCTGCTTTACCAGTGGCAGGGTCAGGTGCAACGTCTGGTGCTGTGCCAGGGTTGTCGGTAGCCTTAGGTAGAGTTTAGATGATGGTTTGTTGGGGCAGGTTTGAGCACGGCTGATCCAACCTCAGGCAGGGCTAGGACTAGATGTGACCTCTGCAAGTCCCTTCCAGCCCCGTGGCTCTAGGATTTCTATGAATTAATTTAGCAATTAATTAATTTAACAAGCAGCTTCTCTCAGCTGCCCTCTCCTCCTTGAGTGCTTTCACTCCCTAGCTGTCCAGTGGCAGCTCCGAATCCCTGGCCAGCTTCCTTTGATATACGTGCATGCATTTTGTTTTATGGCTCTGGCAGGTGGCCCTTGAAATGATTCTTGGTGTGCCTGACTGCGGCACTGCCTGCAGCTCGCAGCATGGATGATCTGTCCTGTCCCCTCATTCAGACATGATATCTGTTTCTCAAATAACACTTCTGTTTTATATTTGCACTTCGCCATTAACTGCAGTGGCTCTCACCTGCTCTAGTCTTTCTGTTTGTTGGCTTCATCTGTAACGATGCATTTCATTTGATCGCCTGTGTGGTATTCTTCAATGCTCCCTGCACTTCCTGCAACGTCTTACTCTCTTTGCTGCTCCTTTAGTTACGCTCTGACAGCCTCATTGGAGCTACCTCTGCGAAGCCAGATGCTCCTGGGAGAGAGAGGTCGGTGCTTTTTCTGCTCCTGAAAGGGTGCCACGAGCTCCCCAGCTGAGTCGCTGCAGTACAGGGCGCACTCTTTGCAAAGCTGTTGCAGGGCTGTGTCCAAGCACTCAGCAAACCCATGTTGTTCTTCCTATGAATCACAGTCATTGAATCATAGAGGATGAAGGTTGGGAGGGACCTCAGGATGTCACATCTAGTCCAACCCCCTGCTTCAAGCAGACCCACCCCCAACTACTTCATCCCAGCAAAGGCTTTGTGTAGCTGGGCCTTAAAACCTCCAGGAGGGAGACTCCACAGCCTCTCTGAGTAGCCTGTTCCAGTACTTCACCACCCTCTCGTGAGAGAGTATTTTGGAGCCTCAACCTCCATTGCTGCAACTTGGGCCCATTGCTCCTTGTTCTGTCACCTGCCACCACTGAGACCAACCCAGCTCCATCCTCTTTGCGACCCCCCTGCAGAGAGTTGAAGGCTGCTATTAAATCCCCTCTCAGTCTTCTCTTCTGCAAACTCAACAAGCCCAGTTCTCTCAGCCTCTTCTCACAACTCACGTGCCCCAACCCCTGAACCATTTTTGTTGCCAGTTCCCCAACTTGTCCACATCCTTACTGGCCCAAAACTGGTCACAGGACTCCAGGTGTGAATAGAGGGGAAGAATCACTTCCCTTGATCTGCTGGCAACGCTCCTACCCATGCAGCCCAGGATGCTGTTAGCCTTCTTGGCAACAAGGGTGTACTGCTAGCTCCTATTCAGCTTTTTGTGCACTGTCGCAGTTGGCCTAGAAAAGCTCAGGCTATGAGAGGGGCAAGGGCTTGTGGTTGCTCCAGGTCTGAGTGAAGGAGGCAGGGCAGTGATGCTGTGAAACCCAACCCAACACCTACCGGGAGACAGGGGTTGAGGCAAAGCTGTAAAGAGACGGGGAGGGAAGACCCAGATCTGCTCTACGAGGAGCTGGGAAAGTGGGTTGCATGGTTCCAGTGCCTGGCAAGAAGGCCGGGCTCCATGGGCAGAGCTTGTATTTGATGAGTAGGGTACAGGTGGGTGGGTCATCACTAGGGAGCTGGTTTTTCCATTTACCATGGGAAAAAATGCAGATTGTTTCCTTTAGAAGAGAAAAATGTGGGAAATGGCAGATTCCCCTGACAGGCTGGCTGCAATCCAGCCTGCTTGGGGCTGGAGGAGTGGGACGCAGGGGCGCCACGTGCACGTGCACATGCACATGGTTGGGAATGCAGCCAGGAAGCAGGGAGAGCAGCTCCCTGCAGGCATAGGCGACAAGATGCAGGGCTAATGGGGCTCAAACCCCAAAACATGGGGCAGTGGGTAAGGCCACAAGGCAGCCCAGCTACCGGCTCTGGGTGGCTGCAGCAGGTATAGGGAAGGGCGTGCACGCAGCCAGGATCACAGCCAGGCATGTAGATCACTGGCTGCCCAGTGCAGCAGGGAAGTATTAATCTATTCTGTGAAGGGGGATGGGCCGGGGGGTGCAGATCGAGGACCCCACGGAGAGGGAGGGAGTGGGGCACAGGCAGGAGCAGGGGCTGGGGGGAAGGGGGCCCCAGCCAGGCCGAGTGGTGAGACAATCAGAGCCTGGGCAGCTCATCCAAGGGTGCAGGTGAAGGGGGGAATGTCTATGGGGGTACATGGGGTGTGGGAGGGAAGCAGATTGAGGTCCCCACGGTGAGGGAGGAGTGAGGCAGGGTTTGGGACTCAGGGCAAGGCCCAGGGTGGGAATGTGTAGCCAGGGGGCCCAGCCAGGGAGCAGCATGGAGCCACGTGTGGCTTATCCGGGGGGATGACCCTGCTGCCCTCCCCCAGGGGCCTCTGTGGCCATCCTCCCCCCTACCGCCAGGAGCCCTGTGCCAGCCACACTGCCATGGCGCACCTAGGAGCGGCCTTCTTGGCCTCTGCTCCTTGCCTCCCCTGAGCGGCAGAGGTTGTCGCTGCACCCCTGCCCCTCTCCCCTGTACACACACACAGATGCCCCCACCAGTTATGTAATATTTGTTTTGCGAAAGCTGAGATGGGGGAACCAGCTGCCTTGGTGCTGGGAGGGGAACAGGCTGCCTTTATCTTGGCCTCAGGCCTGCAATCGTCCATCTCTTGTCTGGAAAGCTCCTGGTGCTTTGGGGGTTAGGACCTGGGGGCAAACCCAGGCACAAGTCCAGAAATGGGGGGCAGGGGAGGAGGGGAGCTCTGCTGCACAGCAGCAGGGTTAACGAGGCACGCCCCTCACTGAAGCACAGCGGGACGGTCTAGCCGGTGCCCGCGAGGGCGGGCAACCCCGTGCCCGCCTCAGGTTTCCAGAGCTGGTGCTTCACTGGAGCTGGGGACCCGTCCTGTGCGTCATGCTTTGGCTCCGCGCCGGGGGATCAGCATTACTTCATGAACTGGCTGAGCTGCTCCCAGCGGCCCCAGAGCGCGGAGCCCCTGTTCAGCTGTTGCTCATTCATTCTGGACTCCAGGGTCTAATGGTGCTTTTAGCCAGGTGTCGCACTGCTCATTTACTAGGTTTCCAGTCCCTAGAGGGCCCCAGGGTGCTCCAGCCCTTGTGAGCAGGGCTGAGTTTGCTTGGAGAGGTGGGGCATTTAGCTGCGGATGCAGCAGTGCCCTGCAACGGCTGCTGCCACTGATAGGAGCCCGGGAGGCAGGGGGTTCAGGGCCACCGACTCCAGTTCCCTGCATTTACCAATCAGTGGTTCTTTGAGGCATCCCCTAAATGGCCACCTCAGACCCTCTCCTGCAGCAGCTGGGCCTAGGGCCCCCGAGAACAGCAGGGCTAGGAGGGCGCTCCAGAGCTCACTGGCTCCAGCCTCTGCCCGAGGAAGGATCAGCCCTGTCCAAACCCTCCCAGCGGAGTGGGTAGCTCTGCTGTGCATGGTCCTCGCCAGCACCTGCTGGTTCAGGTTCCTCGTCATCCCTAATGCTCCGCGCGTGTGGGTGGGCAGCTCCCGGCTGGCATCTGTCACTCTTTACTGCACCGAGATCAACCCCCACCAGCACCGGTCCAGCCTCCTCCCGAGCCCTTCCAAGGGTGGAGAGTGCCCAGCTCCCTGAGGCATCTCTCCCCCTTGCCCCCCATGGTCCCCAATAACCTGCTTAGTTTCTTTGCCTGGCTCTTCTGAGGCTCATAGCAGCTGTTGGATGGAGGGCTCTGCCTCCGGTTCCCTGGAAGGGAATTAGCCAAAGCTCAAGCTACTTTCCCTCTGCGCTAGCTATGGGCGCTCCCAGCCAGGGCCCAGGTCTTTGCTTCTCCAAAGTCCTCTGAGTCCTTCAGCAGTGCCAGCAGATGCAGACAGTGCATCACACACGTCCTGGGTCTCTTGGCCCTGGGGACTTCTCCATATCAACTCAGAGAATTGGCTCCTTTTTGGCCACAGCTTTAACCCCTGCAAGCTGTGTGCCCACTGAGCTCACCCCCATCCCTATTTCTGTCCTGCTGTTACTACTCAGGGCCTTTCCCAGGGCTTCACTGGGTCTTCTGCAACACATTGCACTCAGGCGTTCACTGCCTTTTCTGCACGTGCATTGGGGGATTTGGTCTCGCAATAGAAGAGAAGGTGCCAAATGGAAGGGCCACGTCCCACGTCAGAGAACCGGGGGGGTCCTGCTGTGTCTGACACCGGCCTGGCTGCGCAGGCAGTGTGCTGGCACTTCTGTTTGCCCTTCTGTGCTCCCAGTGTGTGGACACACAATTGTGTGGCCTGTTGAGGAGCCTGGAGACGAACTGCACTGGCTGTGCATGCATGTCCTAGGGGGTGAATCCCAGAACACGTAGGAGGCAGCAGGCGGCTGAGCGGGGTCTTGGCCCCAGCAATAAGCAATACCATTTCTCTGGGCTGCACATAGGACCTTGTCTCCCTGCCTTGCTCTCCTGAGCGCGCAGCTCCCTCTGGGCTCAGGTGAGCACATGAGAGGGCAGCAGTGGGGTGTGCGGCAAAGGGGATCAGTAGGTTTGCTTGGAGCGGGGGCATTGAAACCCTTCCCCTGGTGCATCATTGTCTAGTGGCCCCAACTGACAGGACACCTGGGACAGGCGTTTGATCTGGAACAGCCCCAGTGAAACTTGGATGGACGGTCACCCAGCCCGGAGCAGACAGGGCTGGGCAGTAGTTTCGCTAAGAGGCTGCAATGTGGATGTATCTGGGCTGGTTTGGATGGGGCTGATCCTGCCTCAGGCAGGGGTCGGACCAGTGACCTTCACAGGTCCCGTGAGGCCCTGTGGCTCCAGGATGTTTATGAACCTTGTGTCAACAGGGTCAAAGGGCTTCCTCGCCACCTTCCACCTAGTTTGAACCTCCTCTAAAAGACAGAGCTGGAAGCCGTCCCTCCCCATGGCTTCCTCGCAGTGCCATGCTGTTGCTTCCATGCTTGCTCTGGCTGGCACTAGAACAAATACGATTTGGGGAGGGCATCCACATCATAAGACAGGGAGGCGGCAAAGCTGAGTGGCACGCAAGCCAGCTTCGGCACGATGCTGTTAATGCCCCAGTCGGAAACAACAGTGCAACTTGTGCAAGGAACAGGAGAGGGTGCCTGGGGGCAGGCCTGGGTTGTGAACCCTCGCCTCACACAGGGAGGCCTGGAAAAGCAGCCTGGGTAAGGGGAGAGGGGCAGGGTCTGGGTTGGGGACGGGAGCTGCAGCTCCTGGGTGCTGGTGTGGGGCCTTAGCCTCAAGCTGGGCCTGACCCCAAGATGAAGACTCAGTTGGGCTTGCTCAGCAGGGGCATGGAGGGGAGAGATGGGTGCAGCTGGCACGTCCCGTCCTCCCCCTGCTAGTAGCAGTGTCTTGCAGGTGAGGGAGGGGAGGCACTCAGTTTTCTGCTTCAGCCCACACTCCTGGTGCCTGTGTGTGTGCATGCGTGTATGTGTGCGTGGGTGGGGGGGGTGTGCATGCATGTGTACATGCGAGTGCATGTGTGTGTTTGTGTGAGTGTGTGTGTGGATAAGTACAGGCATATGCATGGATGTGTATGTGTATGTCTGCATGTGCACACATATGTATGCATGTGCATGTGTTTGTGCATGTGTTTGCATGTGTGCAAGCATGTGTATGTACGTCTGTGCATGTATATGTACATGTGGGCTTGTTTGTGCATGCACGTGTTCACTTGTGGATGTGTGTGCACGTGTGTGTATGTGCATGTGTACACATATAAATGTGTAGGTGTGGGGGTGTGTGCATGTGTACATGGGTGTGCATGTGCATATATGTATGCATGTATGTGTGTGCTTGTGTGTGCATGCGTGTGTGTGTGCGCTTCTTTGTGTAGGTGTCCCCACCCCCCATTCCAGCTCCCCTCTGCTGTTCCCTGCTCCACTCCGGGCTATGCAGGGGCTCAGACCTGTGCTGGGGTCACACAGAGGAGATGTCAGTCCCAGGGGAAGGTGATGCCCAGCCCCTGCACCCACTCCTGGTACACAGCGTCGATGCGGCGGCTCTGCTCCTCCGACAGCAAGTTCTTCCAGTCCCCGGAGATACCTGCAGAGCCAGGAGTGAGGTGAGAGACTAGTCCCTGGGGCACCCCCCAGAGACCCACTGTGACAGCTGTGTATGGGTGACCAGTGCTGAACCGGACCCTGCCTGCCCTGGCTTTGAAGAGCCCTGGGGGACCGTCAGTGCCTCTCTTCAGGGCGGCGGGGGGCAGACCCTCTAAATCAGGGGTTGTCTGCCTGCTACTCAAAAGCCAAGGCCTGGTCCTGGCTCCCACACAGCTGCGGCTGGTCTCCAACTCCCCCTTTTGGGGAAGGTCCTTAAGCGTGTGTTTGCCTGGCAGCTCTCCGCCAGCTTTCTGGACATTGTGGGTCTCGCTTTCACCCCAAGGCCTCAAATGTAGACGAGGGTTGGAAGGGACCTCAGGAGGTCGCATCTAGTCCACCCCCCCCCGCCCGCTCCAAGCAGGACCAGCCTCAACTAGACCATCCCAGCAGAGGCTTTATCTAGCTGAGTCTCGAACACCTCCCAGGATGGAGACCCCACCACCGCTCTGGGCAGCCTGTTCCAGCACCTCCTAGTGAGAGAGACTTTCCTAGTATCCGACCTAAACTTCCCTTGTTGCAACTCAAAACAGTTGCTCCTTGTTCTGTCGCCTGCCACCACGGAGAACAGTCCAGCCTCACCCTCTTTGCAACCCCCTGCGGGTAGTTGAAGGCTGCTATTAAATTCCCACTCAGTTTCCTCTTCTCCAGCCTACATGAGCCCAGTTCTTTCAGCCAGTCCTCACAAGTCATGTTCCTCCGCCCCGAACCATTTTTGTTGCCAGTTCTCCCACTTGGCCACATCTTTTCTGTAGCAGGGGGCCCAAAACTGGACACAGGACTCCAGATGTGCCATCACCAGTGCTGAATAGAGGGGAACAGTCACTTCCCTGGACCTACAGGCAACACTTCTACCAATGCAGCCTACTGTGCTGTTAGCCTTCTTGGCATCAAGGGCACACTGCTGGCACATATTCAGCTTGTCCACTGTCATCCCCAGGTGCATAGTGCTCTGACTTGCCTCTTCATCACCTTTGCCTGCAGCTTCTTTCTCCTGACAAGAGACTGTCTGCTGTGCCCTGAGCCTCCCTGTCACGCTAGAAGCAGAGCAAAGGGTCTCCTGCTCCAGCAAGCCGATGACACCCAGCTCTGTCTCCTTGTCACCCAGCCCAAGCCCAGCAGCCTTCCTCCCTCTCCCAGTGCTTGACTGCAGCGAACAAGTCGAAGCTGAACCCAGGCAGGACAGAGGTAGGCAGAGCCCAGGGAGCCCTCCTGAGACTGCAGCTGGTGCAGAATGCAGCAGCCGCTTTCTGCCCACCGTGGGTCTCCAGGGGCACACAAACATAATGCTCCTGTATATGCCCTGGGTGCTGATAGCCTTCCAGGGGTGCCCTAAGCTGCAGGGTTAGACCTAGTAGTCCCTGCACAGCTCAGGCCCCGCACATCTTACGGGGGCAGCTCATCAGATCTGCAATAGGGCCACCCACCCTGATCCTGGGCACCTATTGTGGGTCTTGGATGTCTCTATACTAATGCTAGGAGCATGGGGAACAAGCACAAGGAACTTGCACTCCTGCTTGCAAACAAAGAATTCAACCTGGTTGGGCTAACAGAAACCTGGTGGGACCCTACCCACGACTGGGCAGTGGGCATTGGGCGCTACAGGCTGTACAGACAGGACAGAGTAGGAGGGAAAAAGTGTGTGGGGGGTCTTGCTCTCTGTGTTAAGGAGCAATATACATCTTCTGTAGGTAAGTTGGGCCTAGAACAAGGGCAAATTGAGGTAGTACGGGTCAGATTACAGGGGGGTCGGAGAGAAAGGGACTCTGTTACTGACCCCCACACCAGGGGGA
>JAGPOW010001419.1:0-36090 GCA_030014935.1 Caiman crocodilus | reverse complement strand
GGGGGGGGTCACTATATCCCCCCCAGTTGGGGGTCATGGCAGAACTGCCCCCGCTGGCCCTGCTGCTAGCTGCGGTGCTACAGACTACAGTCCCCCCAGCCCTGGGCCAAGGTAAGTGAATGAGCCAAGGGGGATGGGAACCAGGACACCTGGGTTCTCTTCCCCACAGAGGGAGGGGAGGGGATGAAGGCCAGGGTCTGGAGGGGTCCCTCCAAGTTAGGATGAGCTGGCTTCATGTTGTACAGCTGCCCTGTTCCACATCAGAGCCAGCAGCAGCTTGGGGCCACCCCAGAGGTGCTGGGTTAGGGGGCTGCTCATGGGAGAGGGGGAAGAAAACATACAGTGCCTTGCACCTGGGGCCAGAGAAATGGGCCTGGCTGGAGGAGGAATCCCCAACCCTTTCTCTGTGCTATGTGGCTGCCACTGCCCCACCCCAGAGGTGGCTGCATGTCAGTAGCAAGGCCGGGTACGGCAATTGGGTGAAGCACAAAGGGGCTCTGCCCAAGCAGGTGGACCCCCTCCATGGACCCGTGTGTAAATACCCAACCCCCACTTCCCAGGCATGGTGGGTATTGGAATACTTGGGTTCCTTGTGTTCCAGTTGTGAGGGGGGGGGCCTGCTGGGTTGGAGCAGGGGGACATGGGAGCCAGGCTGCCTGGGTTCTTCACTCTACCACTTTGGGGATATGGTTTGATTGCTGGGGGGATGGCATGGTGCAGGAGGCCAGACACCTGGGCTCTCCAGGGAGGTGGGTCCCTCAAGAACTGCAGGCCTGACCAGCCTATCCATTGCTCAAGACCTGGAAGTTTTGGCCATATGTCAGGTGGGTGGGGCAGAGCTAGTGAGTTGGGGGTGGGGCAGGATGTCTGGGTTCTATGCTGGGTGGCAGGGTTGGGGGCACCTGTCCCTTGGGGTGGGGCAGAGTGTGCACTGCTTACCTCCAGCTGAGGTGGGGGGGCTTCTTCACTTCCTGTTCCCCTGGGCAGCTGCCCCACCCCAGAGCTGGTTGCATCTTGAGGGGGTGGATCCAGGCACAGCACTGCCTTGTGGGGTGGGGGAGGGGGGGCATTATTCCAGCACATGCTTCTTCATGGCTGTTTATTTCCCAGCCCCCCAGGATTAACCCCTTCCTTCCTTTTGCCTCCCTCCAACCCAGAGGCCAACACAACCAGCAGTAACCGCACAGAGGGTCCAGCTGCTTCCTCAGGGCTCACGGTGAGTGAAGAGGGGTACGGGGCCGGGGGGGGAATTAGGGTAGGAGGGGACCGGGCTGGGGACTGGGTGCAGGGAGTGGGGGTGGGCTCTGGGTCCTACCTCAGATGAAGCTGGGGGGGGGTTCCAGTACCCACCCCCTGATTTCCCATCCCCTCCTCTGTCTGGGCACAGGCAGGGGAGGTGGCAGCCATCAGTGTGTGCAGCATCTTCGGGGGGCTGCTGCTCCTGGGGCTCCTGGTCTTCGGAGTGCTGAAGCTGCGGGAGAAACGGCAGACAGAGGGCACCTACCGGCCCAGCAGCGAGGAGCAGGCGGGTGCCCGCGTTGGGCCCAGCCCCCACCTCAAACTGCCCCCTGAGGAGCGACTCATCTGAGATCCTCCGAGACTCCTGCCCCCTCTTGGACTCCTGCCCCCCATCTATGGGGAACCATGCTGGGGCAGGGGGCAGTTGCAGCTGCCTTGCTATGCTGCAGTGCTTCCTGGTGGCTGAAGCAATAGGGGGGCCCCCCAGACAGCACCCCCTCTGGACTGGTCTTTATTCCTGCGTCTGTTTGCCTGTCCTGCAGAAGGGGCTGGAGCTGGATCTGCCCCCATGAGTGTTCCCTGGTGGCTGAGCCCAAGAAGGGGGGGTCCCTGACAGCCCCTCACCTGACACTGGTCTCTCCAGTGTCCCTTTGTCTGTTCAGGCTCGGGGTGGGGGTTGGACTTGTGCTCCCTGGTGGTCAAAGCAGTAGGTGGGGTCCTGCCCCTTGCCCACTGGACTGGTCTCTACCCCTGCTCCCCTGGGGGCAGCCCCCTGTGTCTGTCTTGTGGGGGTAGGGCTGATGCTGCTCTAATCTGTCCCCCTCACTCCCCTCCCCTTCAATGGCTTTGAATGAATGTTTAATACAATCTTGGGTTTATTATTGAATTGTCACAGGGGGACTGGGGTGGGGGGATGCTGCTCTTCCAGCCTCAACTGGCCCCCACCTCCCTCCTCTGTCATGCCTGTTTTGCCTATGTGGGAAACAGTGCTTATATCCCCTTCCAGGCCCGCTCTGAGGGTACAGGGATGACCCACCCCCACCCAAGGCTGGTGTGAGGGGGATAAAAGCTTCCTGCTGCTGTGTATTGGGGTGGGAGACAAGGCTCAGTTACCCCTGCTTGGGGCAGCAGATCAAAGCGAGCAGGGAACTTCCTGCCTTCCCAGAGCTGGAGCAGGGGTCCTCCCCCATCCTCTTCTGCTGCCCCAGAGTTGAGAGCCAAGGATCTCTGTGACCTGCCTACTTGGGGCCTGCTTGCCAGCAAGGGAATGAAGAACAGGTGCAGAACCCCCTCCACCCCCAACTGCTGGCCAGTGTCACTGGGGGCTGGGCAAAGGGGGGGCACCCTGCTGACTTGGCTTGAGGTACAGCACCTAGTACGGTCAGGTTCTTCTACTCCTGGAGGCCCCTCAACAGTGGGGCAGCCCCAAAGGTTCCAGACGAACCCCCAGCACTGCCACCTGCTTTGTACCTCCTCCCATCAGGGCATTCCCACCACCCTAGGAGGCACTGGGAACTATGGTGGGGGGTGGGTTTGGTGTTAGGGAGCCAAGATCCTACAGCCATGGAGGGGGTCAGTGCTCAGGGCTGGGGAGTCCTGGTGATTTCCTCACCCCAGGCCCCTAGCCATGCACCTGCCACTGCTGCTCTGCCTTAAAGCCCAGGCAGTTGAACTCAGTACCCAGTGACCTTATCTGAGGATAGTGATCTCTTCCTGCTCCTAAACCTGGGCAAGTGGTGCCTTTTCCCCAACCCAGTGGAATTCAGCTCCAGACGGTAATGGAAACCCCTGGAACAGGGGCCAAGTCTCCTCCCTGTCCTTGGCCCACCCCAGAGGTGGCTGCATCTCAGCACTGAGGTTCCCCCCATGGCTGGGACCTCACAACCCCTCCCTGCCCCCCTTGTGTCTAAACCCCAGCAGCAGCCTGAACTCCAACACACACCAGTGCACACTCATCCTGGACTCCTGGATTCTCTCCGCGGATCGGGGAAGGGAGTAGAGCGCGGAGGCTGAGAGGAAGAGAGCCGGAGTCAGGGAGGAGTCCTCGGCGGCGCCCCGTGCTTCAGTTTCCCCCCACTTTGGCGGAACAGCGAGCAGAGCTCCGGGCAGGGCGGTGGGTAGAAGCTTAGGAGCTTGCTTGCCCACCCTTCCCCTCCCCGCTGCCTCCCGTCCTGGGGTGGGAATAGGGGTCCCGGACGCCTGGGTTCCGAGAGGGGTAGAGCTGGGAGCCTGAATGCCCGGGTTCCTTTCTGGTCCTCCAGAGAGGTAGGGGGATTTCCCTCACCGCCCCCCCCCCGGCAAGTCCTATCGCTCCCACAAGCGGATGCGGCATTTCAGCCGGGCCCGGGTCCGAGTCGAAAGTTGACGCTGCCGCTTCCATCAGGGGGTGGGGCGGAGGGGGCGGGGCCTGGGGAGGGCGGGTCTGGACTCTTATTCTGACAGAGCCGCGCGCTCTGCTTAGTCACGGTGACTCCCCCCCGCCCCCCCCCGCAGCAGCCGGACCCGGCAGCGCAGCCATGGCCGGGTGAGTGCCCCCCATCCCCCTCCCCCTCCCTGGCTGGGGGGCAGGACCCTGTGGGGGGAGCGGGGCTCTGCGGGAGGAGGGCGGATCCCCTCCTTCCCGAGCCAGACAATGGGGTAGTGAGTGGGGGGCGCCCCTCGGCTGCAACACGTTATCGTGCCCTGCTTGCCGGAGTGGGGGTCCGGCCCGGCCCCAGCCCCGCCCCCGCCCCCGCCGGACGCCTGGGTTCCGTCCGCCGTGGTGGGAGGGGAGCAGGGCCTGGGGCGGGGAGCTGGGAGCCCGGACGCCTGGGTTCTCCGCTGGTTTGGGAAGGGGAGTGCGGGGACACTGGGCCCCATGTTTTCGTGCTCTTGCGAGCGTGCCTCAGTTTTCCTACGCCAACCCGTACCGGCCCAGGGCTCTGGGGAGGAGACGGGGATAGGCGCCACCCTCGGCAGGGCGGCTGTGTCACGGGTCCGGTACTGCTCCTGCCTGCTAGCGAGTCCCCTTGGTTGCAGCATGGTGGAACGGGGACCAGGGCGGCTAGCCCAATCCTGGAGGCAGGGAGGGAGAAGGTTTGGGGAGCCAAGGCCCTGGGTGCAGCCCCTGACGCTGGGGAGGAAACAGTCCCAGTGAAGGGCCTGCATGCTCAGCCCAGGGGGGACCACTGACATAGGGGGTCTGCCCAGTGCCAGGGGCTATGGGACAGCCCTGCCTTTTGAAGGTGGTTGGGGGGCTACTACCATAATGCACCTAACTGCTGGGCCTGCATTCCCAGTCACCTAGGATGCAGTGTTCCCACAGATCAAAGCTGTGAGGCCAGCCTGATGATTAAGGGGTGCCAGACAGGTCCTGTCCTGGTTTCAGGGAGGGGGAGCAGGGTTGTGGTCCCCCTGTTTCTAGGTGGGGGGCAGGTTTAGGGTCCTCCCTGAAACCAACTTGACAGGGTGATCTAGGACCCAGAGTGAGGGAAACATAGATGTCCAAGCTCCCAGCAACCCCCTGATCAACCCCCTGGGTCCTACTGCTGTTTCTGAACTAGGAATGAGCCCAGGCGTCCATGCCCCCACATCTACTGGCTACTGGGCCCTACCCCGCTCCCAGACATCTGGTCCCCCTATTCCCACTTCGGGCAGTGTGTGGTAGCCCTCACACTCCAGGACCTGGGGTGGGGGGACAGTGGCAGATTTGGGCTTCCCCTTGTTTCAGTGGGAGACCAGTTTTGAGGTCCCCCTTCTAAACCCCTGCCTCTTCCGCTGCAGGTTTGACGGCACCATCCAGCACCCAAGCTCCACAGTACTGTCTTTAGCTGTGTAGCCAACCCCTGCCGGAGCTACCGAGATGTATGCACCTGAGTGCCAGGCAGAGGTGACACCATCACCGGCAGGGCCACGCTCCTTTAGCTACACACTAGATGAGCACCCATGCCAAGCGCTGGCCATCATGAATGAGCTACGACTGAGCCAGCAGCTCTGTGATGTGACACTGCGTGTGCGTTATCGTGATGCGCCGCCTGCTGATTTCCAGGCCCACAAGGTGGTGCTGGCCTCATCCAGCCCCGTCTTCCGTGCCATGTTCACAGTAGGGCTGCGGGAACAGGGCATGGAGGTGGTGCCCATTGAGGGCATTCACCCACGGGTCATGGAGCGTCTCATTGAGTTTGCCTACACAGCCTCCATCGCTGTGGGTGAGCGCTGTGTGCTGCATGTCATGAATGGTGCCGTCATGTACCAGATCGACAGCGTGGTCCGTGCCTGTGCTGACTTCCTGGCCCAACAGCTAGACCCCAGCAATGCCATTGGCATCGCCAACTTTGCCGAGCAGATTGACTGCAGCGAGCTGCATCAGCGGGCGCGGGAGTACATCTACAGGCACTTTGCGGAGGTCAGGGGGGGGCTGAAGAGCAGGGCAGGAGGGTGCCAGGGGGCAGGAGGGGGCCGCGGCGAGTACAACTCCATGCACTCTGGGCAGGTGAGGAGGGGTGGGAGGCAGGGAAGGGGCTCCCAGTAAGTACATCTCTCGGGAGGGTCGGGTCGGGTTGGGGAGGATTGTGGTCGGGTTGCTGGGAGTCAACAGCCCTAATACAATAGAAACAGGCTCTACTCCATGTCTGGGAGGATCCAGGGTGAGGGGCTGGCTCTGGCCAGACTCCCTCCTTGGTTTGGGTGGAATGCAGCCTGCTCTGGTCAGTGTAGCACCCCCTGGTGGCTGACCCAGGCAGGGCCGAGCAAGGAGCTGTCTCTTGGGTTCCTGGGAGTTGGTAATGGGGGAATGATGGAGGTAATGGGGGGTGAGAGGGGGCTAGTGATGTGCCATGACAAGGGGCAACCAAGCTCATATAGAAAGTAAGGCTGGAGTAGCCTGGAGTCAGGATGGGGGAACTTGGGCACAGGAGGGCCACAGCTGGGGGATGGGAGCACTCAGAGTATCTGCAGAGACAGAGGTATCAAGACAGCAGGAGAGAAGATGCCCTGACCTCCCACTGCCCCTATGGGCAGCTCAGGTCCTCTCAGTGCCTCCCTTGTCAGGGCAGTGGGGGCTGGACCTGGGCCTCTGTATATGACATACCTCCAGAACTGGGGGTGGGGTGGGGGGGCAGCACAGGGCTGGTGTCCCCAGTGTCCTCATCATGCCCCCACTGTCAACAGGTGGCAAAGCAGGAGGAGTTCTTCAACCTGTCACACTGTCAGCTGGTGACGCTGATCAGCCGGGATGAGCTGAACGTGCGCTGTGAGTCTGAGGTCTTCCATGCCTGCATTGACTGGGTGCGTTACGACTGTGCCAGCCGGCGCCCCTATGTGCAGGCGCTACTGCGTGCTGTACGCTGCCACGCGCTCAGTCCTGGCTTCCTGCAGCTACAGCTTCGCGAGTGCGAGGTGCTGCAGGGTGACACACGCTGCCAAGACTACCTGGCCCAGATCTTCCAGGACCTGACGCTGCACAAGCCCACACAGCGCCTGCCCAGCCGGACGCCCAAGGTGGGCCAGCTCATCTACGCAGCTGGTGGCTATTACCGCCAGTCCCTTGGATTCCTGGAGGCCTACAACCCCCATGACGGTGCCTGGCTGCGGCTGGCTGACTTGGAGGTGCCCCGCAGTGGGCTGGCCAGCTGTGCTGTGGGGGGGCTGCTGTATGCTGTGGGCGGGCGTAACAACTCCCCTGATGGCAACACAGACTCAGGTGCTCTTGACTGTTACAACCCCATGACTAACCAGTGGTCGCCCTGTGCCCCCATGAGCGTTCCCCGCAACCGCATCGGTGTCGGCGTTATTGACGGCCTCATCTACGCTGTCGGCGGCTCCCACGGCTGCGTCCACCATGACAGCGTTGAGAGGTCAGGGCGGTCCTGGTCCTGGCCCCACTTCAGAGCTGCCATGGGCCCTGGGGATGGGAGCTAGGGACCTGGCATGAAGGAGGGATGGGCAAACATCCAAGTGCAGGAGAGAGAAGGCAAGGAGCAAGCTGTCCTGGCCTAGGGAAGCAGGGACAGAGGTAGAGAGAGGGGAGCCAGGTGTCCAGCTGCTGGAGTCGGGGGAAACCAGGGGTCCTGGTGGGAGTGAGGGAGCAAGGCATCTGAATACTTAAGGGGGAAGTAGAGTCTGTGTGTATGGGTAATAGGAAGGGAGCAAGGGCAGAGTTTGAGAGGAGTTGGCTCCAAAGACCCCAGTCCCAGGAAGGCATCAGCCCAGCCTGGCTTCATTGCCACCCCCACCTCCCAGGCCCTGACCCTGTCTCCCTGTACTGCAGGTATGACCCGGAGTGTGATGCATGGGAGCGTGTGGCACCCATGCAGACAAGGCGAATCGGGGTGGGTGTGGCCGTGCTCAACCGACTGCTCTATGCTGTGGGTGGCTTTGATGGCAGTGCCCGGCTGCGCTCGGCTGAGTGTTACAACCCCGAGCGTAACGAGTGGCATCCTATTGCCCCCATGAATACCATCCGCAGTGGCGCTGGTGAGCAGGGACAGGGAGCTGTTTGGGGGGATGGGGGGGCAGGGGAAGGTGGGGGCAGCGTGCAAGGCCCTGACTCCCCCCACCCCATGCTCCCCTAGGCATCTGTGCTGTGAACAACTGCCTCTATGCCATGGGGGGCTATGATGGCACAGACCAGCTCAACAGTACAGAGCGTTACGATGTGGAGGCTGATGCCTGGACCTTTGTGGCTCCCATGCGGCACCGGCGCAGCGCCCTTGGCGTCGCCACGTACCAGGGCAAGATCTACGTGCTGGGTGAGCCCCTCCCTGCCCCCCACCCCTCCCCAAGAGCTGCTTATGTGGGGGACTCTTGCCTGGGCTGGTGGGGAGGGTGCTCCAAGCAGCCATAGACACTGGTCTCTCCCAGTACCGTGCTGCTATCCCTGGGCTTGGGTCCTAGGTGTAAAACTTGCAGCTCTTGGGCCAGGCTGGCGCTGGGGTTGGGGGGACCGGACCCACAGGCCAGGAGGAGCTTTGTCTCTGCAGCTGAAGGTGACCCCACCCCAAGCACTCTGCCAGTCTGACTCATCTGCGACCCCAGAGGTTCCTGTGCAGGGTTGTGGGGTGTGAGCCAGGCCTGGTGCTGACCATGCCTCCCATCTCTGCCTGGCAGGTGGCTATGATGGCCATACGTTCCTGGACAGTGTGGAGTGCTATGACCCAGCCACTGACACCTGGACCGAGGTGACATGCATGACGTCGGGTCGCAGTGGTGTGGGGGTGGCTGTCACCATGGAGCCCTGCCGTGATCAGCCCGGCTGCCACTGCTAGCACTGGCGACGCCACCGCGGTTGGGCCGGGGAGGGGCTGCCAATGCAGAGCTCCCAGTGCCCCTGGAGCCTCTGGGTGCCCTCCCCCGTGGCGGCGTCGCTCTCTGGACCCTTTGCCTGCTGGTAGTGCTGTATGTAGCCCCCTTGGCCCTGGGGCAGGACTACAGAGACAGGCCCTGACTGACATGGACTGGACTGAGCACCCCCAGGCACAAACCAGGATGCTGGGGGAGGCTGGGGAACACGGCCTCTTTCCTTTCTCAGGGCGTGGAAATCCCCAGGATGCCCCCCCAGCTCCTAAGAGGCATGAGGCTGTGGGACTGGACCTGGCTGTTTAATGATCTGATTTTCACCATGACACCAATAAACCCCTTTGCAATTAGCCTGAGCCACTTGCACTGGCAAGGGGTAGCCCTTGGGGTGCGCTGTGACCCCCAGCCCTCCCCACACCGGTCCCATCCCAGGCTGTGTCCACCAGGCTCCACAGGTAGTCGGCAATGAAGCTGCGCGAGTGCTGGCTGCTGTCAATACTGATGGGCTGTGCGATGGCTGGACCGTAATGAACTGGAGGGGGGTGGGGTTAAGGAAACTCGGTGCAGCAGCTGGGGGGAAAAGGGAGGTGGTGAACCCTCCACCTCCCAACAGGAAAGGATACTGCCCTTAACTTGCACAGGGCCACACTCATAGTCCCAGTCGATGCGGCTGATCTTATAGTACAGCTGGGCTGTGTACCTAGGATGGGGAGTGTTAGCTTGCACGGGTGGGGGGTAAGGGTGGCAGCAGGAGTGGCTTGCCTGTAGCTACAGGGGCTGAGCCAGGCCTTGAGGAGAGTGCTGCCTGGGGGCCCAGCCCCAGTGTTCCTGCAGGCAGGTGAGGGGGCCTTGTGCCACCCCTGCCTGTTCACCTTTCATCCCTGCCCCTGACTCACATGGCTGGTGGGACAGCACTGGCATCCTCCTGCACGTCCTCGTCCAGGTGCTGCATCTCTTCCCGCAGCTGCTCCAACTCCATACACAGTGCTGTGCCAGGCAGTGAAGGAGCCTCATCTGTGGCTGGGCCCTTCCCCACAACCCATGGAGCCCCACCTGCACTCCACCCCCCACCAGGGAAGGATATGCCATGCTGGCTTGCAGCCTCGTGCCCTCCTCAGTGGCTGCCTGTGCAGCGGCTTCCAGAGCCTGGACCTGCTGGAAGCAGTGCTGCAACTCCTCCTCTTCGGCCAGAAGCTGATGGGCTACTTTCTCCTCCGTGCCCATGAGGTCTTCAGGGACAGAATCCAGATGTCTAGCACCACCATCCTGCTCTAGCCACTAGCCCCACTCTGCCATCCCCTCTTCTACAGCTGGGAGAGAACCCACGCATCTGGGCTCCTAGCAGGGGCTGGGCATCCTTGGCATGGCTAGTCTCATGGCCAAGAGAAAACCCAGGTGTCCAGGCTGCCCTGCCCTACCTCCCTATTTGAACCACTATGCCCTCCCAACACACGCGTGCACACGCAGAAGACCTCAGTGTTCCCAGCAGAGGCTAAGTATCCTTGATAAGGCTGGTCCAGTGGCCTGAAAGGGCCCAGGGGCACTCTTCAAGGGAATTAGGGGAGGGGGGGTGTACCTCTCACAAGCTGGGCAGCAGTGGCCTGCGTGTCCAGGAGTTCATCCAGCACCCGCTCCTGCTGCTCAAGGCTGTGGTGCAGTTGGGCCTCTACACGTCCAGATGCCATCACTTTCAGCAGCATCGTGCTGATGACTTCCATTTCCTGCATTCCTTCACTGAGCATAGCTGCCCCTGACCCCTCCCGTGGCTCCAGCCCTGTGGGAGGCAGGGGGGTGGGTACAGCTTCTGCTATAGTTCCCACCCTGCCCACGCCTCACACCAACAGCTTGGATGAGCCCCAGGAATTAGTTCAAAGCACTTGGGGGATACAGGAGTTTGAAGCTGAGTGCACCCTGGGTCTTATTCTGGCTGCTCCCAGCCTGGTGCACTTGGTCTGCAGATTGGTTCAAGAAGGAATGTGCTGGAGACCCCAATGTGTAGCCCTGGGAGCCCATGGAAGCAGCTGCGGTGGGTCTGAGCTCAAACCCTGACCCCCCCAGCCCAGCCCAACCCCCTGGGCTCCCAGCAAGTGGGGTGGCTGGGTAACTAGCTGACAGACACCTCCCCCAGCTCAGGTCCCACATCCAACCCACCCACATCTCTACCCAGAGCCTCAGCTGAGTTCATCCAGGAAGGAGATTAACCCCCCCAGCCCATTTCACCCACCTGCAAGCTATGTCCCAGCACACCCTACGCTCTGGCAGGGATGTCACCTGTGCAGAGCAGGGTGTCCAGGGGCTGTGGCCCTGCTGGGTCTGCAATAAAACATTGGCAGGGCTGTTACAGTGCATGCTGAAGAGCAGGGGAGCAGTCCCCCTGGTGCCAGCCTCTCATTCACCCTCCCCAGGCTCGGGGCTAGCAGGGGACACAGCCTAGCTGGCTCTGCTGAGTAGGATTGTCTAGGGCCCCTCTGATCCAAGATGAAGAACGGGAGAGCTGACGCCCCAGGACAAGGCTTGAAACCAGGCTCCCTGTCCTGCCTGCAAAACCCTAATCTGGGCAACTCCAGACCCAAGGAAAGAGGGGACCCGGGGGAGGGGTCTGACCCACGGGGCTTGGGGGCGTCAGGCAGGGACTTTGGGGGTGAAGAGGAAGGGACCGGAAATGGAGCTTCCGGCCCGGCTGGGGGAGGAAAACCGGAAGTGGGGATACCCGCCAGGGTACCGGAAATGGGGATTCCGGGGGGGTCCCGGAAACGCGGAGTTCCCGCACAGAAGTGAGCTACCCGGTCGCGATGGAGGCCTCCGGTCTCGGTCCCGGTGCCCTGCACTCACCGCTGCACCCCAACCCTATCTACTCCTACAGCCGCACCTCAGGGGGGAACCTTGCCCCTTGTCCTGCCCTCTGCAACATGGCATTGGCTGCTAGCAGCCCGCGCCACCCAATGGGAGCGCAGCTCCGCCCCTCCCACCCACGCCACTGGCCGCCTGCGTTCCGCGCCGCCCAATGAACAGCACTGGCGCCTTCGAACGGCACTGAAGGCCAGCAGCCCCTGCGCATTCACTCAAAATTCCTACTTGTGCCGGGTCCAACTGCGCCTGTGCGTTTTCAACTGTCAGCGGGTTGAAGCGCATGCGCTAACTGCTTTCCTCTGACAGGGATGTTATCATAAGCGACTGCCACCAGATGGCAGCAGAACACGTGGCACCCTGCAGGGAGCCCGGGCCTACTCTGCGCCGTACATAGGGGACTCCGCGCCTATAGGTGCCCCTGGACCGTGCATAGGGGACCCAGGCTTATAGATACCTCCTGCATTGTGCGTAGGGGAACTCGGGCCTATAGGAGCCTTTTGCACCGTGCATAGGGGAGCCCATGTTATAGGTGCCCCCTGCACCCTACCTAAAGGGCAACTGGACCTATAGGGGGCCGTGAAGCTTGTATAAGGATGGCTGGCCGGGCCTATGGGCAGGTACCGATCACCTTAGGGAAGGCTGACAGGGGTAGTAGCTCTTTCTTTGGGAGAGTGTTTTACTGGTGTCTTCTCTGGCTGCAGCGCTGGGTCGGGGCTGGCAGAAGGCTCATCCTTAGCTCCAGGCTGGGGCAGTGGGCAGGAGGAGCAGTTAAGGGGATCCCCTCCCTCCCCTGATGTACCTGGGCTGTTGTGTATCTGTGCCCTGGACACACAGGTAATATCTGTGTTCCCCTCCCTCCTCTCTACATTCCCTCCCTGGCCTGCATCCCTAGGTGGTACATAGCCATGGTTCCCCCACCTGCCCTGCACACCTGGATGGTCACCACCTGTGCCTGTCCCTGTCCAAGTGGCACGTCTGTGCCCCCACCCCGTCCAGGTGGTACACTGTGCTGCCCACCCCCTTGCAAACCCAGGTGGTACAGTCCCTGCACCCACTCTGCACTACCTGTGCCACCCTGCACACCTAGAGCCCCTGCCCTGCCTGCCCACCCAGCTGGCTCCAGTTGCCCTGTCCCCTGGTGGTACACACCTGTGCCCCCTGCCCTGTACCCTCCAGCAATCAGAGGCGAGTCCCTTCCTCCTGGCTTTTATTGTGACCAGCTGGAGAGGGGTGAACATCACAAGAACATTGTGACGGAGGACAGACAGTGCCCAGGAGGGAGGGGGTATGGTACATGGTAGGGGGGGGTCTGTACAAGAGGTGTGGAGGGCAGGCAGGGGGTGCAGGTAGCACCAATCCCACAGTTCTGCCCCCCCCATGAGGGGGGCATTCCCTTCTCCGGGGGGGGTCATTTACAGTGGCTATTCACAGTATGTACAGGGCGACCCCGGCCCCACACGGACCGACCCGCATACAAAAATAAAAGCTCTACGGTGGGAAGGGTGGGAGGGGGGATGGGGACCCCCCCCCTCCAGGGAGGCTGGAGCAGACACATTGATTGCTACAGTACTGTGTTATGGAGGGAGCAGCCCCCAACCTACTCCCCCCTTGCAGCCCTGGAGGGGAGGGCTGGGGGAACAGGGGCTTGGCATGGAGATGCTTTGGTGGCAAGCTGGATGAAGCAGGGTGGGGCAGGGGGGCTTATTATTGCTTCACTCCTAATTAGTGGGAATGCATGGGGGGGGGGTCTGGCCCAGACAGAGTAGGGCAAGGGCTGCCTCTCCATGCAAAGAAGGGACATGGCTTCAAGAGCTTGGGGGGGAGGTCAGGGCCTGGGTGCCCTGTGGGGGTTGCACTGACCTTTTGCCCCAAGAAGGGGCCCAGCTGTGGCCTCACCATCCCCCCTCCAAACATCTCCAGCTAGACCCCAGGGTCACTGGGCACCCACTCCCCCTGCCTGCTGCATGGGGGCATCCAGCTGCACTGACTTGGCGGGAATGTGTTCCCCAAGTCCCCTGGTTAAGCCAGGCTGAAGCAGCGGAGAGGAATGTGGGGGACAAGGCTTGGAGCTCCTCTTGAGGGGAGGGAGGCACTGGGCAGGGGCATTCTGCGGGGCAGGGGCTGGGGGCTGCTGGGGGCACAGGGATGGGATCTTGGCTTGATCATGAGGCAAAAGTCAGGGCAAACTAGAGAGCTGCAGGGGG
Organism: Caiman crocodilus; assembly: GCA_030014935.1. NCBI lineage: Eukaryota > Metazoa > Chordata > Crocodylia > Alligatoridae > Caiman > Caiman crocodilus. The sequence continues at coordinate 22,522 of JAGPOW010001419.1, read as the reverse complement.
TTGTGGGGGGGGCAGGGGGTTCCTGCTGTTCTCACTCATTCCCTGTGGCCATATTGCCAGGTTTGTGCAAAAAGTTGGAGACAGGAAGACTTGGCAGGGAGGGGGGGAGGAGAGGGGCCATGTTGTGGCACGGGGGGCAGGGGATGTCACCCTTGAGAACAGACCCTGCCCCGCATGGGGGGGTGCTCCCACTTCAAGATCAATTCTCAGGCGCTTCACCACTGCAAAGGGAAGGAAAAGATTAAACACTCCCCCAGGGACCCCCTTCCCCATAAGTTAAGGGAGAGAAAGAGAGGTGTTAAGGGGGTGGGGGGCAGCCCAAGGCACTGCGCTGGGTCTGAGGGGACTGCTCAGAGACTGGGGGGGGAGGGTGAGAGATGTCTAAGTGGCTGCTCCCCACACCCCAGCATCAATCCACACTCAGTTTAAAAATCAGCATCTCTGGGGCTGGACATGGCTTGGGGATGTGGTTGTTGGGGGGGAGCTGCTCAGGGATCCTCCCAATCCCCCCCACCCCAACGCAGGAGCAGGAACAAACCTTACTAACAACTGAAACAAGAAGTGTCCAGAGTGCCGGGGGGCAGGGGGTCCCACCTCTACAGTTGGCGTGTGTGAGTGCGTGGGCGCAGGCTCACGCATGTGCGTGCGTGTGCGTGTTCCCTTTTTGTCGTGTTCTCCATTTTGGTTTTTTTTCCTGTTTTTTTTTCCTTTTTCCAAAGTTTTTAAAAAAAAAACGAAAAAGAAAAAGAGACGATAAAAACCCCCAGAACTGGAACTGGGAACCAGAGCTGGACCTAGAACCAAAACCAAGAACCGGAGCTGGAAATGGAACCAGAGCTAGAACCATGTGCTAGAGTCTGAGCTAGAACCAGAATGTGGAACTGGAGCCAGAACCAGAGCTAGAACCAGAGCAGGAACCCGAGCCAGAGGCTAGAACCTGGAACCGGAACCAGAACACAAAAAAAACCATAAAAAGAAAGATCCAGAAAGAGGAGAGCAGCGTTGTGGCCTCAGTCTCTGCCCCATGGGCCGGGGGGGCCAAACCCTGAGTTACGAGCCCCCGGGCTTGGCTGTGTCCTGTCCCGTGTTCCCATCCTTCTCCTGGTCCCCAGGGCCCAGGGGCTCCGGGGTGGTGCCAGGCAGGGGATGGCTGCACTTGAGCAGGTCTGAGTCCTCAGCCTCGGCTTCTTCCTCCAGTGTCAGCTCAAACTGGAATTTGTCAAGCGTGGGGTCAATGCCAGGGCCAGGCTCTGGGGGTGGCGATGGGCTCTGCGGGATCATGCCATGATACCAGTCTCGATTGTCCTCCAGCGTGTCCAGGATCTCCTGTGCATCCGGGTGCACCAAGTCAGCCCATGTCTCCCACAGGGGGTGCACAATGTAGTCGATGAAGCCAACCTGAGGGCAGGGGGGAGGTGGTGGATCAGCCAGGGGAGCCTGGATGCCTGGGTCCCACATCTGGCTGCAAGCAGGTCACGCAGGGCTTGGGGGCAGACACCTGGGTCCAGCACCCAGATGTGGGCAGGTCACACAGGTCTGAAAGGGTCAGAAAGGCTGAAGGATATGGGGACATGGCAGTGACTGGCAAGATGGAGGCCCCAATCCCAGCCTGTGGGGTCTATATAGCACCCAGCACCCCTCAATCTCAGCTTGGGAGGTCTGTACAGTGCCTGGGGCCTACATAGCTCAGCTTGGGGAGCCTGTACTGCACCCAACATGGCCCTGATCCCAGTCAGGGTGAGTCTGAGCTGCTCAGAGGCCCTGTCCCCTCAACTCCTCCACATACACACCTGGGACTTCTCCACAGAGGCCGTGTGCTTGTCGCACATGGGACTGATCTCCATGCCGCGCTCCCGCTCCTTGTCACCTTGCCGGAAGAACTCCTCCATGATGCGGTCCGTCCATTGCCGATACAGTTCCAGTGGCTTTGTGGGGTTGCTCAGGTCCGCGCAGTGCACCATGTTCCTCAGCACCTGGGCCAGGGGCAGGTGTCAGGGATGCCCATCACCACCACTCCCCTGCCAGGAGGTCTGGCTGGGAGACCCACAGCACTATCTGGCTAGACTGAGGGGCTGAGGTGAATGTGCATGCATCCAGGCTGTCAAGGGTGGAGGGGGTAGGCCTAATTTTGGGGAAGGAAGGGGGAAATGGGCAGGCCTGGATGGATGGGAGTAGTCTCTGAGCCAGCCCCACCTGTATCCGGTCGGTGTAGTTGTCCAGTAGCAGCACCCCTGAGCTTGTCACCTTCTTGGTCTCCACCATTGTCTTGAGGTCAGCCAAGAGGCTCATGTGCTTTGACATGTCTGTGGCCAGGACCTGGGTGTGGGGGAGAGAGGGCAGAGTGAGAGGGAAGTGGAAGGAAACCATCACCCCACACTGCCAGTCTCAGTCCCCCAGCTGTAACCCACCAGCCTACTCTTGCCGGACTCCTGGGGGAAAATTCAGGAATCCTGGCTGCCATCTCCCCCAGCTCTAACCTGCTAATCCTGGATAAAACTCAGGCATCTGAAATATCACTCCCCTTGCTTTACACATTATACCCCACTTGCTTCAAGGGGCTGAGGAAAAGATCCCAGGCACCCAGGATCCCAGCCCTGCAGTGTTCTAACTTGCCAAATTCCTCACCCCACTTCTAGAGCTGGGATTGAACCCAGGTATCTAGGCCCCCAGGCCCCTGGCAGGGCTGCTCCCTCCCAGCTACTGATCTAAACCATATGGAAGAACCTCCAGCAGAGGGAAGTGACCTAGGGTCAGCCCTCAAGACCCACTCCTCAGTGCCTGCTCCAGGCATGGCTGTAAAGCGAGACTCTTGGGGACTGCTGGGAACTGGACACTGCCTCTTCCTCAGAGAAGCCCTGGAAGGGCAAGGGGGAGAAAGAGAGAGCAGCCAATGTGGTCTCTCACCCAGGAATGGAACTTGCCAGGCACTGCTTAGCTTTAGCTACACACTGACTGCCCATACACCCAGGGGGGGCACAGGTCTCCCCTACCTCGGTTCTCCCTGCTTAACAGCACCCCCTCACCATGTCGATGACCATTTTGCGCAGGGTCTGGCGCTGCCGCTTGCTCAAGTTCTGGAAGATGTCGCAGTTTTCCTCCTGCAGCAGTTTGAAGCCCACGGCCAGGTGGTGGTTTTCCAACACTGACTCATCATTGTACATCAGTGCCAGTTCTGAGTCTGGGGGGTGCAGGGCAGTGTTGTGGGGGGAAGCTCAGGGGTCTTCTCCCCACTCCTCCTCAGCTGTATGGACACAGCCCCTGCATACTCCCAGCTCTGGGCTGGGGTTCTTTGGGGTGGGGAAGAGTGTCTGAGGAGGGCCACGTGCATAATTAGAGGCCTAGAGATCAGGTCATATGAGGAGAGGCTAAAAAACTTGGGACTGTTCAGCCTGAAGAAGAGTCAGAGGAAATTTAGTGGCAACCTATAAGTATATTAGGGGCCTACATCAGGGCCTGTGGGAGCATCTATTCACCAAGACCCCCTGGGGGATGACAACTTGACACCCATCTTGTTGGGGTCATCTAACCTCAGCAGTCTTTTCTGCCCAGGTGCAGGGGGACTGGACCTGATGATCTGTAAGGTCCCTTCCAGCACCTAACAACTATGAAACTATGGGGAAAACCAGCGTTTTTCTCTGGGGAGTGGGGGCTGCCCTAGCTGGGGGCAGGGTTGCATGCAGGGGCTGGAGCAGGAAGTGTGGCTTGCATGTGGGGGGGGGAGGAGGAGAGTGCACAAGCATGTTCAGAAGTGCATAGAACATTGCACATGTATGTGTTTGCATGCACAAGTGAGGGCAAGAGGCACACAGGCTGAAGGGGAGCCCCTCTCCCCCCTTTCCAGTACTTACTGGTGTTGATGAGGAACTGGTTGGAGACACCTGGGTGGTCAACATCGTGGATAGCGGCAGCAAAAAGTGCAGCCAGGATCTCCAGATCGGTGAAGACAGCCTGGGGGTAGTAGTGTTTGAGCCCCACACATATCCTACCTGGCCCTGCCCCTACCACACCCTCAGTGCCTGTTTAGCCAACACAGACAGGTGGCCTGTGGGAAGGGCCTTGGCCACCTGCCAATGTCCATAGGCTGCCAGCACTGGGCAGCAGCAGAACCCAGGTGTCTGGGCTGCCACATCACCCATGCCCTCTGCAGAATTGAGATGCAGGACTCGCAACCCCCTGTCCATCTTCCTGCCCACAGCACCCTGCCCCTCCAGCCCTGCTGGTGCTCTTTACTCCCAACCCGCAGCCCCCCAGCCCAAGCTTGCACGCACGTCGAGGGCAGGGGTGGAAAGCAGGACATGGGTGGACTGGGTGACGTCTGCAGCGTGCAGGCTGTTGTGATAGGCCACATCGGCGTGGTAGTGATCCTCCAGCGTCATGACGTACGTGAGCAGCGTGTCCACTGGGATTTTGAACGTCTTCACCAGCTCCCGCTCCTGGATATGAATTGGAGCCAGGGTGGGGGAGAGGGTTGTGACCTGGCAGTGCCATGGCATGGGATGCCATGGGGCAGGACAGGCCCCCAGCCCTTCTCTAATCAGCAGACCCTGCTCCCCTTCCAGAGCTGGAGCAGAACCCAGATATCTGGGCTCACAGCACCCCCTCCAACTCCCAAACCCACTTCCCTCCTAGAGAAGCCAGCCATCCCGGCTCCCTACCCCACTTCCTCTAACTGACTAGACCACACCCCCTCCTAGAGCTGCAGGGAGAAAACTCAGGTGTCCAGACTGCCATCCTCACTGTCAGGAGACCACATCAGATGGGTCCCAGCTCCAGTGTGGGGTGGAGCAAGGTGTGGTGGACTCTGCTGGGATGGGATAGGGGAACGTACCTCCCCACTCCCCACAGGCCTAAGCACATACCTGGAATATTGTGTACATGATACAGCTCAGGGAGCGGCTGTTGGAGAACTCAGCCACATGGAAAATGTTCAGGCCCCACTTGTTCAAGTTTTCAAGCTCCTGGGGAGAGAAGGAGCAGGGGTGTGGGTTACCAATGCCCTTCACTTCTGACCTGAAGCCCCCTGCAACCCCCAGCCCTGCTGGTGACCCTCACTCTTGCCCCATAACCCCCAGCCCTGCCAGTGGCCCTTCTGACTTACAGCCCCATGCATATACCCAGCCCTGCCAGTGCCCCTCACTCCCAACTTGCAACCCCCTGCACACATCCCCCTCCAGCCCTGCTGGTGCCCCTCACATCTGCCCCACAGTTCCAGCTTACCTTGCTGAGCAGCTCCTCCTGGTCAGTCTTGATGCCAAAGCGGGGAATGCTGGAGTTGCTGAGGCTCGAGCTGTGTGTGAGCTTCTTGACGCCGCTGATCTGGGCCATTGGCTGCTGCTTCTTCTTCTTCTCGCGGTCACGGGGGGTTGGCGATGGGATCTCCACATCGTTCTGCTTGTCTGGGGGGGCAGGGAGGGGGCAGGATCAGGACAGGTGAGTGACCTGGAGCCCTTGTGCAAACCCATGATGCCCAGATGTGTGAGAAGGTGCACAAACAGGCATACATGCTAGGGCAAGACCCCCTCTCTTTTCCCCTCCTCACTTCTCAGAGGACCCAAGTGTCCAGGCTCCCAACTCTGCCACATCCACTGACCACCCAGAGCTGGAGAGAACCCAGGCAGTGGGCCCCTGGCCTGAGAGGCAGCACCAGGAGGGCAGAAGCAGGGCTGGACAGGGAGGGTGAGGAGGGCTGGCTCTGCCCCAGCCGTGTAGGCTCAGCTCTGGCCCCGGCCCCAGTGCTCACAAGGTCCCATTGATGGTGCTACATCAACATTGACTCAGGCCAGAGGCAGTGGGGGGGAATGTGTGCAAGCATAGGCAGGCAGCAGCCCAGGAGGGAGTGTGAGATCATGTTCATGTGTGTGAGAACACAGGTATGTGTGCATGTGCACAAAGGCAGGGCATCCATGAAAGCATGTGCTGAAGTGGGGTGTGCACAGGACTTCTCCATGTGCAACAGGATGAGGGAGCATATGTACGTGGTGGCACAGCCACTGGCTGCACATGTCAGGGGAGGCTGCACGTGAAAAAACTGTTCTGCATGGAAGAGCAGACGTGTACAGGCATGTTGGGGCATGTGCATTGGGGCACATGTTGGAGAGCAGAAAATGCATGCAGGGGAGGGTGCATGTGCAAGAGGAGCTCTACCAGACCCCGACAAAGGAGCACAGTGCCCCCAGGCCCCCCCCCACTCCCATGGGCCCTCACCGAGGAAGGTGCTGGAGATGTACTCGGAGACCTGGTTGCCAGAGCGGCTCATCTCGGACAGGTGGGTTAGCTCACGGTTCAGCATCCTCTTGAACTGGGGAGTGGGGGAGCAGGGTGAGCCAGGCCTTACACACTTCCCAATGAACCCCCATGCAAGCCCCACCCCACCAGCCTGCTCCAGAGGGCCCCCTCCCCCAACTGCCCCACTAGGCAGGGTTCCCTTGAGATCCAGATGGAGGAGCTGGGGGGATCCTGTCCTGTCCCCACCCCATGGATAGAGGCTCAGGTCACTGAGAGAACCCAGGAAACCTGCCGCCCCTTCCCCTGCCCCTACATGGCCACAGCCAAGGAGAGAACCCAGGTGTCCAAGTTTTGCATGCCCTCACCTCCAATCACTCCTCTCCCAAGCCAGAAGAGAACCCAGCTGTCCAAGCTCCCCATCCCCCCAGCTTCAATCACTTTCCTCCTCAACGCAGGATAGAACCCAGATATCCAGGCTCCCAGACCCCTCTGCTCTGCCCACTAGGTCCCACTCCCCTCTCGAGATGCGGGGTGGGCAGCCAGCAAGTTCCCGTTTGTCCTTGAGGCACAGGCACCACAGTGACTCATCCTGGTGCTGGACAGTGGCTCTGTGGGGGGGAAGGGAGGGACCTGCCTTCCTGCCTTCCCCCAGAGCCCAGAGCATCCCCCCAACTCCAGTCTGGTGGGGGAGAGGGGAGGGCTCCTCCTCCTCCTCACCAGCCAATCAGAGCCCTCCACCCCATCTCCATAGCGACTGGAGTCTCCTTAGCAACTGCCCCATCCTCCTCTCCCCCAGGCTGTGGTTGCCCAGAGCCTGTGGGGGTGTTAACCCCTGCCATGCTGCCCACCCCTCAAGATGCTTTAACTCCCACCATGCCTACTTGGGTCTGGGAGCCAGCAGTGTGTGTGGCTAGGGGTGGTGGCAGGGGAACAGACAGGGGTTCCAGCAGATAGGTGGTGCCAGATCCTATTTGCTCCTCTCCCTTCAGCCTATCGGGTCCCAGCCCCCCTCCCCACTCCTCCTGGGACCCAGGCAAAGGTGGTGCTGCATAAGTCCCCCCACTCCTGGCCTGGGACTGGCAGTGTCAGCCCAGTACCCCATAGCAGCCAGGCATTAGCTGGGTGTAGCAGGTGAGGAGTTAAAGGGGCCCCCTGCAATGCCCCCTACCCCTCCCACACACAACAAACTATGGCCAACTAGGCAATGGTTCTGGGAGCCTCCAGAACTTGTGTTCTTAGACAGGGGAGTGGGGGTTGGGGTGGAGCAGGGAGGGCTGGGAGCCCAGATGCCTGGGTCCTTCCCTGGCTCTGGGGATGTGAGGACAGCTGGGCTTGGTGTGGGGCACAGCATCACGGAGGATGGGGCTGTGAGGCAACAGGTCTCCTCCCACACCCAGCAGTGGACAGCCCTGTCCCCATGTCATACCCCAGCCAGGACTCCTGCCATTGCCAGGCATGGAGGGGGGGGAACAAAATAACCCCCAGGAACATGCCTAGAGCTGCAGGAGGCATGCCTCAAAACCCCCCAACACCAAGGCCCTGGGTGCACATATGTGTGTACACGTACATGCACACACAACAGGCACGCAGACCCATAGCCCTTCTGTTCTACCCCCCACAGACACACACACACTCAAAGACACACTTAGATGCACACACAGAGCCCAGCATCCCCTGGACAGACATACACACACATACACATGCAACCCAGCCGTCCTTGAGCACACACACACACACACATACACATGCATACAGCCCAACTTCTGATGCGCATGCGCGCGCGCACACACACACACAACCCAGCCTTCCTTGACCACACAGACACAGACACACACACACATGCATGCGCAGCCCAGCCCCCCCGGATGCACAGGCACCCTCCAAACAACAGGGGCCTGGACACCCACCTCCACCCCAGCCTATAACCCCTACTCCAGGCCCCACATCCCCCCACCTTGCTCCTGTCCCTGCCTCTGCCTCCAGGACAGCTGGGGACCCACGGAGGCTGCAGGGGCCTCGGCACCACCGATGTGACATTGTGCAGTCGCTAGAAGGACGTGACATCCCTCCCCCCCCAGCACCGCCCCCGCTCCGCTGGACCTTGCCAAGGTCCCCAGAACAACCCTCGGTCCCCCCCAACCTACATTGTGCCCCCCCCAGCATCCCCTTACCTGATCCCACCAGCCCACCAGCCATGGCTTGGCACAGGTCTCACAGAAGAAGTCGACCAGGGGCATCTTCCGCGGGTCTGGGGGCCCCCCCGGCCCCCTGACGTGTCTCCCTGGGCCCCCACTCACTGCCCCCAGCCAGCCCCCAGCATGGTGGGATTTGGCGGGGGGGGGGGGGCAAGGCCTCCCCCCCACAGCGCAGGTCCCAGCAACCCCTCACATGGTGGCAGGGGGCAGGCTGGGGGCTGGGGGGGGCCGTGGCCTGCGCCGGGGGGGATGCCGCGTTGATAGAGGAGCAGGGAGATGCCCACAATGCACTGGGGCACTGGGGGAGGAGGGGGGCTGGACCAGCGGGATGGGGATGCGGCAGCTCCGCCCCCGTCGCCAGGGCAGTGGTCACTGGGGCGACGGGTGCCCCGGCAGCCACATCCTGGCCAGGCCTGGCTCACTGCAGCACCAGCTGTGATGTCAAGGAGGAGGGGCTGCACTGGCAGAGGAGGGGCCTGTGCACTTGGGGGTGGGGGGATCCCCAGGAATGGGGGAGAAAGGGACTGCCCCCCCAGGAGACAGCAAGGCTAGGACATGGCAACCCCCCAGACATAGGGAGGGGTGGGCCTGGTAGAAGAACCCAGGTGTCCTGGCTCCCAGGCCCTCCCTCCACCCCCTGCTCTGATCCCCCAGCCCTCCTGCCCTCCCAGAGCTGGAGAGAACCCAGGCATCCGAGCTCCCAGCCTCCTCCCCTACCTGGTTTGAAGCCACCCTCCCTACTCTAACCCCACCCTAGATCCCACTCCCCTCTTATAGCGGGAGAGAATTCAGGCATCTGGGCTCCAAGCCCCCTACTCCCCCACCATAGCCTGGGCATCAGAACCCTTCAGCTGGGTTGAGAATCCATGTGTCCCATGGCACATCCAGACAAGCTGTGCTCCAGCTCCACCGGTCCCTGCACCAGGCACAACCGCCATCTCCAGTACGGAGTGCCACTGCCCTCTCCACAGCCTCCCCCAAAAGGCCCCTGCCCCAAACCCTGCTGTAAGGGGGGGCTGTTTCCATGCCAATATGCACACACAAGCAGTCATGCCCCTGTACATGCAGTCAGGAACTTACACATGGAGTCACGCCCACACATGCCCTCAGACCTTTGCACATGTCCCACCCTTGCACACTCAGCAGCAGGTGCCCACACACGCACATGCACACATGTGCCAGGGCTTGTGGGCTTGCACTGCCCCTCTGCTCTGTGCCCACCTTGTTGGAGGCCATCTCGCTGACAGAGCGGTAGGTCTGGATGGTTTCCAGCTGGTCCAGGCACCAGTCTAGCTCCTCCAGTGTCTCCTTGGCCAGCTGCTGGTACGTCTCCTCTGAGTGGGGGGGCAGGGACCAGTGAGGGAGGGTTCAAGACGGGGGGTTCAAGGGCAGAGGCACATCCCAGCACAGTGAAAATTAACTGCATGGGGTGAGGGGGCACCAAAAAGAAGTGCCTCCAAAAAGGTGCCTCCCCACACTGGGGTGACCCAGGCCCAACCAGGGAGGGGGGATGGGGGGATTAACCCCTTGTGCCCCATTACCTGACAGTGTGGCCTTGCAAACGGGTGGCTGGCTGCCCACGGGCGACCTCCTGTGGGGAACGACATGACCTCAGTGCCCGCTGGTCCCCCGACTCCCCCACAAGACACACGGGATGCCTCTGCACTAGGGGGCACTAGGTTGTGGGGGGACAGCAGAGGCCCAGCTCCTGGAGTGATCTCAGGGTAGCTCTGCTAGATTGGGAGTTCCTGGGGGTTGGGGGTCACTCACTTGCTGGTTGTGGGTGTGGGCACATTGGCCAAGATGGAGAAGTTGCTCCGGACGCTGCGCAGACTGGCCAGTACCTGCAGGAGGGGGTGGGAGATCAGTGCTGGGGGGCAGGGCAGGGGCAGGGCCCCCCTGATGGCTGAGACCCCACAGGCCCTGTGCCACTCCCATTCCCACCCTCCGCGATCTTCCCACCCATCGCCCTGACCTACCTGGGCAAAGGGGGTGACGATAAAGTCCTCGGTGTGGCTGTGGGGGAAAAAGAGGGGGTCAGTGTGGGGTGGGGGGAGAGCTGGGGGGGAGAGCCTGGGGGGACTCACGCATCACTGGTGATTGAGGAGTTGCGGGACATGGTCTTGGGTGACATGTCGTAGTCGCTGTCGGAGCGGTACAGGAAGGACTCACGCCGCTGGCTCTGCGGGAAGCTTGGGGCCAGTACCAGCCCTGGGCTCGCTTGCAGCTCCAGTGGGCTCCGACCCCCCCATGGCCCATTCTCCGACTCCAGGCTGGAGGAAAGAGAAGAGGTGAGAATGGGTGAAATGGTGCCTCTCACTCCCAAGCTGTACCAGGGGGTGCCCCTCACTTCGGACCTGCAGCCATCATCCCAGTTGGTGCCCCTAACTCCTGACCCACAGCCCCCAGCCAAGCAGGTGCCCCTCACTCTCGATCCACAGCCCTCTACCATGAACTCAGTGTATCTCACTCCCAACCTGCAACCCAGTGCCAGCCCAGCTCTGTGGGTGCTCCATAAGCCCGTTCACTCCTGCAGGCCTGCTCAGAGACAGTGTAGCACAGACCCCTCCTGCCCTCACTTGGGGGGACTCCTTCCCCTCCAGCTGCTGCTCCCTGGAAGGGAGGAGCCAGAAGGGTGCTACCCTGCCCCCCAGGCCAGGACCCATGGGCAGTGGTGGTGTCCACTCACCTGCGGGGGTACGGCGAGATGCAGGGCACGGCCATGGAGGGGGGAGGGCCTGGAGGGTCATGGGGTGGGGGAGATTCCGTGGGGCCCAGCCCAAAGCCATGTGGGTGCCTGGCCACCCCCCAGCTGTGCTGCATTGGGCTCCGTGCAGGGCGGAAGTGCCCGTGACCAGGCTGGAAAGGGCCGGGGAGCCTGGCCATAGAGCACGGCTCCCCGTCCCCAGTGACGGGGCCCCCCAGGGCTGGGAGCCGGGGAAAGCACCCGGAAGCACCTGCTTCAGGGCTTCCTCTGCCCCAGGACCCTTTCACTTTCAGTTGCAGCAGAAGGAAAGCAGCAGTCCCAGGCCTCAGCCCCCCTGTCCTGCTTCCCTAGCTCTGCCCTGCCCCCCTCAGCCCCGCCCCGCCCAGGCTCCCCGCTCTGTGCACTCAGGGTCCTGCCTTGGTGCCAATGGACCCACAGTAATGGGGTCTGATATGGCCTGGTATGGTTTCATTCCTGAACTGCAGCCCCCTGATGTCCTAACCCTGCCACTGCCTGTCACTCCTGACCCGCAGCCCTCACCTCACTGGCCTCAGGGCTATGTCCTCATTAGCAAGGCCTAACGAAGCCTGGACCAGGGCCCTGGGTTGTAGTTATGACCAGGTGGATTGGAGTTGCCCAGCAGAGGGCAGCAGCTCATGCTCCTTTGCACCTGCACGTGCAAGCCTGAGGCACCTGCACCACCTCACATGCATGTGTCACCCCTTTCCCCTCCCCATGTGCTCACACATCCAGGCGCAGCTCCCTCTTGTGCAAACTCCCTCTCATGCAATGTATCTAGCATGGGTGTGCAAGCCCAGCACATGCACACATGAAACCATTGCACACCCAATGTGCCAGCAGTGACTGCATGTGCAAGCCTGGGGCACACACCTGTGCCGGGCAAGTCCCACACATGTACATATATGTGCAAGCTCAAGGTACACATATGAGGGTGCATACAACCCCTCTTATGCACATGTGTGTCTACGCACACCCAGGGAGGTGCTGGGTGGGTGGGTAGGGGGGAGCCAGGGCTGGATTGCAACTCTCACAGGAAGCCCAAGGCCCCGCCCGGGTTTTGGTGTCTGTGGCAACGGTGACATCAGCATGCAGTCTGAGCCGGCTGGTGTGTGCATGTGTCAGTCACGGGCCATGCAAGATGGAATATGGGGGGGGCTGGGAGGGGCCCAGCCAAAGAATGTGAGGGACTGGGCAGGCTCCACTGCTCCCCTCCCCCTCAGGATCGCAGCTACCCCCTCCCTGTGCCTCAGTTTCTGTGTCCAAGCTCCATGGGACAGGAGCTGTTTGTGCAGTGCCTGGCATGGCTCCTGCCAAGGGACCCTGCCCACCTGAGCTGCTGCACCTGGGAAAAGAGAGGCCTTGGGGTGGGGTGGAGGGGCAGCACCTGCTTCTAGCCCCCACCCCCAAGGCTCCAGGTGTTTGCATGACTCAGGACCCAGCATTAACACTTCATCTGCTGCTGCCTCTGCCCACAGTTGCCAATTGCTGCCACAAGGTGGAGGGAGACCCTGAAGAACGCCCCCTGCTATCCCCCTCCAAAGACAATGCTGGGACAGGCCTGCCCAGCAATGGGGGCAGGGGGGCATGGCTTGGGACTTGCAAGGTCAGGCACATACATACACTGAATGTGCATAGCAAGGGGGCACATGCAAGGCACATGCTTGCACATGCTCTGTGCCCACTCAGCTAGGACATGAAGAGCACACGTACATACAGCACATGCATGATGCATGAACACATGTGCCTCACAGGTGTGCCAGGCATGCACACACAGCACATATGTGATACACATGCACAGATGTGTAGGGTGCACGCAGCTCCCACCATGCACAGAGCCTGCCCAGTGCCCCCTCCTCAGCCTGGGTTTCCCTCCAGCTGTGATGTCAGCCGGAAGGGGGTGCTCTTAGAGACACCAGGGCGCAGACCGGGAACACTCATGGTCTGGCCCACCCCCAGCTAAGCCTGTTACACAACCCCTGGCGCTCCACATGAAGCTGGGGGGAGGGCGGGAAGTCTCAGCCTACTTTGGGGCGGGAAGAGGGGCTGTAAACTACCCTGGCCCTTCCCTGGTCCCCCACAGGGAAACTGAAGCACAGGGGCTGGCAGTTGTGGGGGCAGGGAGGGGCGAGGGTTAGAAGCCCAGACACCTGGGTTCTATTGATGGCTTTGGAAACTGCGTGGTTGCTGGGGCACAACCCAGGCATCCTGACAACCCCTCCCCAATACACTCTTATCCCGCCCCCCCAAGTCCCCAGTCCCAGAGTGGGGAGAGAACCCAGGCATCTGGGCTCCCAGCCCCCCCTGCTCCAGTGCTCCCTTCTCCCAGACTATCCAGACCTAGGTCCCACCAGGAGCACCACCAGGAGTGTTGGCCTCAAGGTGACCTCTGGGAGGGTGAAGGGGGGGGCGCTGATGATAGACAGGACTCCTACTGGCCACAACTCCCTGCTCTAGGGAGCCAGGCTAGGCCACGCACACGCGTGTTCCCACTTGTGCACACGCTGCCTGCATGGTGAGGCAGATGCAGGGGGTGCTGAAGCAGTGGGAATGGGGGGGGGGCAGGGGGCCAGGGCACAGCTGGTGCCAGTGAAAGCCGCTGGCGTCAGGTACGATCAGCTTAGCACAGCCCTGACAGCTCTTGGCCTTGTCCCTAGCTGCTCCACAGCAGCACAGCCTAGAGGGGAGTACAGAGCCTTCAAAGGGACCCTGGGCAGCCTGGGTTAGAGAAGGAGCCCTGCTCCTGGTCTGGGGAGGGGGTCAATCCAGGGCAGTGCCCAGGGCAGGAGCCAAGACTCCTGGGTTTTCCCCCTGGCACAGAGAGGACCCTGGATCCTAGTGGTTAGAGCAGATGTAGGCAGGGGGTGGAAGTCCTGTGACCTTCCCTGGATGCTGTGGGTCCCCAACTATGCCTCAGTTTCCCCCTCTGTGGTGGGGGAAGCTCCTTCCCCAAAGTCTGCCCCCCCTGAACCTGGGGCATAAGCAAGACACCCCAGGCTCATCCCAGTCACAGAACCCTGGCATTGGGGTGGGGGAGGAGGGTCTTGGTGGTACACAGGATAGTTTGGCAAGTGCTTATTCTAGGGAGGTGTTGTATGGGTATGAGGAGAGAGGGTGGTGCATGCACACAAGCGTGTTTTCACATGCAGCAGCATGGGGTTCTCTACCAGTGGGCACATTGCTCCTCTGCATTTGTGTATGTCCGTGTGCATGTTCCTGGGCAGGCAGGTGTGCATGGGGGTCATGGTCTGGCCCAGGCACCGGACTGGGGTTATATATAGCTCACTACTCTGGTTTCCAGCCTGACCTTTCCCAGTGAGCCCACCTGCTCCTGGCTGGTGGAGACAGGCAGGGAGCAGAGCCAATGATTCTCCTGGCAACCCCTTGCACACGCATGTGCCAGCCCTTTCAGGCCAGGAGATGAGGCAGGCAGGGCGGTCCCCAAGGCTTTATTCCCTCAAAGGCTCCAGCCAGGTAGCTCAGCACCCTGTCCCTAGTCCCAGCTGCAGTCACTCATGAAAATGTCTTGCCTGGGTCATGCAACGTCCTTGCACAGAGCAACACCCCACAAGCTCCCGATGTCCTCGCATGAAGGAAGCACCTCTCAAGTTCCCAGTTCCACTCACCACTGCCCTGCCCCTGGCAGACGTGTGTGCTCCCCTCTACACTGGGGCAGGAGGGAGGGGGCAGCAGGGCTTTGCCCCCCAATCCCTGCCACCAGCGGGCAGGCCCCCAGCCCCATCCAAAGCGTCAGCAGGGAGCAGACAGGGAGGGGGCGCAGCAGCTTGGGGGCCAGGCCCGGGACCAACCTCCACGCCTTGGCCAGGCGGTGCCGCTCGATGTCGGCGTCGCTGAAGGAGAAGTGCATGGCGCGGGGCGGCCCCAGGCGGGCCCCGGGCCGCGGGGACATCGGGCCTCCGCGCCGGGCCGGCTGCGCCCCGGGCGGCCCCAGCGCGTCTCCGGCTCCGGCCGCAAAGCTGGGAGGGTATCGCGGGGCGGAGCCGGGGCGGGGCACACAGCTGCCTCCCCCCGCCCCCGGAGAAGCCCGGCGTCCGAGCCCCCCTGACTGCCCCCGCTCCAAAACCGGGAGACAACCCAGGAGTCCGGGCTCGGAGCGGGACCGGTGTCTCGCTCTCCGGGGCTGGGGGCGAGGGGCTGAGGTAGCCGGCGGGGTCCAGTCAGGCTCGGCTCCGTTCCGGCTCTTGGCAGCCGCCAGGCGCGGGGGTGAGTGCGGCGAGGCCCGGCCCGGCCCGGCGGTGACAACACATTCAGGACCCACGGGGGACCGGGCGGGGCCAGGCGCGGGGCCACGACGGGGTTAACCCCTTCGTTTCTGCCCGGGGGCGGGGCATGCAGGGCACGATCCCCCCCCGGGACCTCTCCTCGCCTCTCGGGCTGCCCGGCGCCCGCTCGGAGAAACTGAGGAAGGAGCGAGGAGGCCCCGGCCCCACGCCCCCCTCGCGCGGCAGCGAAGATGGGCAGAGAACCCAGGCGTCCGGGCTTCAGCCCCTGAGCGTCCCCCGCTCCCCACTTGCTGGGGGAGAACCCAGGCGTCCCGGCTGCCAGCTCCACTGCTCCAACCCCCCGGGCACAGCTCAGCGGAGGGGGGGCAGGGCAGCGACTGACAGCACAGGAGTCCGGGCCCGAGCTAGGTGAAATGTGGGTCCCACTGGCTGTTCTGGGCACCAGCTCTGTGCCCCATCCCGCCAGGGAGCTCGAGGGTCAGGCTAGGACCGGGGCTGCGCTGCCCCCTGGTGAACGTCATCCGGTATTGCACAGGGCTTAGCTCCCGCCTTTGCAGCAACACAACACCCCACCCGCTACTTAGCAGCAACAGCGAACCCCCTACCCTTAGCAGCAACACCGGTCCTCCCTGCCCTCTAGTAGCAATGCTCGGAGCCATCCCACCCCCTTAGCAGCAACACTGGGGTCTGCCCATGCCCTAGCAGCAATACTTGCCCATACCCCCTTAGCAGCAACATTCTGGGCCACTTGCCCCTTACAAGCAACACTGGGTTCCCCACCCCTTAGCAGCAAGGCTCAGGGCCACCCCACCCCCTTAGCAGCAACACTGGGCCCTCTGCCTCCTCCTCCACCATGCCCCACAAGAGCACTGCCCAGGTTATATACCAGCTGGGGTGGAATATTAGTCCCCTCCAGCCCGATAGAAACCCCAGACCCAGGAAGGCGCACAGCTGCCCTCCTCCCACCCACTATCAGTCCTGATCTCCCAGGCACTGCAACATCCTGCCCTGTCCGGGCCTCAAGCTTGATAAGCTGGTGGGTGAGGACATGTGGAGAGGGGGAGGAGGGAAACCCCATACCCCACCTCCCACTCTCCCCATTTCCCCGCCTGTCTGTCCCTCTGTCCCCCCTGCTCTGCATGCCCATCTTGTGCCAGGTGCTGCACGGTCCAAGGTGGGAAACTGAGGCACAGCCGTGGGGAAGGAGAGGACTTAAGTGTCCCAGGTCCCAGCTGCTGATGTTGGTGGGACTGCTGGTACTAATGTGGGGCAGGGGGAGGCGGGACAGTCCAGGGCTCCCAGCTCCCTGTCCAGACCTTTTATGGTAGACACAGCTGCTCCACATCTGGACCACCCAGGCTGAGGGAGGGGAAGGCAAGGCCACAGCCCCCAGAGCCAGCTGGGCCCAGGCAGCTGCCTCTGGCATCCAGGTCTCACATACCCAGAGAGGAATGGACCTTAGGCCAGAGCAGGGGTGCTGGGAGCCCAGACACCTGGGCTCTCTCTAGCTCTGGGAGGGCAGTGGGGCCTGGGGGGCTTGGAGCAGGATACACGGGGAGCCCAGGCATCTGGGTTCTCCCAGCTCTGGGAAGGCAGTGGTGTCTAGTGGTTACAGTAATGACCAACTTCCCCCTTTCTCTATGGCAATGTCATGCTGCAGCCCATGGTTTTCTCTGCTGGATTCTCAGAGGGGCAGTGGATCTCACGGGTTAGGGGTGGGGGGCCTGAACACCTGGGTTCTTTCCAGCACTGGAAGGAATGGGGGTGACTGGAGGGTGTGAGAGTAGGAGGCCTGGGAACCCAGACAACTGGGTCTCTCCCCACCCCAGCACCCCGGTGTGCCCCACTGAGGACTCTGTGGGGAAGGAGGGCTTAACCCTTGGCTGCCCACGCCTGCTCCTTACCCTCCCCTCAGCTTGCGGCCGTGCTCCTGGATGCTCCGGTTGAGCCGCAGGCGCTGGAGGAAACTGGAGGAGCCACCAGGGAAGAAGATGGGTGAGCGAGGTGAGTGGCAGCCTGATCCGCGCCGGGTGAGCGGGGGCTGCCCAGACCCAGGGCTGGGGCCAGGCAGGAAGGCATCCTCATCTGTCTGGGGCAGCTGCTCCAGCTCTGGGATCTGTGGCAGAGCCCTGCGTTTGCCTTCCTGGGCCATGACTGTGCCAGCACCGGGTAACAGGGAGCACTACAGTCAGGGCAGAGGCCCAGGCTCTGTGGGCACCAGGGAGTCACCGGCCAGGAGGGCACCCAGCTCTGCCACAGCCTGGCCCTGTCTGGGATCCCGCTAGCCAGGCCCAGACCAGTCCAGCTCAGCCCAGTCCCTCCTCCTGGCACCAGTGCCCGGCAGCTTCCTTCCCGCCTGCTCTGTGCCCTTGGGCAGGGCAGGACAGGACTGGGCTGAGTCCCCACTGAACAAACACAAGCAACCAGTCAGCACCATGGGTGCCGCCTGCTCCGCCGCCCTGTCCCGCCCCCTGCATGGGGCCCTGCCCAGCTGTGTCTGGAGCCCTGTGTGCATGTGCGTGCATGTGTGTGCACGGCACGTGTGCCTGTTGTGGGGGGATGGGGAAGGTGAAACAGGAACCACAGGTCAGGCCCCTTCCCGCCTCAGTTTTCCAGCTGAAAGGATGTGACCCTGGCCTGGAAAGAAAGGGCATGGGGGAGGGGATGGGAAGGGTGGTGGGGACAAGGACCCCTCCCATGTGCCAGGTGGCCTGGACTCAGCAGGTGTGGAGGATGCCCCTGTGCCTCAGTTTCCCCGTGTCCTCTGCTTCTGGGTGCTATCCTCCCGCCCCCCGCCACACACACGCAGGCTCTGTGGGGCCTGGAGGGGGGTCAAGGAAGCTACTGTAATATGTGTAGTAGCCACCCCACCCTTGCCTGGGCTCCCAGCCACCGGCCACTTCCTTCCTCCCAGAGGCCATAGGGGTGGGAGTAGTTCTTCCTCAAGCCCCCCCCCCCTCGACATCACACTAGTCTGCTGTGGGGATGACAGTGATATCAGCCAGCTCCCAAGGGCAGCAGCTGTTTTGGGGGAGGGGAAGAAGGGCCCTGGATCATGTGTCCCTGCCCCCAATCTGTCCCTCACAGTCTCTCACAGCCATGAAACTAGTGCAACACCAGTAGCCCTTGCACAGCCATTGTACTTGTGCGTGCCCCAACACCCTCACACTAAAGCATACCCTTGCACAGCCGTTGAATCAGTGCATGTCCCAGTAGCCTTGCACAGCCATTGCACTCATGCATACCCCAGTGCCCTCACATGGCTGTTACACTAGAGGACACCCTAGTGCCCTTTGCACTGCCCAAGCAGCCTGTGCCAACCCCTGACAGCCCCCAGGAAGCACTCAGAGCCACTTGGAGCAAGGCTGAGAGCTAGAGCCACCTGGGCTGGGGCAGCTGTGCACAGGCCCTAAGTGTCTGTATAAGTGGGGGAGAGGGGGCTGCTGCCCTGAGCCTAGCCAGCCCCTCCTCTGGGTCCCTGCTCCAAGCAGCACCAGTGGCCCAGGGATAGATGGATGGACTGCCAGACAGATGGGCTAGAGATGGAGATTGGGAAAACATCCCCAACCGTTGCTTTTCAAATGCGGACAGACCTGACCCAAACCAGCTGAGAATGCAAATATATGCATGCACATGCACACATACATGCACACCTGCATACATGCATGCAAAGGGTCATGTTGGAAACACCTGTCCTGGGGGGCCTAGTGGAGCAGCCATGGGCAGAAGGTGATGGGACACTCCCCCCTCCAGTCCCACCTGCCTTGCTAGGGTGGGAGCTGGGTGGCTGTAAGGAAGGGGGAGGGGGGTCTCGGTGTGACCCCATGGCAGCTGTGGCAGTGGCAGCGGGGGGAGGGGTGGCCACGGGGAGGGGGCGCGGCTGCGTCAGACGCAGAGGCTGAGTCATCAGTAATAAATTTAGCGCCATGAAGGCGGGGGGGGGCAGGGGGGCGGTCTGCAGAGAGAGGGCTACAGCCAGGACACCTGGGTTCTCTCTCCCATCTGGTAGAGGGCCGAGGGTCCCCTGGGTTGGAGCAGGGGAGGCTGGGAGCTGCCAGGACACCTTGGTTCTCTCTCCTGGGTGGGCAAGTGGCATCCACCAGCTAAGACAGGAAGGGGAGGCCAAGAAGCCAGGATGCCTGGGTTCCATCCCTTGTTCCACAGCCCCAGTTTCCCCCAGGTCCTCCCCATCAGGTTTGTTTGTTTACTGCTGCATCTATTTATCCTGGGCCTGGAAAGCACCAGATGGGGGAGGAGGTGGCAAGAGGCCCAACACCCACGTGAGCATGTGCAAGCACATGGGGAGCCCAGGCCCCTTGTTGCCATCCCATTTAGTGCCAGGGAACAGCTCATTCCAAGTCCCTCCTGACCACCTGTACCAGGCAGGTACATGCGTGCCCAAGCACGTGTGCACATGCACAGCCCCCCTGGAGCCAGTACATATGTGTACAATATATACACAGACATGCTTGTCCCCCCCACCCCCAAGCAAAGGCACTCATGCACACACAGACACAGGCTAGGTGTGTGCATACATGCCCAAGCACCCTTGTGCAACCCCTGAGCAAGTGCACACATACAAACACACATCCAGCAGCACACATGGGTGGAGGGGCTGAGACACAGGGCAGTGCAGTCAGCCCCTGGGGAATGCTCCTCCTCAGAGCCAGCTGCAGCCAAGTGGTGACAGGTCAAGCAGGACAGTTGGGCATCAGAGCCCCTGACACTGTCCAGTCCAGTCCAGTCCAGCTCTGAAGGATTTAAGCCCCCAAACTCCCTGCCCACAAGTGATGGGGGGTCCTGGACCCACCTGGCAGGAGGGAAGATAGCCTACTGCCCCACTCCCACTCCCCCAATCCTAGAAGCCATCCCTCACTGGCAGGGAACCTAGCATGGCTCAGATGCCCCCCACCCCTCCCCACCAAAAGAGAGCACCAAGGGCCTGATCCTGGCTGGGGGGCATCTGTTGCCAGGGCCCCAATCCCAGCCAAGCCACATAGCTGCAGCGGCGGCTTCCCCCAGCCGTGACAGGCCTCCATCGATCCTGCTAATGAAGAGTCCCCATGCAGCAGCTCATCCATCTTCATTATGGGACTACAGCTGCTGCGGCCCTGCCTGCAAACAGCAGTCTCCCGCTGCCGGGGCCATCTCTCAGGGTAAACTGAGGCACAGGGCAGAGGAAGCCCCCCTCCCCAGCCTGGCAAGGGAGGTATCAGAGCTCCTGAGCAGGCACCAACTCTGTGGGGGCTGTGCCTTGCCAGTTAGCTTGTGCATGTCATTATGCAGTGCCAGCACTTCACTTTGCACTCCAGGTGCTCACCAGGCTTCCCTGCCTGGGGGAGATGGGGACACCTGGGTTTTCCTGCCAAGGCCCCTCCTCTCTCTGAGCTCCCAGCAGCTGGCAGATATACAGCGCCAGGCACCACATAGCTCTAGGCATGGCAGCATGGGATATCTAACAGCTC
Organism: Caiman crocodilus; assembly: GCA_030014935.1. Lineage (NCBI taxonomy): Eukaryota > Metazoa > Chordata > Crocodylia > Alligatoridae > Caiman > Caiman crocodilus. The sequence goes on along the minus strand of JAGPOW010001419.1, from coordinate 1,668 downwards.
AGTGCAGGGATGGGGGACCAGAACCTCTGGGTTCTTTCCCTGCTCTCCCCACAAGCCAAGAGATAATATGCTCCTCTCCTTTGTGCCTCAGTTTCCCTATCTGGAGGGAGGCAGCTCCACCTTGATGTTTGGGCTCCCAGACCCCTACCTTGCCCTCACCCACTAGACCCTGCTCCCCTCTCACCCCCCAGGATAGAACGCAAGCATCCTGGATGCAACCCCTTCTTTTCCTAACTGTGAGGCCAGAGTCAGAGCCAGGACCCAGGAGTCCTGGTTGCTGGCTCTCCTCTCCTCCACTTCCCTCCCTACAATGGGGACAGAACCCAGGGGTCCTTGCTCTAGCCAGGTCCCACACCTGCCCAGGGCATAGGGCCACCTTTTCCATCATGCTTGAGCTCCGTGTCGCCGCATCAAACCTCCCCCCTTCCCTGCAGCCATGATGACTCACCCACGCCAGCTTCCCAGAGCCCCCAGCTCTGTGCTGCGGTGCTAGGGCCCACGTGAGTGCTACCTTATTGCTATAAGGGTCGTGACACCCCCCTCATCTGAGGCTCTGGTCTGGAGCTGCTCGCCTGCCCAGATCCATTGCCCCCCTGAAAAGTGGCTGCTTCTGGGGCAGAGCAAGCAGCTGGCAGCGAGCACGAAGAGAAGGCCGTATCCCACCAGGTGGTGCCCCGGCACCTGGCAGGCCAGGGGAGCCCTACACCCTATTCCCACCCCAGACAGAACCCAGGCATTTTGCCTCCCAGCCCTTCTGCTCCATCCCACCAGCCCCTACTGTCTCCCACAGCTGGGAGAGAACCCAGGCATCCAGGCAGCTCTCATCCCAGACACCCCTACAGAGTCAATGCACGTACACTTGCCCCTGTCCTGTCCCCTGGCCCCAACACAGAGCATGGACCAGACACACAAGCCACCTGTGGCCCTGGAGAGGAAGCTCAGGTTAGGGCAGAGGGTCCATGAGAGGTCTGGCTCATGTGATGCATCCGGTTATTTGTAGCCCCCACCCCGCAACCTCCCTGGCACAAGCACTGGGAGAGGAAATTGCTTGTCATGCTAATTGCTACATTCACCGGCACCAGGGACCAGGGGAAATGGGAAAAGGAAGCATGTCTGACCATCTGCCAGGCTTCTGCACCTCCACTCCGCCCCCAGCTAGTGCTGGTGGCACTGCACCCCCACCCCCTCCTCCCCTGCTACCACCAACCCCTGCACCAGAGCCCCTTGGGGCAGGGGCAGTGCTGGACTGGGGATGGAGGTTCCTATGGTGCTGGGTGGCAGGACAGGAACATGGCCAAGGCTGTTGAGGAGATCAGTGGCAAGGCTACAAGGTTCTCAAGCCTGTTACCCCTGCCTCAGGCCTCTTCTCTCCATCACCACTTAACAAGCTCTCCCATCCTCGCTCATTAACACAGCATGCCCAGGCACCAGCCATTAGCCCTGATAGCCCAACCCCCTGAGCCTCATTATCTGGGAGCCAGGGGCACCCCACAAGGTATTCATTAGGGAGCTGGGGGTTGAGATGAAGGGACTGCAGATCTGGGATTGGTGGCTGTGGGGGGGGGGGGGGGGGCGGGAATAGGATAAGGGTCATACACAAAAATGCTTGTGCTGGTATTCAAATAACCAAACTGAGGCAAGTGCCAGGGCTTCTGCTATTCCTATGTG
>JAGPOW010001417.1:60766-75401 GCA_030014935.1 Caiman crocodilus | reverse complement strand
AGTTCAGTCAGACTCACATGTAACAAGGTAGTATTAGCAGCACAGGTACTATGTGGGTACTACTGCCAGCATGGAGCATAGGAACTGATTATTTTCCCTGCTCTGTCATGGCTAGATTGCAACCAGGACTCCAATTAACTTGCTTAACCCTAGTTTTGACATCTATGTTGAGCATAGTAGTTGAAGAGCAGGCAAGCTTTTCCAGCTGCAAACTGGAATAACCTACTGCAGGTTGGAGGTGGGTACCCAAGCGCTCTGCCACCACTGCCACTATTCTGCACCTGTGGCACAAGAAGAACACCCACAGATGGTGCTTGTCCTCATGACAACCTGGGGAAAGCACCTGCAGAAAGTACCCCCCACCTCCAAATGCCACCAATACTCCAAAATGGTCAGGCCAGATTCAAAGGTCCTGCAGGCTATGGGTTGCTAATCTGTGCTGTAATAATTTTTGTGTCCGCAGCATAGACATACCATGAGTTAAACCACTGCAGCTCACTTGTAGGTGGGTCCTGCAGCTGGAGATAGAAATATTAGGCTAAAAATAGGAAATCTTTAGCCTAATTACACAGTTCCTCATGAAGTGAGGCTATTGTCTTATCAACCACAGTGTCTGGCATTTCTTCCACAGGAGAAGAAAACCTTCCTGCTGTCTCAGCTTCCATGAGTGTTGTCCAGTAGGCAGTGTGTGCGTATTCCATCAGGCATTTGGTTCTTGTCCAGGGCTTCAGGCGAAGCAGCATGGAGAGGAAATGAAGAGTGAGAATGAAACTTCTTCAGTGGACTTCATTCTGCTGGGATTCCTGAGTCGGACCAATGTACACATGTTCTCCATGGCCACGATCTTACTAGCCTTCATCTCCACTTTGTCGGGGAATGCTCTTCTCATACTTCTAATCCAGGTGGAGCCATCCCTCCACACCCCCATGTACTTTTTCCTCAGTCAACTGGCCTCTGTGGACATCTGTCAGACCCTGATTGTTGTCCCCAAAATGGCAACAGATTTTCTGACCCCAGGCAACCCCATTTCTCCAGCTGGCTGTGGGGCTCAGATTTTCCTTACACTGACAATGGGAGGAGCAGAGTGCCTCCTTCTGGCAGTCATGGCTTATGACAGGTATGTAGCTATCTGCAACCCCTTGCAATACCCCCTCCTCCTGAGCAGGAGAGTCTGTCAGGGCCTGACAAGTGGGGTCTGGATCGGGGCATCTGTAAATGCCTTAATTATTACAGGTTTTATTATGCACTTGCCCTACTGTGGCTCTAAAGAGATTAACCACTTCTTTTGTGAGGTCCCAGCCCTGCTCAAATTGTCCTGCTCTGACACGTCCCAATATGAGACCCTGCTGTTTGTGTGTAGCACCATTATGTTCCTCATCCCTTCTTCCACCATCCTAGCCTCTTATGCTCACATTCTTGCTGCAGTCCTGAGGATGAAGTCTACCAGACAGCAGAAAGCTCTGGCCACTTGCTCCTCCCACCTGACTGTGGTTTGTATGTTTTATGGGGCAGGTATCTTCATGTACATGAGACCCAGCTCCTACCACTCCCCAAAGCAAGACAAGATTGTGTCTCTGTTTTACACCATCGTCCCCCCAGTACTGAATCCACTCATCTACAGCCTGAGAAACAGGGATGTCTTACATGCCCTCAGAAAGTGGATTGGGAAATGCAGACACTTCCAGCAAGATTGACAGAAGTTGTAGCTTACTATGTGCTTTGTCTCATTAAACCGAACAGGCCTACAGCAAGGTTTTCTGGAACATTTAGAAGGAAGCTAAATTTTTTTGGTCACTTAACAGCCAGTACCCTACTGAGAATCAAAGGGTTTTGGGCTCTGTCACTTAAACACTTGATTAGGTCTGAGGAAATCCACCCCACTCCCTCAGGTCACTGGTGTTCTTCTGTTGCAGTAGATTTAACGAAATTATTGCATACACTGAAGACTTTATAGGGGACTGAAACTTTCTATTTCAGTTTCACTCTGCCCAAGCCCTCCTATAAGAAATAGGTCAAGCGACAGGCCAGCAAAAAAATCCAGGCCCTAGGATAAAAGGCTTCTGAGGAAAGAGGGTAAAAAAAAGGGGTATTTGGCTGAACAAGAGATGACTAATGGGGGGATTTGATTATAATCTTGAAATATGTGAAGAGTGTTTATGGAGAGAATGGAGATGAGTTGTTCTTTGAGGCTATAAGGAACAAGTCTAGGAGCAATGGCTTCAGGCTACAACAGGGGCACTTGAAGATGGCAATTAAGGGGAACTAGCTGGCTTCGGGTGTGCTCAGGCATTGGATCCGGATTCTCCATGCTTGGAAACTTCTAAAAGTGGGTGAGACAGACACTTGGCTGTGACAGTTTAGTCAGGGTTGAACATGTCTTCAGTACGGGCATGGACCAGAGGACCTGCTGAGGTCTTTTTCAGCCTATGATCCTAAGTTTTTAGCTGTAGATCTTCCCAAAAACTATTTTTAAGAGCAAGGCATGATACTTTATGTCTGATTCCTGTGTTGATTGCATTGTTTTTCCACCAGAATCACTCCACTGAGGTGTGAGGAGGTGTTTGAATTAGAGTGACACCCAGACATTTGCTCTAATAAACCCACCACAGCATCACTTATATTAAGTCCCCATGTATTTAGATCTCCAAAGAGCAACTGTCTAGGCAGCCATAGGTTTTACAGAAGAGAAAAAAAGCTCTGTTTTCATGGTATCATAGTACTTAGGTTTGAAGGGACCGAAACAGATCATCAGGTTCAACGCCCTGCCCCGAGCAGGGAAGGGTGCCGGAATCATATCACCCCAGCCAAATATCTGTCCAGCCTCCTCTTGAAGACCCCCAAAGTAGGAGAGAGTGCCACCTCACTTGCGAGCCCATTGCAGAGCCTGGCAGACCTAACTGTAAAGTGATGTCTCCTGATGTTCAGCCTGAACCTTCTCTAACAATTTCTGGCCGCTATTCCAAGTAACACTGGGTGGTGCCTAGGGGAAAACAGCCTCCCGCAATTTCCGCTGGTCCCCCCTGCTGAGTTTGTAAATGGTCACCAAATCCCCTCTCAGCCTTCTCTTGTGGAGGCTGAATAGATTCAGGCCCTTTAGCCTTTTTTTGCAGGGCCTGCACGATCCCTTTCTCCCACTGTGTTGACAAGAAAGGTGTTCCCCAACCTATAGGTGTTCCTATAGGTCCTTCTTGTTCTATAGGTTCCTTCTTCTATAGGTTTCTGGTTCCTTCTCCCTAGATGCAGCACCCTGCCCTTGTCTGTGTTGAAGCCCATCCAATTCTCATCTGCCCACCTCTGTAACCTGTCTAGATCTAGCTAGATTCTGTCCCTCCCCTCCAGCGTGCCCACTTCACCCCACAACTTGGTTTCATCAGCAAATTTGGACAGTGTGCATTCCACCCCCACATCCAGATTGTTGATAAAGATGTTGAATAATACAGGCCCTAGGACTGAGCCTTGGGGGACTCAAAAACGACCCCCACCACTCTCTTGGTATGACCATCTAGCTATTTTGCCACCCATCTGACTGTGTAGGCATCAATGTCACAGTCACCAAGTTTTTTTTTAAAGAAATTGTGGTGGAAAACCATGTCAAAGGCCTTCTTAAAGGCCAGGAATACAATATCCATCCCAACACCCTCATCCAGCGACTTTGAGACCTGGTCATAAAAAGAAACCAGGTTAGTCAGGCAGGACCTGCCCTCAATGAACCCATGCCGGTTGCCCTCGAGCATTACCTCCCCTGCTGGGCCCTTGCAGATGAGCTCCTTGATAATTTTCTCAAAGTTCTTCCCAAGGACCGAGGTAAGACTGACTGGCCTATAATTGCTGGAGTCCTCCTTTCTCCCCTTGTCAACGGAGACCACACTGGCCCTTTTTCAATCCTCTGGTACCTGACCAGTGGCCCACGAGCACTCATAGAGCCATGCCAGAGCCCTGCTATGATTTTCACCAATTCCCTCAGCACCCTTGGGTGAAGAGCATCTGAACCTACTGATTTAAAAATGTCCAGCCCCTCCAAAAGTTCCCGAAATGTGTCATCCCTGACCCTAGGCATGGCAGTGCCTATCCTGGGTCTATCCACAATTCTAGTGTGGGAGAAGTTCTGGTCCCTGTTCAGGAATATGGAGGCAAAGAATTTGTTAAAGTGGTCCGCTTTTTCATTTGCCACAATCACCAGATTGCCAAGCCTATCCTGTAGGGGCCCCACGTTACCCGGTGCCTTCTTCTTAGTTCCTATGTATTTGAAAAGGAACTTTTTATTATCCTTAATTCTGGCCACTAGCCCTAGCTCCATCTTTGCCTTGGCCTTCCTAACAGCCTCCCTAATTAACCTGTTCTATTTAGCAGAAATTTTAGATTAACTTGTTCTATTTAGCAGCTTTATTCATGAAAAAAGACTGTTACCCAAGAATCTATGTAAGCCTATGTAAAATAAATTGTTTTGATATATTCAAGAGATCATGAAAAAGGGCAGCAGGGAGAAAGAGGAAGCTTTCAAGGTTTACATCAATGGCAAGAATGCAGAGCAGTAAATGAAAACAAAACTGTGTTCAATATTCCTTTCTTTGTGACAGAGAGAAATGGTGCTGATAGGTAGACAGAACAAAATGAATGCACAACATTAATTAAATAAAGGAATTTTTCATTAAAAATTAATAAGATGTAGAAAAATGTTAATACAAGCGCTTTTTCTCATAGAAACAATGGAACAATTTTGTGAAGGCTGGCTATCTTGTCATATTCCCAACTTCACCTAAAAAAACAAATAAACCCATGTGCTAGGTTGACATAGAGCATTCCTCCATCTGCCCCTGAGAAGAAAACTCTACAATCTCCTTCTGAGATGTTGAAATCTCTATGATGTCACTGAGGGGAACGCATTATAGGTCAACCTGCATGTCCCCCTGAATTGTGAGTATGGGTGAGAAAGAAGAGGCCATTTTGTTCATGGTCCTCATGCATAAAAATGGATGAACCTGTTGATAGTGGAGCTGGTTCTGAGACTAGCCAAGCCATGGTTCCCAGAAGAGGAAAGTTGTTGAAATGAAATGTGGCTTCAGGGAAACAGTGACCCCAGACTGAATACCATGGCAGAGAGGGGAGACATAGGATCCTGCCTGTAATAATCTTGGCAATGTTGGCCAAAGTAGACAACTGGAGACCATACAGACCTGGGGCAACATCTGTGCTTCAGACATTGGGTGTCAAGTGTTTGAAAAAGGTTTCAGAGGAGAGACTTGCCACAGCCGTGCACAGAGACAGAAATCCTGAGTACTCCTCTGCCTCCTGTGCACGTGTACAGCATTGTGGTCATAGGGCTGGAGTGGTTGGCATGGTCCGGCACAAGCTTTGAGCATGACAAAATTGCACCTAATGTACGTATGACCTACTGAGAATATACAGGTCTTAAGCATGGTACCTGTTCCTTTGATACAGCTGAAATGGAAAGCAGGGGAGGCATCCAGATGTTTTGTTTTGCATGGCTAGAAAAGGATGGCAACGTCTCCATGGAAAACTAGGACTCTTGGCCTGAGTGGTCCTTCACAAGTTCATGTAGAATTTACCTTATGACTCAGTTCAATGGTGAGTCAAATGGCTAGAAAGGAAGAAAGCATATATGACCTCCTATCACAATCTGGGACTTCTGGACATACAGGAATCCCATCTACTTCTGCCTTTATATGTCCAATGGTCATGAGTAGAGACCTATTGAATTGACTGCAGAATTGGGTTTCCCAGAAAATCCTTTAATATTGCAGGTTCCCCTTTGCAACCCCCTGTCAAACTCTGCTGATTGGCTGAAGGGCCCTGGTGGCCCTGCTGCTTGTGGCTGACCAGTTGGGTGTTGAATATAGCACCATATTTAATACTACAACTTTGGCCTTCCTGCCAATCAGAAGTGAGTGGCAGGGCCCCTCTGCAAATTGGTGTTGGTGGAGGGGTGTGGAGGAGATAGGACTTGCCAGGGACCCTGCAGGATTAAGGGAGCTGCACAGCACACTTCCACTGTGAATTCAGTAGGTCCCTAGTTATGAACACAAGTTCCGGGAAACGATACCAGTGGGCATTGAACACACCTGAAAGTGGTGGGGATGTACAACTGGGGCAGTGCAAAGGGCCCTAATAGGCAACCCAGCCTGGAACAATTTCCTAACCAAAAGAGGCTCTAAGTGGTGGCCCCACTCTGCTATTGAACCAACTGGCCACTGCTAGGGACCCCTGCTGGGCTGCTGGTAATGGCTGCCTCTTCAATAAAGTCCAGCTGTGGCAGCAGCCTGCAGACCAGATGACACTTCTGTCTGTAGATCTGCTGTGGTAAGCTCTCTGGATCCTGCTGGGTTTCCAGGTTCTCATCCTGCTCACCTGTGTGTTTTGGCTCCAACTCTTGAAATCTCCTCTTTGCTTTGTTTGCTCACTTCGTGACTCCTGAACCTTGACCAGGGCTCTGCCTCATGTTGGCCTCAATGGATTTTATAGCTATGTCCTTAATGCCTAATCTCTGACTTGGCCATAGATTTGAAGTCCACACATAGCTTCTGCCTTCTCCCAACAGCCTTCACATTAGGCCAAAACACCTATGCCATGGTCCTTACCGGCAGTCACCTTCATGTGCATGAAACTCAACAATTGTCATTGGAAATGTGCAATAAAAGTAAGTTTGGGTCTCCATATTACATCATTGTAAGCAAAATGTTGGTTCCTCCCAAAATCAGGGATATTTTAGGAGCTCTAGGCACCTCACTTGGGATATTCAATCTTTAGTTTGTAGTCTGATCTAATTTATTGATGTGTCAGGCTGGCCAAGGGTTCACCAGCAGCCCAGCTTGATGTCTTGAGCTGGATGGCTCAGGGTGATTGGTGGGGACATTTCTCTCCCCCACCAATCAGGAGAAAGTAGAAGGATATCTTGTCCTGCCCTGACTAAGAGGTGAGGTGAAAAGGAGGACCTGAGGGGGAACTAACTTCTCAGGCTTCCCCTTGATTTATTTTCAATAGTGGGGTGGATCCTCCAGAAGGGATAAAAGCCTGTGTGCCCAGCACATGGTGGGTTTGATGAGGGATGGTGAAGATGAGGTGGCAGAAGAACTGGTAGAGATGACTAGGAGGGCAGAGCAGTTGCCCCAGAAGCAGCCTGAAGATGCCACCACTGAGCAGGATGCAATGAGCTGCTGCTCCCATGCCACTGTGGAGAGACCTGCAGTGTTGGTGCATCGATCTATGCACTGTGGGTCCAGAGAGCTGATGGGACTCCATGGATGCATGAGGAAGTGCAGGTCCCCATTCCTGCAGGAGGCAAGGTCCCTTTTGGTGTGCAGAGCAGTGGATGGGGCCGAAGAGGGCTGACAGACTAGGAAGCTGCATGAGGCATCTTGGGATTTCCTAAAGAAGTGGAAAGCAGGATGGAGCAACCATGCCAGCATTTCTTATTTCTTGCTTTTTTCCCTGGTATTGTTCATTCTTTTGGGCATAATTGCTGTACCTTTGTTGTTGCCCTTGTTCCTTATATTGTTGAGACCGTTGCCATAAGCTTGTGTACATAATGTTGTATAATGAGATGATTATGAGATGCTGTATTTAGCTTGCTAGGGGACCTGCTAGCACATCCCCGCCTCCAGTGGCTGGTTGCATGTGTGGCTCTAGGTGCTGCTGATGGGCCTTGCACCTGGCTAGTGACGTACTGCCTATCAGCAGCCTGCAGAATCACATGTGCAACCCATGGCACTGGTGATAGGGAGTTTTAATACTGCAGGAGTGATGGTATGGTTGGGATAATCCAGGACACGTGACAAGCAAGTACTTTTGTAAATGATAAATTTGATTGGACCAACTGCATGGTTCGGATAGATTTTGGCAAGCTGTCAAATGCAGTGAATTCTTCTTCAGGTCACTGGGAGCTGTTTGTTCCTAATACAGGAAATTTGTCCCACACTGTCTTATCCTCAGTGTGAGAATTTTTCTGAGTAGTTCTCAGGCCTTTTGTCTCAAAATGTTCATTGACAAAGGTCTGCTAGTTGGGGGGAAAGGATTTCTCCCTCCCACCCCCGACATACTTTTACTTTTTGTGTGTGTGAGGCTCTATTAAACCACGAGCCTAGACTCTGTGTTGACTGGCAGAATTTAAAGAGCTTTTTCAAAGCACTGAGAGCTGCAAATGCCCTCTCATACACTTAAGACTAAGGTACAAACAGTCTCAGATCAAGCTCCTGAGTCTGTGGCCTGCAATCACGGAATAGATTGCACTCCTTGAGTGGACTCCATTCATATCAGTGGCCTCTGGGCCTGTTCTTCTACCATAATTTACATCCAACAAATTTGGAGATGCCTATCTGCCCAGACTGTGCTTCTTCACTTTTTCTCTGTTCCGAGGTGTGTATACAAGAGGGATGTCTTGTGCACAAATGCTTCAGGAACTGATGTTCTTGATGGAGAAACACCTTGGTGAGTGAGTCACAACCCAGACATCTCATTCTACTAGAAAATCAACCAGTGAGAGATTTGGGATTTTGCAAAAAGAATGAAAAAAATTCAAATATGACATTTCCCACTTTAAAAAAACAAACCCTACCCCTAGAATTTATTTTAAGACAGACTGAAACAAAGTGTTGTTTTTTCATCCTGACATGCTTTGTTCTCTTCCACCTCAACACAGAGGTTGCCAGGAAATTGCCCTGAGCAGAATTTTGAACAGTTTTCAAACACCTGAATGGAGGAAGGGCAGCCCGAGCACCACCTTGAGCAGAGAGTGCAACTTTAATTGAAGACTTGGGACAAGAGACCCTAAAGTGTAGCAAAGTTTCTGTATTTTTCTCCCCTTAGATTTATGAACTATTACTGATGAGTAATGTAATGGCCACAAACTGGATTTCACATTTTTAAAGACTGGATTTTTATGGCATGCCTCCTCCCCTCTCTCTGCTACCTAATTTACTCAGTGTGCTGCAGACACAGGATTGAAAGAGTTACAATGCCCCTTTATTCAGTGTTGGGGTCTTTGTTTCAGATTGATTTCAGACTGGTTTTATATATTGGCCACGTTGCATTTTTTCAACCCATAAACTATTTTTTCAGGCTCTGGACATAAGTTATTATTAATATATTATTTTCATTTTGAAATTTAAATGGAGGTCATTCCTGAGAGATTATAAACTGATTTACTTCCTTAGAAAGCTATCGCTGCCCCATAGTAAAGGAGTGCCATGCCTTGCAGAACAGTCACTTCTTTAATGTTAAAGTAAAGACAGCAAAAGAAGAGATTTACATGGGTTGCTTGCATAATTGCATTTGAATTAATAACTCTTTATTTCTTGCAAATGAACATGTACAATAGGATGGGAAAAAGAACATATTCTAGGAATATAATAGTGAGTTTCTTAAGACTCCTAAAATTGCCCAATGTCTCGGACAGTGTCAGAGAGGAATCAGGATTTTGCTGACATTGGTGTGATATGGAGACCTAATTTTACTTTTATTGCACCTGTCCAAAGGCAATTGTTGAGTTTCATGCACATGAAGATGGCTGCCTATAAGGACTGTGGCACAGGCGTTCTGACCTAATGGGTAGGCTGCTGGGAGAGTGCAGAAGCTATGGGTGGACGCCACATCGTGGTGCAGGTTACAGATCAGCAATCAAAGACTTAGCCATGAAATCCATGGCAGAAAAGCTGAGACAGAGTCCCAGTCAAGGTTCAGGGGTGAGAAAGCGAATAACAAAAGCAAAGAGGAGATTCCAAGAGCCAAAGCCCAGACACACAGGTGAGCAGGTTGAAAAACTGGAAAAGCAGTGAGTGCAGGATCCAGAGAGCTTAACCACAGCAGATCTTCAGACAAGTGTTGTCTGTCCTGCAGCCACAGATGGACTTTATCGAGGAGACTGCTATTACCAGCGGCCCAGCAGAAGGCCCTAACATTGGCCAGTTGGTTCAATAACAAAGATGGGCCGCAGGTTAGAGACTGTTCTGGTTAGGCTGGGCTGCCTTTCGGACCCCTGACACTGCCCCAGCAGAACAGCCCCAGCACTGTCACATGTGGCAAGTCCTCTCTGTCTGACATTGTCCTCACGACTAGGGATCTACTGAATTCACAGTGGACGTGGCCTGTGCAGCAGTTCCCTTCATCTTGCAGGTTCCCTGAAACATGTCCCCTCCTCCCCCGAATGACAGCAGGGCCCCGCCCCTCACTCCTGATTGGCAGACAGGCAAAAGCCGTGGTTTTAAATCTGGCGCTGCTTTTGCCTTCCCGCTGGTCAGACACATGCAGCAGGGCCGCCGCGGCCCCTCAGCCTGTCAGCAACTGGGGGTGGGGGTGGGGGTGAGGATTTGTGGGGGATTGCAGAGGGGAACCTCCAGCATTAAAGGAGCTTCTGCACAGACAGCTTCCAGCATGAATTTGGTAGGTCCCTACTCATGACCGGAGACAGGATACAAGCAAAAGCAGATAGGATTTCTGAAAGTCCAGATGTGCCAGACTCCTAATAAGAGGTCACATCTGCTTTATTCGCTTCTTGTCTCTGACTCACCATTGCGCCATCACTTTCTGGCCATGCAAACCAAAACATCTGGATCCCTCCCCTGCGTCCCACTTCAGCTCAATGAGAACAACAGGGTCCAAACATGAAGCCTGCACATTCGCAGTCAGTTGTAAGTGCATTATCTGCAATCTTGTCATGCTCAGTCCCTTGCATTGGCCCAAGCCACACTCACTTCAGGCCTATGGCCACCATGCTGTACATGTGTACAGGAGGCAGACGGGTGACTCATGGGCTCCAGCACTGTGCAAAGCTCTGGGGATCTTTTCCTCTGAACCCTTCTTCAAACACTTAACTCCCAGTGTCTGAGGAACAGGGGTTGCCCCAGGGATGTATGGTCCTCAATGGTCTATGTGACCAATCTGGCCTACATTATTAAGGAAGTATCCTATCTGCTATTTCTGTCTTGCTATTCAGTTTGGGATCACAGTTTCCCTCAAGACACATTTGAGTTCAACTACTTTCCTGTTCTGGGAACGATGTCTTGGCTAGTCTCAGAGCCAGCTCCACTATCAACAAGCTCATTCATCAGTCAGGCTAAGCACCACAGACACCATGGCCTCTTATTTCTTTTATTACTATAAGTGCCCTTCTGTTATGCCATTTTGCTTTCATTTGTTCCTGTGCCATTTCACCAAGGAAGTAAAGCTAGGAAGATTCTTCTTTCTCCATGTTGCCCTTTGCTGAGATGTCTTACATAAATCAAATAAATTTATTTTCCATAAGGGATAGACAAATACTTGGTAACGTTGTTTTATGAATGCTCATCATCATCATCATTTGTTTCTACTAAAGAGAAAAGATTAGACTAAAATGGAGTTTTTCTTCTCTTTTGTAAAAAAAACGTGTTCCATCATAGGCCTCAATGGAGTGAAAATGGTATAAAAACAATATATGTGAGACAAGAATCAAGTTAAAGTCCCTTGGTTTTTAAAATAGTTCTTGAGAACATGTGCGTCTAATCACTTAGGGATCATAGGATCCTATATTTGTAGGAATGTGGGGCTGGAAGGGACCTCACAAGGTCACATTTCATCCAGCTTCTGTTCAAAGCAGGATCATCCTTGACTAAGTATCCCTAGGCAAGTGCCTGCCCCACCTGCTCTTTAATGTTTTCAAGCATGGAGACTCCTCAGCTTCCCTAGGCAGCCTGTTCCAATGCCTGATTGCTCCCAGAGTTACTTAGTTCTTCCTAATTTCCAGCCTCAGTTTCCCCTTCTGCAGTGTGAGACCATTGCTCCTAGTCCTGTCCCCAGTAGACATATATAAACACCCATTTCTATCCTTTCTATAATCAGCCTACAAGTATTTGAAGACTATTGTCAAATGCTATTGGCAGTCTTCTCTTCTCCAAGCTAAATAACTGTGGCTTTTTCAACCTTTCTTCATAAGTCCTGTCTCCCAGGCCCCGGATCCTTTTCGTTGCTTCACAGAATTATTCCATTACTTCTTTGAGAACCAGCACCATAATACTAGTCTGATGGGAAAGCCGGCAGACGTGATGTGAAAGAAATATTATACCTATTAGCCAATTGATTTTTCAATGTTTTATTTATTTGTAATGAAAAATTCCACTATTTGATTAATGCCCTGCATTTATTTGGTCCCATCTACTGATCGGCTCCATTTTTTTCAGTCACAAAGACAGGAACATCAAATATCATTCTGTTTTGATTTACTGCTCTGCATTCTTGCTATGGATGTCAACCTAGCAAGCTTTCTGTTTCCCCCTGTTGCCCTTTCCCATGATATCTTGGTTAAATTAAATCAATGTATTTTATACAAGGCTTAGATTGATTCTTGGGTAACAGCCTTTTTTCATAAATAAGGATGCTAAATAGAACAGGTTAAGCTAAAATAGAGCTTTTCTTCTCTTCTGTAAAAATTATGGCTGCTTAGACAGGTGCTCTTTGGTGTTTTCATTAGAATGCGTTGGAGAAGATCTTATTAATCACCTCTCATTAGAGTGCTGCAGTGTTGCTGCAGTGTTATGTGTATTAAACCCCTGCACAGTTTAAAATGTCCATGGGGGTGTTTTGCCTAAACCTCATAGAACAAGCTTTAAATAAAGCATCCTAATACCCTTTTTAAATGCACGGGGGCTTAATGTATGTGGTATTGTGGTCCTTTAAGTAAAGCGGCCATCTGGGAATTATCTAATTAAAATGCCCCCCTCCCACAATGAAGCACGTCCATAGACACAACGTGTGTTCCACCATTGCCTCAGTAGACTGAAACCTGATGGAAAAACAATGTAAGGGAGACAGGAATCAGACCTAAGTACACTGCCTTGTTCTTAAAGAGTTGTTTGGAAGATCTTCATCTAAGTCAGCGGCGAATGAAGTGTGACCCACGGGACGGATCTGGCCAGCAGAGGATTCTGTGCCCGTCTGGCCTTGATCATCCTGGCCTTGGTCACATGCCTCTCTGGCCCACATGTTCGGTGGTGTTTGCCCATCCATCCCTAGTGTTCCGTTGAGTAGATATTTACCTCCTGTGTAGTCTTCCCCTATCTCTCCTGCCACAGCTTTGAATCTGACTTCAGTGGGAGGGTCTGACCACTGGGGAGTTTCTTGATGGCAGGATGTCTGTCTGGCTGTCTTCTGCAAGGTTCCACCTCCGCTCTACTTCGCCCTTATACCCAGCCTTGATGGGTCACAAATGCCCTCCTGGCCAGATCCCCGACCACTGAGCCCCTGACTACATTTGCTTGGATGGTCCTCTCTGCCTAGGTGTAAACAGCCTGAAATCCTAACCATGCCCCAAGGCCATCTTCCTTTCCCTAAGGCTACCAAAGGCCTCAAAACTTAAACAACAATCAGGCTCCACAAGCCCTGTCCCTCAAACCCTCCAACAGTGGGAAACATAAAATGCAAACAAAAATCACTGAGGCACTTTAAGGGGCCCAGCCACTCCTTTTTCCCAGCTTCCTGGGCCCTAACATCAATACCCGCCTTCAGATACTAGTGGCCTATGTTTGGCCCTATACACAGCCATGGTAGCCTGCAGGTTACCCCCCTCTCCTTCTCCCTCGTCACCCAGGCTTTGGTCTTGCTAGACCCACTGTGGTCCTCCAGTGGGCACCTTTACCAGCACTACCTGCTGGGACGTCTTGATTCCCCAAAGGGTCGTGTTTCACAGCCCCTCTCACTGCTCTTGGCTCTTGGCTCCCCCCTTGTACACCTTGTCAGCTCTCCCCAGGCCCTCAGTGTTCCCACCTGGTCGGATATCTTGAACTGTGCCGGTCTCTCCAGCCCTTCTGCTGTGGCTACTAGTGCTGGATTCTTCCTGCTCCCTTCTGTTCTTTCGACTGGGTTCCCAGTCTTGAGGAGCCGCTTCCTGCTCCTGGCTCTCTCCACTGCAGCCATCCATGTCTGCCTGTTGCATGCTCGGCAGTGTCATCCCTCATTGGGAGAAGCAGTTTCTGGCTCCTTTTTGCTGCAGTCAGCCGCATCTGCCCTGCCGTGTGCAAAGCAGCGTCCTTTCTCACCAAGAGAAGTGGCTTTCAGCTCCTTTTGCCTCTGCCAAAGCTCTCAGTGGGACCACCTCCACTGCTTGTGCTTTCACCAGCGTTGATCTGCTCCCCCCTTCCTTGCCAGTGGTCTGCTTTAATTCTGCCAGCCAGCAATTGTGGCTGACATCATCTGCCAGCCACAGCTGTATAAAGGCACAGCTAATGAGTCACGCAGGTCCCTCCTCAGGCTCCAGCTTTGCTGTGGGTCTTGCTGCAAGTAAGCATTGCCTTTTTTCTTTTCTTTTTTTTTTCATCCCCCCTGAGTGTGCTTGACCCCGGGGTTCCCCCCTGGCACTTTGGGGTCTTCCCTTCTGTAACTCCCTGTGACAGACTCCATTTCCCAGAAGCCCCTACTGTGTGGCTGGGGCTGGTTTCCATGGAGACCCCAGCAGCACCCCCGCTGTGATAGTGTGGGGACGGGGTTTCTGTGGAGACCGGCCCCAGCGGTGCTGGCAGGCAGCAGTGGTGCCAGTCTCTTCCTGCTGGGGAGGCTGAGGGGGAGCAGAGAGGGGGTTGTGCTGGAGCCAGGAGTGGGGTGGACTCAGCTACCATCACCTGTGTGGGGCAGGCAGTGGCAGTAGTGGTGGTGCCAC
>JAGPOW010001417.1:22423-34658 GCA_030014935.1 Caiman crocodilus | reverse complement strand
CTATCGGGTATTTGTTGGAGCTTGGTAAATGGTGAGGTGTTTGGGACAGAGCATGTTTCCTCATACTCCCGTGTGCTGTAGCTGCATTGCCAAGTATTTTTTCCCCTGCTACCGATTATATTACTCATGATATATCTCACTGCTGATAGTGATGGAAAAGGGGAATGGCCAGAAGGATCGAGCCATGTTCAATCGTTGTGAAATACTTTGCCATGTGTTTTTTCTGTGAGATTGTTTCCCATCAAGTTCAGTCAGACTCATAGATTCATAGATTGTAGAGTCAGAAGGGACCACAATGGATCATCGTTTCCGACCCCCTGCCCCTGGCAGGAAAGAGAACTGAGGTCAGATGACTCCAGCCAGGTGACTATCTAGCCTCCTCTTGATGACCTCCAAGCTAGGTGATAGCACCACCTCTCTTGAAAGCCCATTCCAGATTCTGGCCACCCTTACTCTGAAATTTTTTTCCTAATATCTATCCTAAATCCACTCTCAGCTAGTTTACACCTGTTATTCCTAGTCACTCCCTGGGGCACCTAAGTAAACAGTGCTTCCTCTATTCCCTGTTGACCTCCCCTAATAATTTTATGGGTGGCCACAAGATCTACCCTCAGCTGTCTCTTGTGAAGGATGAAGAGATTCAGCTCTCTCAACCTCCCCCCGTAGGGTCTATCGCAAAGGCCACTAATCATGCGAGTGGCCCTCCTCTGGACCCTATCCAGATACTCCCTGTCCCTCTTGAGTTGTCCTGCCCTAATCTGGACACAATACTCCAACTGCGGCCTGACCAGTGCCACATAGATGGGGAGCATCACCTCCTTTGATCTATTAGTCATCTATTAGTCATGCACCAGCTAATGCACGGCCAGGTGTGATTGGCCTTGTTGATGGCCTCGTTACACTGCCAGCTCATGTTCATCCTGGAGTCAGTTATGGACCAAGTGATGGTCACTATCTCCCAGGCTACCATGAATTCGCATGTTTTGCATGAGCTCATCCCCTGTTGCTAAGACCAGATCAAGCAAGACTCTACCCCTCGTGGGACTAGACACCACCTGGGTTAGGTGGTGTAAGAACCTCCATGAGAGGCTTGTTACATGCGGTTGAGTCACATGTAACAAGGTAGTATTAGCAGCACAGGTACTATTTGGGTTCTATTGCCAACATGGAGCATAGAAACTGATTATTTTCCCTTCATCTGGGCATGCATTGACTTCCTCATTGCCATGGCTACATTGCAATCAATACTACAATTAACTTGTTTAACTCTAGCTATGACATCTCTGTAGGGCATGGTAGCTGAAGAGTAGGCAACCTTTTCCAGCTGCAATCTGGAATAACCTACTGCAGGTTGGAGGCGGGCACATAAGCACCTTGCCACCACTGCCACCAATCTCCACCTGTGGCACAAGGAGAACACCCACAGGTAGTCCTTGTTCCCGAGGCAGTCAGGGGTTAGCATCTGAAGAAGGTGCCCCCCAACTCCAAATGCCACCAATGACCCAAAATAATCAGGCTAGATTCAGAGGTCCTGCAGGCCATGGGTTGCTAATCCCTTCTTTAATTATTTCTATGTATGCAGTATAGACATACCATGAATTAAACCACTGCAGCTCACTTGTAGTTGGGGCCTGCAAGTGCACTAGAGATATTAGGTTAATAATAGGGAATCTTTAGCCTAAATGTACATAGTTCCAAAGACAGTGAGGCTATTGTCTTATCAACCATAATGTCTGCCATATCTTCCACAGGAGAAGAAAGTCCGCTGCAGCTTCAGCTTCCATGAGTGTTACCCAGTAGAAAGTGTGTTCATATTCCACAAGACATTCAGTTCTTGTCCAGGGCTTCATGCAAAGCCATGTGGAGAGGAAATGAAGAGTGAGAATGAAACTTCTTCAACAAACTTCATTCTGCTGGGATTCCTGAGCCGGACTAATGTACACATATTCTCCATGGCCATGATCTTATTAGCCTTCATCGCTGCCTTGTCAGGGAATGCTCTCCTCATACTTCTAATCAAAGTGGATTCCTCCCTTCACACCCCCATGTACTTTTTCCTTAGACAATTGTCCTTCATGGACATCTGTCAGACTCTGATAATTGTCCCCAAAATGTTAGTAGACTTCCTGATCCCAGGCAACCCCATTTCTCCAGCTGGTTGTGGGGTTCAGATTTTCCTTGTGCTGACAATGGGTGCATCAGAGTGCCTCCTCCTGGCAGTCATGGCTTATGACAGGTACATAGCGATCTGCAACCCTTTGCAGTACCCCATCCTCATGAGAAGGAACATCTGCTTTCTTTTATCAGCTGGAGTCTGGATGGGAGCATCAGTAAATGCCTTGATTCACACAGTGTTTACACTAGGTTTCCCCTACTGTGACTCAAAAGAGATTGACCAATTCTTCTGTGAGATCCCATCTCTGCTCAAATTGTCCTGCTCTGACACCTCTCGATATGAAACTCTGGTGTTTGTGGCTGGCATTGTTGTGCTCCTTATCCCTGCTTCCATTATTTTAGCCTCTTATGCCTTTATCTTCTTTAGGGTTCTGAGGAAGAAGTCAACCACAGGACAGCAGAAAGCTCTGGCTACCTGCTTCTCTCACCTGACTGTGGTGGTCATGTTTTATGGGGCAGGCATCTTCATGTACATGAGACCCAGCTCCTACCACTCCCCAGAGCAAGACAAGATTGTGTCTCTCTTTTACACCATTGTCGCCCCAGTACTCAATCCACTCATCTACAGCCTGAGAAACAGGGATGTCTTACATGCCCTCAGAAAGTGGATTGGGAAATGCAGACACTTGCAGCAAGATTGACAGAAGTTGTAGCCTACCAAGGGGAGGGGGAGAGGGAGACTTGCATGAGGCTGAGCCCATTGCAGAGCCTGGCAGCCCTAACTGTAAAGTAATGTCTCTGATGTCCAGCCTGAACAGCTCCTCTCTATTTGTGGCTGCTCTTCCTAGTAACCCTGGGTGATTCCGTGGGGGGAATAACCTTCCCCAATTCCCACTGGTCACCCCTGGCTACTTTGTAAATGGCCACCAGATCCCCTCTCAGCCTTCTCTTGTGGAGATTGAATAGGTCTCCTTGTAGGTCCTGCCCCACTGCCCCTTGACCATGTGAGTAGCCCTCTGCTGGACCCTCTTGATGTGGGTCCCTCATGAAGTGCAGCGCTCAGAAATGGGCGTACTACTCCAACTGCAGCCTGACAAGCAGTGCACAGAAGGGAACAATCACCTCCCTGGACCTGCTTTTGATGCATCTGTAGATGTATGATAAGGTTTGGTTACCCTTACTGAACGCTTTCTCACATTGGCGCCTCATGCTCATCCTGCAGTCAACAATGACTCCAAGATCTCTTTCTGCCACTGTTTTGACAAGAAGGGTGTTCCCAACCTATATGTGTGTTGCTAGTTCCTTCTCCCTAGATGCAGCACCTTGTCCTTGTCTGTGTTGAAGTCCATCCTATTCTTATCCATCCACCTCTGTAACCTGTCTAGATCTAGCTGGATTCTGTCCCTCTCCTCCAGCGTGCCCACCTCACCCCACAACTTGGTGTTGTCAGCAAATTTGGACAGCATGCTTTTTCGTTTGCTGCAATCACCAGATTGCCACACCTATCCTGTATGTTCCTCACGTTACCCAGTGCCTTCTCCTTACTTCCTATGTATTTGAAAAGGAACTTTTTATTATCCTTAATTCTGGTCATTAGCCATAGCTCCATCTCTGTCTTGGCCTTCCGAAGAGCCTTCCTAATTAACCTGTTCTATTTAGCAGCTTTATTCATGAAAATGGCTGTTACCCAAGCATCTATGTAAGCCTTTTGTAAAATACATTGATTTGATATATTCCAGATATCATGGAAAAGATAAACAGGGAGAAACCGGAAGTTTTCTAGGTGTACATCAATGGCAGGAATGCAGATCAGTCAATGAAAACAAAACTGTGTCCAATATTCCTTTCATTGTGACTGGAAGGAATGGAGATGATGGGTAGACACAAGAAAATGAATGCACAGCATTAATGAAATAAAGGAATTTTTCATTAAAAATGAATAAGATATTGAAAAATGTTAATAGGAGTGCTGCTTCTGAAAGAAGCAATGGAACAATTTTGTGAAGGCTGCCTATCTCCATATTCCCTACTTTACCTAAAAAATGAACAAACCCATGTGCTAGGTTCACATAGTTCAGCCTTGTCCAACATGCAGCCCATGGGCTGTCATGCATGGCAATGCAGCCCCCGCCAAGCCATTTTGTGTTTACTTTTGTTCCCACCCCTTGTGCCTCCACCAGCCCCTCAGCAACTTCCTAATAGCTGATGAAGGGCTGGGGGAGGGACAAGGTTCCTACACGCACCGCATCAGCCTGACATTGCGAAGGTGGTGCGTGTGGCAAGAGAAGTAGCTGGCAGTGAAAACACGGGTCATTGATGCAGCACGGGGTGGTCCCGGGTGGAGTTTGCACTGGCCAGCACCATGGGTGGTGAGTGGAGCATGGCCAGCCACATGTGGGGAGAGCGAAGTGGGGACAACCCCCCCAGGGCCACCCTGGTCAATGTCCCCTGCACTAAATCGCCGCTTGCACCAGGCTCTGCCCTTGGGACTGTGGCTAGGGAGAAGGAGGCATCATCTAGGGGCCTCTGCACCTGCCCTGCTCCACTCTTACCTGCGTGGTTCATCTTCCCAGCAGCGGGTGGAGAAGTTGCAGCTGCGGGACCTGTGCCCAGCTCACACATTCCCGTGTGAATGCACAGTGCCAGCCCAGGCTCGCTGCGCTACATCTGCCTCCACCTTCGCCTCCTCTTCTGCCTCCTCCTTCCCTGGAAAAGGAAGCCCCCCCCTCCTTTTTTTTTTGCTGGCTCTGGGCTGGGAGCTGCTGGGCGGGCTTGCAAGACACGGTGAGTCCTGGGGCAGGGGTCTCAGGTGGCCTGGGTCCCTGCCCCATGGCTGCTCCACCTGTAGAGCCCAGCACATGTGGGCTGTAGCATCATGGCCCTTGCCTGGCTCCTCCTGTGCATCCATTAGAAGCTTTGTTCTTATAACTCAAAAGAACCCCAATGAAGGTGGAAATGACAGGAAGTTCTGTGGCACACTTGTAAGATTCTGTTTCCTCCAGTATCACATCTGGTATAACACAGACCATAGAATTTCGCCTGCTTCCTGTGAGGTCTTTGAATATGGCTTGCCAGACCACTGGGTGTTAAAAAGTTCTTGATCCAGCCCATCATTCAAAAAGGTTGGACACCCTGCACTATCACAACACGGCTGCTGTTGGAGTTTCCATGGAGACCAGCCCCAGCCACACAGGTAGGGGCTGCTGGGAAATAGAGAACTCCAAAAACCAGGCAACCAAGTTTTTACAGAAGACAAGAAAAACACTATTTTATCTCTTATTCATGAAGAATGGCTGTTACCAAAGAATCTCTCTAAGCCTTGTGTAAAATAAATATATTTGATTTAACCAAGATATCATGGAAAATGCCAATGGGGGAAACAGGAAGCTTGCTAGGCAAGAATGCAGAGCAGTAAATGAAAACTGAATGATGTTCTATGTTCCTGTCTTTGTGACTGGAAGTAATGGAGCCAATCAGTAGACAGGACCAAATGACTGCTGGGCATTAATCAAATAAAGGAATGTTTAATTAAAAATTAATAAAAAGTTATAAAATTAATTGGTTAATAGGTATATTTGTTTCACTTATCACATCTGCCAGTTTTCACCTCAGACTGGTATTATGGTGCTAATTCTCAAAGAAGCAATTGAATAATTCTGTGAAGCAACAAAAATGATCCGGGGCCTGGGAGACAAGACCTGTAAAGAAAGGTTGAAAGAACTACGGTTATTTAGCTTGGAGATGAGAAGACTGCCAATGGCATTTGAAAACAGTCTTCAAATACCTGCAGGGTGATTATAGAAAGGATAGAAGTGGTTGTCTATCTGTGTCTATTGGGGATAGGACTCGGAGCAATGGTCTCACACTGCAGCAGGGGAAACTAAGGCTGGAAATTAGGGAGAACTAGCTAACTCTGGGAGCAGTCGGGTATTGGAACAGGCTTGCAGTCATGCAAGGGACTGAGCATGACAAGATTGCAGATAATGCACTTACAACCTACTAGGAGTGTGCAGACTTCATGTATGGACCCTGTTGTTTACATGAGCTGAAGTGGGAAGCAGGGGAGGGATTCAGATGTTTTGGTTTGCATGGCCAAAAAGTGATGGCCATGTCCCCTTGGAAAAGTGGGACTGTTTGCTTCAGGTCACACATGGGACTTTCTGCATGGCTCAGTTTAATGGTGAGTCAGAGACCAGAAGGGAATAAAGCAGATGTGACCCCTTATTAGGAGTGTGCCACATCTGGACTTTCAGGAATCCTATATGCTTTTGCTTGTATCCTTTCTCTAGTCATGCGTAGGGACCTACCAAATTCATGCTGGAAGCTGCGTAGGTGGAAGCTCTTTTAATCCTGGACGTTCCCCTCTGCAATCCCCCACAAATCCTCACCCCCACTCCCACCCCCAGTTGCTGAAGACTGAGGGGCCCCACTGGCCCTGCTGCATGTGTCTGACCAGATGAAAGGAGAAAACAGCATCAGATTTAAAATCACGTCTTTTGCCTGTCTGCCAATCAGGGGCGAGGGGCGGGGTCCTGCTGTCAATGGGGGGAGGAGTGGACACGTTCTAGGGAACCTGCAAGATGAAGGGAACTGCTGCACAGCCCACGTCCACTGTGAATTCGGTAGATCCCTAGTCATGAGGACAAGTCAGACAAACAGAGGGCATTTGCCACATGTGACAGTGCTGGGGCTGTTCTGCTGGGTCAGTGTCAGGGGCCTGAAAGGCAGCCCATCCTAACTGAAACAGACTCTAACCTGTGGCCCATCTTTGTTATTGAACCAACTGGCCAATGTTAGGGCCTTCTGCCTGGCTGCTGGTAACAGCAGTCTTGGCAATAAATTCCAGTTTCTCAACCTGCTCACCTGTGTGTCTGGGCTTTGGCTCTTGGAATCTCCTCTTTGCTTTTGTTATTCACTTCCTCACCCCTGAACCTTGACCAGGACTCTGTCTCAGCTTTTCCCCTATGGATCTCATGGCTAAGTCTTTGATTCCTGATCCATAACCTGCACTGTGATGTGGAGTCCACTCCTAGCTTCTGCACTCTCCCAGCAGCCTATCCATTAGGCCAGAACACCTGTGCCACAGTCCTTATAGGCAGCCATCTTCATGTGCATGAAACTCAACAATTGCCATTGGACAGGTGCAATAAAAGTAAGATTGAGTCTCCATATCACACTCTTGCCAGAAAAATCCTGACTCCTCTCTGACACTATCTGAGAAACTGGGCAATTTTAGGAGTCCTAAGAAACTCACATGGCTATTCCATCTCTAGTTTATGGTCCAACCTAATTTAATGAGTTTTTTTCTGTGAACTCTTTGGTACAGGATTGTCCTGACACGTGTTCAGTCCATGGAAAACCAAACCAAGACATACCAACAAGAACAGCCCAGCCAAGACAGGCGATGAGCCCAAGAAGTATCCACGTAGGAGACAGGAGCCTGGAGAGTCCTGGGATTAGTGGGGCAGTGCATACACTCTCAGGAGGCTTTAAATGCCTCTATAGTAATGCTCATAGTATGGGGAACAAGCAGAAGGAACTTGCCTTCATGCTAGTTAACAAAAACCCAGACATAGCGGGGCCCATTGTAACTTGATGGGATCCATTGCATGACTGGGTGGTAAACATCAAGGGCAACAGACTATTCAGGTGAGATAGAATGGGAAGGAAAGGCGGGGGTTTGGCGCTCTATCTTAAAGCGCAATACACGTTCTCAACAAACAGCATTGGGTCAAAGGAGGGGCAGACTGAAGTGCTCTGGGTCAGAATACAAGGCAGTCAGGGAGGAAAGAGACTTAACGGTGGGGTCTACTACAGATGACCCAACCATGGGGAAGAGCTAGACCAGGAATTCTCAGGTCAGCTCGCAGAGGTAATTAAGTCAAGGGACGCAGTCATCATGAGTGATCTAATGTACCCAGACATCTGCTGGAAAGAGTAGTCAGCCAGGTCTGATTGCTCATATATAGCTGAGTTACAGGACCTCCATCTCACCCAGGAGATGCACAGTCCCATCAGGGGGAACGCCTTGTTGCACCTGGTCCTGGCCACAGGTGACGACCTCATGAGGGGACTACGGGTGCTTGACCACCTAGGTGATAGTGATCATCGGCTGCTGGAATTCACCATCCTGCACAGGGTGTCAAAGGCCTGCAGCAAAGCGGCAGCCCAGGACTTCAGGAGGGTGGATTTGAATGATGTGAGGAGACTAGTTGGTGAGGTGCTGAGGTCCCGAAGGGGAGGGGAGTTAGGCGTTCAAGAAGAGCAGTCGTTCCTGAAGGAGATAATCCTGCAAGCTGAATGGGTGACAGTACCAATATGGATCAAAAGGGACAAGAGTGCTCAAAAGGCCCTATGGCTCACCAAAGGCATCAAGGAATGTCTCTGTCATATTAAATGTAATATCTGAATGCTTGAAATAGTTGCCCGTTAGCCAGTTTAGGAAGAAGACAAGATTCATCTTCTTATCTAGGCCACTGTTTTGGTCTACGTGAGGAAGGTCCTGACTTTGCTCAAATTCTTAACTCTTGAATTTTATCTTCAGAGACCTTTAACAAAGTTAACCTAAAAATGACCCTTAAGCAAGCATCCCACATTCCAAGAAATCAAACCCTTGGGCCTTTTAAAAGATTGGAAATAAAATTCAATTCAGTGATATAGAAATTCCTCAAAGTAATTAAAATGGTCAACAAAAGAAACTGATTACCAAGCAAAAGAATCTGTTAAGTAAGATCTGAGCCCAAATTTGGGAGTAGTGACAGGTTTGGGTTGGAGGGGCCCAAGATGGTAACTCACTCAATAAAAACTGTAACCTACTGTCCCAATTTGGAGGTAACCTCACTTGCAGAACACAAAGGAAGAATCGCACATGTAGGCCAGATCAGACTGATCACCTGAACTACCCTCTCTGTGAACACGAATCTCTTAGTTCTCGCTGAGGCCGCGGAGCACCTGAAAGGGACTGAAAGAAGAGGACTTAGTCCTATCAGTATTGAACCCAGTCCAATGAATCGTATTGCTGAGATGAGCCCATTGAACCGTACTCCTGAGCCCAGCCCATTAAATTGTACTACTGAGGAATGAGACCATATTTAGATGGTTGGCTTCTCAGAATTCTAAGATTGTAAGTATATTAGGCAAAATAATAGTATTGATTCAAATTTAACTTTGAGTTGTAATTGTAATTGTTTTAAGGAAGTATATTGGGAGCATTGTTTCTGATATTTGTAGATATTTTGTTCTTAATGTTTGTGGTATGTCTTAAAGCTAAGCAGTGTTATATGTGTAGCAAAGAATTTTAAAATAAAATTGTGTTGTATTAATTGTGTAATCATTGTAAAACTGTGCAATTAACTAAATACTCCCCCAGCCAGAATCAGTAAATTGTATGGGATTTTCTCTATTCCATAACCGACTAGAGACAGTCTCGAAACTAAAAAGGAGGCGAACACCCAATGGAAGGGAGGGACCATCACCAAGGAGGATTATATCTCCATTGCTCAAGATTGTAGGGGGGTTGTTAGGAAGGCTAAGGCAGAGACAGAACTGGGATTAGTGACCTGGATCAAAGATAACAAGAAGTCCTTTTGTAAATAGTTAGGGAATAAGAAGAAGTTACCAGATAATGTGGGGCCCCTGCAGGACACCCTTGGAAATCTGGTGGTTGCACCAGATGACAAAGCTAACCCCTTTAACAAATTCTTTGACTTCATTTTTCTGAGCAGGGACCGGGATATCCCCTGCACTGGAATCATGGATGCACACAGGGGAGCTACACCCAGGCCCAGAATCAGTGAGGACCTAGTTAGGGAACTTCTGGTGGGACTTGACATGTTCAAATTAACAGGTCCTGATGCTCTCCACCTCAGAGTGCTGAAGGAATTGGCAGAGGTCGCTGTGGGACCCCTGGAACAGCTTTACGAGCACTCATGGTGCTCTGGTGAGGTGCCACAGGAGTGGAAAGGGCCATTGCGGTCCCCATTTTCAAAAATGGGTGGAAGGAGGACCCTGGAAACTATAGGTCCATTAGTCTTACCTCAGTCCTGAGAAAGCTCTTTGAGAAAATTATTTAGGAGCACATGTGCAAGGGACCAGCAGGGGAGATAATGCTTAGGGGCACTCAACATAGGTTCATTTGAGGTAGTTCCTGTCAGACCAACATGGTGCCTTCTACAGCCAGGTCACAAAATCCTTGGACGCAAGTGTCACAGTGGATGTAGTCTTCCTGGAGTTTAGGAAGGCCTTCAACACTGTCTCTCACCCCACTTGCATTAAAAAAACTAGACGACTGTCAGAAACTGTCTGGAGGGCCTCACCCAGAGAGTGGTGGTTGATGGCTCATTTTCAACCTGGAGGGATGTGAGCAGTGGGGTTCCCCACAGCTCAGTCCTTGGGCCTGCACTGTTCAACATGTTCATCAGCAACTTGGATGATGGGGTGAAAAGCACCTTCTTCAAATTTGTGGATGACACTAAGATGTGGGGTGAAGGGGGAACATTAGAAGAGAGGGACAGGTTACAACTAGATCTAGAAAGGTTAAAGGGGTGGGCTGTTGAGAGTAGGATAGGTTTCAATACTGACAAGTGCAAGGTACTGCACCTGGGGAGGAAGAACCAGCAGCATACTTACAGCCTGGGGAACTCCCTGCTTAATCAGAGCAGACACCTCCCCTCTGTTGCAATCCTGCATCCATTTTATCAATGACTATACTAGTGGCATATCTTCTAAAGGATCATTGGAGAAGGGCCTGGATAACGACTGACCTGAGTTGTTAGCTAGCTATATTAGAAATTAGAAAAAGACATCTTCAAATACCTGAATTTAAAAAGTCATGCAAATAGGTTCTGTGACCCCTGTCCTTCTCCTCCCAGGTGGGTGCCCTGGTCACCTGGTTATTGAGTCAGAGGTAAAAAGCTTATTTTTCTTCCAACCTCCCATCCTGTTGCCAGTGCCTGTGCTTGGTTTCTGTCTGTACGTAATTGCCTACAGATACAAAAATAGATTTCCTTCTAGCACACAAGTGTCTGGATTGAGATGTAGACAAATAACTAGTGTCACAGAGAAAAATAAGGAAACAATAGACACCTCTCGTATCTGTGTCCCCCCCTGAGCTGCTTCTGGGAAGGGTAGCATATAATGAATCAATCACACAAAGAAAATGTCAGGTTTTTGACTCTTAGCTTTCTCCTGATTATCAGTCTGAGGTCCTCCTGACTGCTCTTGACTCAGCCCTGTCTATCGGTCCCTGACCCTGACCTCTTCTCCAGGGCTACTGATTCTGGCCCCTGGGACAGGACCTCATCATGAGGACTGACTGACTATGTTCTTGTCAGTGACATCTGGTAGGGACTGAAGCCACTAGACTGATTCACATCTGAATGTGCCAGGAACTTGACAGAAGTTACATAATAAGGGGTGCGCTGCATAGAGTATAAACCATCCAAAGGACAGAGGCATAAGTTATGCACCACAATACTGCCCCCTTAACTCAGAGGAAGAAGACTGGTTTCAGTCTAGGTGTCCAGCTGGTTTTGTCGCAGAGCTGAGTACTATCTTGGCAAACTCTCATTGTCTTTAAAAGTCTTTCCAGAAATCTTTTTAGCTTTTCCCTTTTCTTTCCTATTTTTTTAATTTTTTTTTTCATTTCTTGGTCTCTAGGACGTTTATTTTTTCCCTGGAAATCCTACCTGAGGAGCCATATATTACAGACAGCTTTTAAGGGTGCTGAATGCAATGTTTTCACTTTTGGGAAGCAGTGTGCACATCTACACAAGATGCTACTGTGCAGTGGTTACTGTGTCTTTAGTTAGTACTTATATAAACAAGTAGTAAATAAATGCACTGTAACTGGAGCTGCTACACAGCAGCACCAGCAAACAGCTTTTAAGTGATTATGCTAGAGGGCAGTAGTCTCTCTGCACAATTTTGTCAGCAATAGAACTGCACATAATTATCAGACAACTGTGCAGTCAGTGTCTCGTGTAGATGTGCCTAGTTAAAAATAAACTATAATCCAGGTCAAAGTAGAGGGAGTTTTACAACAGTACTTCTGGAGTGATGGCATAGCTGGGATGGGCCAGGAAATAGGTGATCTGGAAGTACTTTTCTGAATGATACATTT